>CM061051.1:12897947-13061023 GCA_030762985.1 Adelphocoris suturalis | reverse complement strand
AGTGCTGCCCTATTTATCTTTTGGTACCTAATATATCTAGCCGCGAAACGTAAACAATATGGTAGGATCCTAAAATTAGCTTACGAAAACTAGTATTGCCAACACACGCCCATACACACCAGAAATGATTAAAAATAGCAGAAAATCGGGGGACACCAAGAGAGCAGCAAGTCGACTAAAGATTGAAAAAATAAATAAATAAAAATCAAAAACTCTAATCTGTTCAAAGTTTGGGAATCTATATTTTGCGGATGTATATTCTATTTGAGAGCCTCTCACTGAACTTATTGGTCTTTAATCTTCCAGTCAAAATAAAGTCAGCCATTATATGAGAGTCAAACACAGGCGCCCACTGGTGATAAACAACGGATTGGGCAACCTTCCTCTTCCAAAAACATTTGAGATAGTCTTCCATTCAGCTTCAAACGAGTTCAGTTATGGGATGGATTCCCAATGATGTTCTTAAAGTTCTGTCAAGATAAAAAACTTTACAATGATCTTATGCTGAATAGCATAATGAAAAATGGTGATGTTAGATTAAGATCGAGGCGGTTGTCTTCGACAGCTCTTCAAAAAGGGAGATGAGACGGTATGGGGAAACAGCTTTGGTAAACACAATTGCTAAACTATCGACCAATATGCTGGCTGACATATTGAAGACCTTCTCTAACGATGGATTGTCAATTACGATGGAAGGCAACTCTAGTTGGGTTCCCAAGAAATATAAATGTCCCTACTGTCCCAATTGTGTCTTTATTCAAATTGCGTCATTCATCTCTACCGTACTGTTTATCTTACACAATAATATACATTGTTCGAAACATGGCGTTTAATGCAATTCACGAACGTCAGAGGATATCGTTCATATTTTTTTATCTGCATAGATAAAACGATAATATTTAATAAACGATATCGACACCAATCTATCTGCATAGATCCAAGAAGACAGATCACAAATCAGCTTTCAATTTTTAATGTCGTAATTAAGAAATTGGTTGTTTATTTCCGTGATACAAGAGGAAACATGAAGGTATTAGCAGAATAGCGTTTTGTGAGTAGATCTCTTCTATTCAGAGTTTTTATGGATAATGGATTGAAATCAGTATAATAGTCAAAAATCATAAGAATCTGTTTCATATTCATTTATAAACATTTTCAGAAGTGTAAAACATCGGACGCGTGTATAAAGAAATATTATGATAAAGTAACTACGGAAACTCACGGATTCTGAGAAAAATATAAATGAAAAACCACAATACTTGGTAACGGAGCACGAAGTTTGTTCATTTTGCAAGCTCGCAAAATGGTGGACGGTTGCAACGGTTCAACCGACTGGGAATTCCACCAGAGACAAAGCGCGAAGGGCTGACCTCATATCTGTAAATAAGCGAAATAATGTATAAGTCATTCGGAATATACTAGATTCCATATTTCAAATATAGCAACTCTATTCCATGTATCATTACGGTAGTAATTGTTTACTAAATTCTTCCTTCAAAGTGGGTGTAGATGTTAACGTCCAAATAAATGGCTAGGTGCATTGCCAAATATAAATTGACAATGAAAAGAAAGGAAGGTGGAACGAGCATTTATGATTATTTATGATTTATACTAAGGGTTTCCTTTGAAATGTACAGCGAAATCATATTTCCCGAACGAAGGTACACGTAATATCTCGGAAAATCAATTCAAGACCCATAGACCGACACCTGAGCCCCTATTGATTTCCATTGCAGATGCAGGATCCTATAAACTACCGAATCCGAAATCAGATTATTAGAGAGATAACATCGGAAAACGTCTGCCAAGTTGGTTGTGACATAAAACCTTCAAATTAGGGACCCATGCCAATAATAATGATTATATGGTTTATAAGGAGTGTTTTAACTATACTAATTTATAAATTGTGAGATAGCAATGTGAATTTAAAAACGTCTTCCAAGTTGAGTATGGCACATAGCTTCCGCATATCCGTGATATGTAAGTGTAGATCAATGAAATGTCTTGAATAACTTTTATTAGTGGGTTCCCATGGTTGAGGTAAATAGTAAATTGAAATGTAACATAAAATGTAAGCGTAGTAGTAAATTATTTGTTATCACGCAAAAAATACATTATTAAACGATAGCGCAAAAGGTACCAGTGAGTCAGGAGCGTCGCAGTTTATTGGGGGGTATCTACAGCCTAAACCGTTGGATCTCTGAAATTTCATTAAAATTCAATGAAAATTGGGAAGACAAGTCGTTAAAGTTTGAAAATGCGCAGCAGCTACCAATGTTACGATCGTGATAAAAGTGATGTGAGGTAACCAAATTGTCTTATACCATCCAGGTATCCTCTGATTTTGAGCGTGATTGGAGAAATAGGCCGTGAGAAATCAATGCTTGAGAGATTTTACGATTGGGCATGCGCAGTGAAAACTAATAATTTCTGCGTGATGATGTTTATAGGAGATAATTCTCAGTCTAACTCGCACACTCTCAGACAATTCCATCGATATCGAATGGAAATTGTAGAAGTAATGCTTGTTACAAGGATTATGCAACTGCCCATGCGCAGCAGCTATACTAGGTAATGATATGATCTTAGTGAAAATGGTATAGGATGATCAAGCTTTGTATCACGGCCAACTTCCGAATTCGAGTGAGATCGATTCATAGGGCCGCGATAATAGATGGATTGTCATGGATTGAACTGGAGGTACTCCCTAGGTCTCGTTACCTCACAACCGGAGCCTCGAAAAATACACTTTTTCACCTATTTTTGGCTCATAGCACCCATGGGTGGGGAGCGATTGAGCTGGCGAGAAGTTAGGACCAACTAGACCCCAAGTGGAGTTTATGTGCGACAGAACGGATTTTTAGGTCAATTCTAAGGCCTTTTATGGCCCGAACGGCCGACGGCGGACGGATATTGCAAATTTGGATTCTACGCACATTGAAACGTAAAATGACAAAGTTTGAGGGGGGGTATAAAAATTTTTTGCTATACGATCACATAGGCTTATTATTGAAAATAATAAACCAAAATTGATTTTATTACAGATATTTTTGGAAACACAGACGGACTGACACTAGAACAATGATTTCAGAATGGTCTAAAACCGGGATACTCAACCCGGTAACCGAGGGGACCTATACTTATAATTTTGTTTCCTAACTGCACCAGTTTTTGGTTTATTATTTTCAATATTAAGCCTATGTGATCTTATAGCAAAAAATTTTTATAACCCCCCTTCAAACTTTGTCATTTTACGTTTCTAAGTGCGTAGAATCCAAATTTGCAATGTCCTTCCGCCGTTCGCCGTCCGGGCCATAAAAGGCCTTAGAATTGACTTTAAAAATCCGTTCTTTCGCACATAGACTCCACTTGGGGTCTAGTTGATTCTCGCCAGCTCGATCGCTCCACACCCATGGGTGCTATGAGCCACAAATAGGGCATAGCGGCACGTCACCAGGGGCGTAGTAGAACGGCGCCAGGGGCACCGTTTGCAATTAGGTACCTACTAAATTTCTCATTTTGGGGCGTTTCACATTGGAAATGTAGTTGGAATGACGAAATCAAGTAAATCAATCTTTTTATTTATCAAACTTTAGTAGAACTATTTTTGATTCCATATTAGAAAAAAAAAAAACATGAATACAAACTATCGCCCGCAAAGTATGAATAGACAGATGAATATTCACATATTTTCAGTACGCCACATTGAAATTAAATTATCTGAATCTGGAACATGTCAAACTAGACATGAAATTACGTATTTAGACGTACGTACTTAGATAATGATATTATTAAGGCAATAATTATTTGAATAGATAGGAGCTCAAATCGAGAAATAGAAACTTGCGTATATAATTATAGAAGTATAGGTTGTGGCAACTAGAAATAGGACACGCCGAGGAGTCTGGACGGGCCTTATGACGTACGCAAGCTAACTAAAACTACGATCATACTCAATTGAAAAAATAATTAACCTTTGTGAAATAATTTGCAGCGTTTTTTTTTTTTTTTTTTTTTTTTTTCAGAATTTGATATAATCGGGGTTTGGCGTAGGGGTCCCAATCCGCACGGATTTTCAGTCCTGCAGGATCCGTACCTCCAACTTGCCAATCCTGCAGGATCCTGCATCTGCCCAACAGCGCAAATCAATTATTTATTTGATTAATTAATTAGTAATTTATAATGCTAAGACATGATGAAATACCCGTAATGGGTAGGTAGGTTAAATTTAAAGATTTAGGTCGTCAATAAAAGTGAATAATGACAGAAGATAATTATTATAATTGTTACAAACGGTATAAATTGAAAACTGGATGTTTTCACTTAGACTGGAAGAACGATCGAAGCATGCACAATGCGTTCAGAGTGTCACTGTTGAGTCGCGAACGAATGAATGTACATAAATATCCAGCAGCGGAGAAGGCGCGTTCGGATTCAACACTGGTGGGTGGTATCGTTGTCAGGCAAGAAAAGGCCATGGTGAGACATTTTCCTCTTGCGTTGTCATTGTCGAAAGTGACCATTTCTTTCTTCAATACAGTTTCCAAGTCCACAGTGGAAAGAGCTTGTTCTTGCAAGGAGGTTTGAGCTAGTAGAAGTTTCAATTCAAGTTCTTCTTTTAATGATAGATATGCGGAATGTAAAGTATTCAGCTGGCCTGTGCCTGATACAGTCAAAGATGATGCAGCACTTGGACTTCGACCTGGGGTTGGACCTAATAAAGTTTCCGATGATGAAACGATCTTCCGAAACGGAGTCACAGTCTTTCTTGATCAGTCTTGTTAACAAAATCTTCAGTTATTGCTGATACCCGACTTTTTCATGAGCCAAAATGATTCGTGGTTCAAGCCGTATATTTTCATGTCATTATAGTAGGTTTGAGGGTTCTGCAAGTAGAGCATGAGCGGCGAAAGATTGGTACGCCTTTCCGCAATCCTCTTCTTTAGAGTAGTGGCCAACCACCACCTTCTACTCAAATTCGTATTTTTCGACTCAACTTTTTCAACCATAAAGCGGAGAGTTGCATCAGCGGAAACAAGGTTGGCATCTCTCCTGCAAAAGGCCTCCACTGCCAGCTTTACTGGAGTCAAGCAACCAACCAAGTCCTAAATGGTGCTCCAATGGGCTTCAACATCAAAAAACGCTCGAGCATGTCTGCAAGACATTTTGTTCATTTTCAGGAGACTATGCTCTGACAAGGGTGATTAAATCGTCCGAAGACTAATCGTTCTGCTTGGTGATGAAATTACTGAAACTGATTTCGATGATTTTTCATGAAATCCAGTAGCTATGAAGAAGTATTGTGCTTGTGTCTGCTTTTAGCGAATTTTCGTAGAAAATGCAGCTATTGCAATGGCTCCATAAATTTTAAAATCAAAATTTTCGAAAAATGTCTTCATTGAAATCCGTTTTGAAACATTCTGAAACGAATCCAAGAGTTACACGCTTTTTCATATGTATATGTTTCATTTCAAACAATAACTCTCTTTAGGATTGAGATTAAAATCCCGTTATTGCGCCAAAGATCAAGCTTTCCGAACGAAAGGATGATGAGCTTGTTGGCCAACACTTCTTGAGCACTTAAAATTGATTAAATTTCAAGAAATGTACTCTAAAAATCACTAAAAATAGCTAAAAATCATATATATATATATATATATATATATATATATATATATATATATATCTTATTTTCTTCGAAAGTCTTCTTTGCCGGCTTGTAGGGGAAAAAACCACAAAATATTTTTCTTGTTCATTAGTTTAGGCATTTTGTTATCAATTATTGTTTTCACCTGTTTAAATATATTTATCTATCACATGTTGGGTTATCCTTATCACTAATTCCAATGTGTAGTGGTTCCGTCCAGTTCGATTTGTTGCCATGGATGGTTGCAAAGATCCATGTGCCAAAGTAGGATATGATCCATGAGTTCCCTTGGATCCCCTTGTTACCTCATATATTTTCATATATTCTAATTTTATATCTCATTATTATTTATTGTGTCGGGTACACTGGGAGTCAGCAATAATCAAACTATCATAAAATTCTTACCTTGATAGAATGGTGTATTTATAAACTAATTAGGTATAAAGATTTCAACGAAACAAAGATAATAGTCATAAAGTAAAACAGAAAAATATACCAAACTTCGTAAAGGAGGTAGATGTGAATACACAAGTAGCAGTACAAACTATATGTTATGTGGGTTAGTAACCGGAAGATATACCATCTTAGGGATTCACATAAAACATGCTTATTGTTATTATTATTAACATTTATCCTAGAATAAAATTTAAATCATTTCCAATTGAACGGACACTAAAGTGTGGATTGTGATGTGACATCTCATCATTCTGGAACATTCTGCGATGCTACTGCGCACGGCCTTGTGCGCATCTTCCTCCATTTTTTGCCTCATCTTAACCATCTTGAATTCGTAACTGTAGCTATTGCATCACTTCTATCTTTATCGCCTTGTATCAAGTACCTCGCTACCAACCCTATTATTTTTATTTAACCATTTTTCATCTTCCGTTCATGGTCGTATGATTATAAGTAGGCAACGTTGTCAGTGTCTCGAATTGGTTGTTGCTCATCCGTTTCTCCTGTGATCTTCGTCAAATCTACGCCGCTTTACCTGGACCTGGACCGCATTACTGACCTACCTCAACCTAATGGCGGCGCCGGCGGGCCGCTGAAGAATTTTCTACAAGTCCTGTTCAGAGTTTTGACAGACGACAACTGGATGAAAGGAGGATACTTTATCTGAGGTACCATTGGCAGAAGACGAGGTAAATCACCATTGTGAGGTAAATAACTAGAACATAGATCTATCCTTTCTTTTTTAACTGCAACGCTCATATCTTTCGTACCTACCTGCCACGTCACCGCCCTTGATTCTTCTCGCGGATACGTGCTTCTACCAACCAATATATACCTTCCTCTAAGGATTGCATAATTTTCATCATCGAATCACACGGACTTGCATTGAAGGCTACACAAACTGTTTCATAACTGTAACAATCATTACCTACGTATTGTTCTGGATATCTTCTCTACATTGTGGCCACTTAGGTAATTAGAGAAAATAGGACATGTATGAACCTGTCTACTATTGATACAATTATATATTGCGTATTACTTATTAATTTACATCTACCGTTCATTGCTTTTCCGTCACCCGTATATTTTCTTTTCCCATCTAAAGGGAGTGGTCCTTTGAGTAAAAAAACCTTCCAACATCAATTCTTTTGATTTAGGATTTTTGGTAATTGTCTGACCACTGATTCCACCACCTTGTATAAATATGTATTGCATTATGAATACATGTGTGTGTGTGTGTGTGTGTGTGTGTGTGTGTGTGTGTGTGTGTGTGTGTGTGTGTGTGTGTGTGTGTGTGTGTGTTGTGTTTGTGTGTGTGTGTGTGTGTGTGTGTGTGTGTGTGTGTGTGTGTGTGTGTGTGTGTGTGTGTGTGTGTGTGTGTGTGTGTGTGTGTGTGTGTGTGTGTGTGTGTGTGTGTGTGTGTGTGTGTGTGTGTGTGTGTGTGTGTGTGTGTGTGTGTGTGTGTGTGTGTGTGTGTGTGTGTGTGTGTGTGTGTGTGTGTGTGTGTGTGTGTGTGTGTGTGTGTGTGTGTGTGTGTGTGTGTGTGTGTGTGTGTGTGTGTGTGTGTGTGTGTGTGTGTGTGTGTGTGTGTGTGTGTGTGTGTGTGTGTGTGTGTGTGTGTGTGTGTGTGTGTGTGTGTGTGTGTGTGTGTGTGTGTGTGTGTGTGTGTGTGTGTGTGTGTGTGTGTGTGTGTGTGTGTGTGTGTGTGTGTGTGTGTGTGTGTGTGTGTGTGTGTGTGTGTGTGTGTGTGTGTGTGTGTGTGTGTGTGTGTGTGTGTGTGTGTGTGTGTGTGTGTGTGTGTGTGTGTGTGTGTGTGTGTGTGTGTGTGTGTGTGTGTGTGTGTGTGTGTGTGTGTGTGTGTGTGTGTGTGTGTGTGTGTGTGTGTGTGTGTGTGTGTGTGTGTGTGTGTGTGTGTGTGTGTGTGTGTGTGTGTGTGTGTGTGTGTGTGTGTGTGTGTGTGTGTGTGTGTGTGTGTGTGTGTGTGTGTGTGTGTGTGTGTGTGTGTGTGTGTGTGTGTGTGTGTGTGTGTGTGTGTGTGTGTGTGTGTGTGTGTGTGTGTGTGTGTGTGTGTGTGTGTGTGTGTGTGTGTGTGTGTGTGTGTGTGTGTGTGTGTGTGTGTGTGTGTGTGTGTGTGTGTGTGTGTGTGTGTGTGTGTGTGTGTGTGTGTGTGTGTGTGTGTGTGTGTGTGTGTGTGTGTGTGTGTGTGTGTGTGGTGTGTGTGTGTGTGTGTGTGTGTGTGTGTGTGTGTGTGTGTGTGTGTGTGTGTGTGTGTGTGTGTGTGTGTGTGTGTGTGTGTGTGTGTGTGTGTGTGTGTGTGTGTGTGTGTGTGTGTGTGTGTGTGTGTGTGTGTGTGTGTGTGTGTGTGTGTGTGTGTGTGTGTGTGTGTGTGTGTGTGTGTGTGTGTGTGTGTGTGTGTGTGTGTGTGTGTGTGTGTGTGTGTGTGTGTGTGTGTGTGTGTGTGTGTGTGTGTGTGTGTGTGTGTGTGTGTGTGAGAGAGTGTATGTGTGGAATTTCAGGCGCTGCATGACTGGATTTTCCTCTTACGGATGTATGAATATGAGGTTTTTTGGTCCCTATCCGTCCATTTTGCGTGAGTCAGGCAGCCATTTTGCCCCGAATTCGGGCTGCCAGACTTGTTGATTTCTTCATTGGGGCTAGTCTACTACGCTTTTGACACTATTTTCATCCATGTATCTGATAATGTTTTTTCTGGCCCCAAAATGGCTAATTAGACTAATTATTGTAGTTACCGCCCCTGTTGCGGCCTGCCAGACTCACGATTCCTTAATAAGGTCACTAAACTCTATAAATTAAGGTGGATAAAGCTTTAGTAGAAATGATGATGGCAAAGGTGTAGCCAGCTCCTGGTCTAGAAGTGGTTCGTCCAGCCAAAGGCCACAAAGGACTGTAGTGCTGTAGGGTAAGGTAAGGTACTGGCTAAGGTAAGGTACTGGCTAAGGTAAGGTACTGGCTAAGGTAAGGTAGGGTGAGGTAAGGTACTGGTTTCATGTGAGCAAATAATTTTTGGTAGATGTCAGTTGCTACACTTTACAGAATATTGTTCGTTGCTTTTTCTCGGCACCCGTCTTTTTACAATCCGATTGTTGTTTCTATGCATTTACTTTTCCTCGTTCAAAACACAATTTATGGCTCTCAAATGACCATTCAGATATTCATAAACGATATATACGTATAGTAGTGGCAATCTAGTTGTTCTTTCTGATTTCAAAAGTTTGGCTCAGCCCAGTTTAGAAGTAACAACTCGCGATCGAAATTAGTCGAGGTCGCTCAAATTAAATATGCTAAAATATTCACGAACTACATTTTTTCATGTAGTACCTTCAGGTTATGTATAGTACCTTAAGGTTTAATCCCTAATACAAATCCTAGGTGGTTCACTATACCAAGCCACGACAAAGGGCTCAACCATAACTTTTATGTGGGTACCGAGCCATGTGGGTATTCATGGCAATGAGTGTGCAGATGCCCTTGCAAGGAGAGTCATTGGTGATAACTCCATTAATATGTTGCCTATACGCATAGAGGATCAAATCTCCTACATGCAACATAAAGCCAATTCCATCTGGCATGAGCAATGGCAGGGTGAGGTCACTGGTCTGCGTGGTGTCCTTCAGGACTTGAGTCAGGTTGGCCCTTTTGTAACCCTACTTCCAAGGAGGGATCGAATAGTGGTCAACCGGGTTGCCACTGGCCATACCCGTCTTACTCACAGACACCTGCTTAGTGCAGAAGCTCGAGATGTTGTGTGTGGGAGGTGGTGGAGGGGGGGGGGGGTGATCTGTCCATCCGCCACTTTCTAGAAGACTGCCCAGCCCTTTTGGACCTCCGAGTCCAGCATCAGCCCCTTCAGTGGGTTGACGTTCGATCCGGATCAGGTAACTTCCGATACCTGTTGTTGTACCTGAGAGGCGCTGAGCTCTACGACGAACTGTGATGTCTGATCTGTGATATATTTATATACAGATAGTCGTAGTATTATTTCAATTTGCCCTTGGATTTTGTGTACTAGTATGCGGTCAGTGGTGCAGGTAAAGTAGTAGATTGGTACTGGCGTGACGCTAACAGTAGGCGAGTTGTAACACTAACCACGACTTCACCTGACTCCGTGGTTTGGTTTCTCACTTGTAGTGAGTTTTCATCTAAAGCTGATATCTCTTGTTGCTTCTCATGCTCAATCATTGGTGGGATTTGTTATGATTCGATGATGATTCATATTAGTATTTTATTAATACAATTCGTATCAGTACTTATAGAATTTAAATAACATTTAGGAAGGGAATGTATCATTTTAAACATTAAAAAAATTGATAAATCACACGGATTACTATTAGTTCCAAATCAATCCTCCGTAACATTACCAAATCTAAAATCATCTACATTACATCAAATGTATAATGTTCAGTAAATTTTCAGTTTGAACGAAATCCGATCAGTGCAGGGGCGGCGGGGGAGGGGGGGGGGGGGGGGGGGAATTGGGACATTGCACACTGAAATTTATAACAAAAACACGAATGGATCACTGGGAACCTTAGAAAGAATGCTCTGCTTTGTTTTCCTTGCTTAATATTAGGTAGAGATGGGTTGTGGACTCAGAATGGTGTGACTGTCTTGTAAATATGTGATTTTTAGTGAATTGTTATTCAAGCAGAGTTAGTTATTTTTATAAGTGAAATTAGCTCAACTATCTTTGATAGATTTTAGAGGCGAAGTGATTTTATTTGTTGACAACACAACATAATAATCAACATGTGAATATAACACATTTAACTAAATAAATTTATATTGGAGTGTCAGTTTGTATAAACAACACGTCCCCTCAAACTGGCAACTCCAAGTTCACTTGTGAAAAAATGATGTTTTGCTCCAGGCAACCCTTTTGTCAACACATCAGCAATCATGGATTCGGTTGACAGATAATGAAGGTGCATTGTGTGATATGAACATTGTCTTAGGAATTGATAAGGGATGTTGTTGTGTTTCGTGTCCAAATGCTGTGTCTGATTCTTGCTGTGTTAGATAGTTTGCTTCTGGGCTGTTCATTGCATCTGTCACGGATTTGTCCGCAACTTTTTGCATTTATTTGAAAACGATTCTCAATGTCCACATCCTCATCCGCCAATGTACAATTCTGCGGTTGAACTGGCTTATAAAATTTCCGTGGTCTACCAGGATTTCCAGACCGAATGATCCGAGGCCTTCCCCTCCCTCGGCTGGAAACTACTGGCTGCTCATCGTTGGTAGTGGATGTTATCGGGCCAGGTTCTTCATCAGCTGTGTCATATTCATCAGCGTCTTCTAAATTTTGTTGTAGATTATCTCCTTGTCCGTTTCTTGAATTTGTCTTCTTCAGTGGTATTGTAATTGATTTACTTTCAGTTGCTTCTTTCTTCAATTTCGTTTCGAATTCTTCATATTGATTTTCTTTCTGAAATTCATCCAGGAACCTTACATCTCTTGTTTCAGTTATTCTTCTTTCTTCTTCCAAAAATATTCTGTACGCTTTACATCTTTCCGAATAACCAAGAAAAATACACGATTTCCCTCGTGGCTGAAATTTTCCTTTGGTTGGTGATTTATCAAGAGCAACGCCCTTGCAACCAAATGTTCTAAAATGGGTTAGAATAGGGGGTTTACCTGTCCACATTTCAAATGGTGTTTTTCCATCCAAACTTCTTGAAGGACACCTGTTCCGAACATGATTTGCAGTAAAAATGGCTTCTGCCCAGAATGATGGTGGCAGTCCTGACTGGATCAGCATACATCTCGCAGTTTCAACAAGCGACCGGTTTTTTCGTTCTGCTATACCGTTTTGTTCTGGAGTGTGTGTCACAGTCAATCTTCTGCCTATTCCTGCTTTATCTAAAAATTCATCAAATGCTTTATTTTTATATTCGCTTCCATTATCTGATTGTAAAAATTTTATACGACCCCCTTTTTGATTTTCAACTAAATTTTTATATTTTATAAATTCATTTATAACGTCACTTTTGTTTTTCACAAATCTTACTTCACACCAACGTGTGTGGTCATCAATAAATGTTAAAAAATAATTTGAACCTTTCTTGGATGATGTTCGCATAGGTCCACAAATGTCTGTATGAATGATTTCCAGAATTTTAGAAGTTCTAAAAGATTTTGTTGGAAATGGCTTCTGTGCCATTTTCCCCATGGCACATACTTTGCAGGTAGATAGTTGTCCACTAAATTCAACTCCTAGTGCCCTACGGTGATTTACGATTTCTCTCATACTTCCTTCATTCAGGTGACCTAAACGTTGATGCCATTCTTCGATATTATTAATGTTTCTTTTTTGTGAAATTACACGGCAATTCTCGATACCTCGTTCTTCAACATAATATAAATTATTTTTACGTTTTGCGGTCAGTATTATTCTGCCTTCATCATTTTGAACTACAGCTTCGTTTTTCGTAAATACTACGGCATGCCCTTTATCAGTTATTTTACTCACTGACATGAGGTTTGTACGTAAGTCAGGTACATGTAGTGTATTATTTAGTGTCATAATTTTTACGTTTTCATCTCTAGTTATAGCTATTTTAACTGTACCTTTACCTTGAATTTTTGTCGATTCATTATTTGCGAGGTTTACTTTTCCATCAGAAATGGGTTCTCGAGACGTGAACGCTTCATCCTCGTTGCACATGTGGGAGCTGCATCCACTGTCCAAGCACCATACTCTGGAGTTGGTTTTCAAAGCGAATTCTTCAGTGAATAAGCTGTTGTCCCTTTCTTCTACTTTTCTTGCCTTTGGTCTGTAATAGCAGGAAGATGGTTTATGACCTCGCCTACTACAGTACGGGCAATTTCGGTTATCGATTTGCGGCCTATAAGCAGTCCATTCCCTATTCTGATAGTTTTGTTTTTCGTGGTTTTGTAGTTTTTCTGTATGTAATCTATTTTGATAGTTTTCTTTACCTTTAGAAGAATGTAGTCTATAATTATTACCCCTCGCTGTCATTGCCTCTAAATTCCAACTATTATCTATTCTAGCATCCCCTTGTTCCATTATTTTTATTTTCAATATTTCAGGATCTGGCAGTTTATCTCGCGATTCAATGGCACATCTGAAGTTGTTATAACTATCTGGGAGGCTATAAAGAAGTATTACAGATAACATATCAGGGTGTATTGTAACTTCCATCATTTTTAATTTATCTACTGCGTCAAAAAACTTTGCAAGATGATCCCTAACGTTGCCATCCTCTTTCATTCGATATAAAATTAATTGCTTTAATAAGGTGGCTTTTCTAGCAGGACCTTTGGATTGGTAAATACTTTCTAATTTCAACCATAATTCTCTAGATGTTATACAATCTTTTACTTGTTTAATCTCCGAAGGTGATATTGCTAAAATAATGTCCGCTCGTGCCTTCAAGTCGGTGTCATCCCATTCTTCTGCTGCTTTGATGGTATCAAGATTTCCTTCAATGACGACTGGACGTTTTTTCCTTCCATTGACATATCCGAGTACATCATTCTTGACAAGCAGGGCTTCCATTTGGACTTTCCAAGTGTCAAAGTTGTCTTTATTTAGCGCTTCAATTTTTACGCTCATGGTTGGTACTTGATTTATATTTGTACCTATTTATTTTTTACTACTTTTCAGTGGAAGCTCGCTAGGAGCATAACCTCTTGTAAATATGTGATTTTTAGTGAATTGTTATTCAAGCAGAGTTAGTTATTTTTATAAGTGAAATTAGCTCAACTATCTTTGATAGATTTTAGAGGCGAAGTAATTTTATTTGTTGACAACACAACATAATAATCAACATGTGAATATAACACATTCAACTAAATAAATTTATATTGGAGTGTCAGTTTGTATAAACAACAGACTGATATAAAACATCTGACAGATCGGATTAAATCTCACTAATCCAATATAAACACATCTCAATAACATCACAGTTTGAGCTTTGATTGGCCGAGCGATCATAGCTATTCAGTTAGATTCAGCTAATCAACTTGCTATCAAGAAACACAATGAGCAAGTTGACAGAAATCTATGTATACTTTCTGAAATTATAGATTGCATCAAGTTTTGTGTTATTTATGAAGTAGGATTAAGAGGCCACGATGAGAGGGATAGCACTTCGAACCGAGGAGTTTTTCTGGGCTTAGTAACAAAATCATCTCTATGATATAAAAAATAATCTAAGGCATCTCCATAACCATACAGAACGAGTAACGAAAACATCTCAAATCAATTTTCAGTAGAATATTGATCATTCTGGATATGTTGCATTAAAGAAAAATGTTATGCATAAATGAGTGGTGGTTGTGGGGTTAGACAATATTTCTATAAACTTTTGAATTATCCGATTTTCAATTGACGTCTGACGTCACACTTCTATCATTTGATCATAATTTAATTTCAGTTCTTTGACATTCCTCCAGAATTATTTCTCCTAAAAAGTTCACTAGTGCAATACCATCGAAGCCTTGATAATGTTTAATACTTGTAATAAAAATACAGTCGGTTTTAAATTAGTAAGTGGGTACCTATAAGATAGTATTTTTTATTAATTTATACACATTTAATTTATCAATAATATTTAATGATCATGATATATTATTATTTACGAGTAGTAGTCATATTCTTTCATAACGGTTGCCCATGGCATTTGACATGACCCAAGTCGGACACTGAAAGCAAAACAAATAGAAGAAAAACCTCAATACTTGACTGTCAAATAGGTAAATATTTTTGTGCCCCACTTCTTTTGCAGACCACCGGCCGCCACTGGATCAGTGGATAATGAGAATTCGACGTTATAAAAAATTCGCTTTTGCGTATGCAATGCATGAGGAAGTAAAAGAAATGCTCGAATTTCTGAAGGAAGGGAAGAGATTTATAAAAACACAACGATTCGCATAAGGCCCACTCTTTAATTATTGGGAATATCAATCAATTGGACATTGATTACAAAAGGATCACATTTGGATCTATGCTCAAGTAATATTCACTATAATACATGAGTGTAGGATATCTCAGTTTCAAGAACATGACATTCAAGAGTCAATTCTACAACTAACTTGCAACAAAACAATATTCTATAACTGCTGTTTTCTAGCCCCATTTTGAAAACACTGTTTTTTTCACTTTTGAAATTTTTCAATGTCTTTCCAATTTTATGGCATTCAATTGACCATGACTCCATTGTACCATTTCTATTAAACTCGTTTTACCATTAGAGTTAGTTCATCGAGTTAATACTATTAGTAGTCTAATTATTGACTTCAAAAATTGAACGTAGGTGCTTGAACAAGTGTTCTGATAACAATTTTCTTGGAATCATCTGGCGGTACTTTCACGGATGTGACATTGAAAATAATATTCTGACCTAATTCGAAACTGTTATTGCCAAACTTGTGAGTATTACAAAAGAATACATTTTATGAAAACTTCATTTTTTCGCACAACAATAATCATATTGCTAAAAACACTTTTTCCAAAATTTATAAATAAATAGAGTAAAATAAAGGCTAAAGGAGTGATATTCTTCTCAATTTGAATTTAAGAAATAGTTCAGAAAAATCCACACAAAAATCCTCGAATTTCAGCATGGGGAGGAGTACTTACATGAAATTCAGGAGTTAACTCTATGGCTAACTTGCAACAATAAGATGTTCTATAGCTGTGGTTTCGATCCCCATTTTGAAAACTGATGAGTTTCTTCAATTTTGAATTTTAGGATTTTCGTTTCCGAGCATGTGCCACTAAAGTGACCATGACTCTAATATTTACCAAGTTGTACAAAACAACGACAAAAAAAAAAATCGACGTTGACGATCAACCAACCTGAATGTAATGCACTTGAACCACAAGGCACCTAACCTATATATATATATATATATATATATATAGGTTATATATATATATATATATATATATATATATATCATACAGGGTGTTCAACGAGTTGCCCCAACCCCCCTTAAATCCTTATTTGTGGGGGTGTTTTAAAAAACTGTTTTTTTATTCTCCATAATTTTTTCCATGGATCTCAAATATGACCACGTTGCGCATTGCGCAATCAACACCAGCTTTGTTTTTTTTAAAACAGGCACCCCCTTTTTTCATTGTAGGTTTGGATTCTACACTAAATGTCATGAATTTACAACTCCTCACTCGACTTTTCGACCGCGCGCAACCCGTTCAGCGAGCGCGCACTGTTGCTCAACTACCAAAATTGCGCAAAACATGGATTCTGGTAAACCTCATGTGCGGTACATGAATTTTCATTGTTTTCCAACTGTGATCCATATGGCGCTATCCGTTTCTTGACTTGATTTGATTTTAGCGGAATAATGGCAATTAGGTTATTTTGTGTGACAAAATTAATCATCTTTTTAGGCGTGTGTTTGCACAAGAAATTTCATAATTTTCCATTCCCTTTCCCTCCACCTTTCTCAACCGGACTGGGAAACCGCATATGGCGGAGTTAAAAGAAAAATTATAAATAGAAACGAACACATCTTTATAAAAATTAAAAAATACCAGCAGGTGGGGGAAAACGTTAAAAAGGACTACAAAGCAGTTGCTCAAAATGCCTGCTTTGAAGTCCTTATTTTTCATGTTTTTTTTTTTTTTTGTTTTTTTCCAACCAGTTGGTACCTATTTTTATTTTTATTTTATTATTATTATTATTATTATTTTTTTTTTTTTTTTAGCGTTGGTTTTTATTTCATTTTAGGTCTCCACCATATCCGGTCCCCAGCCCAGTTGAGGAAGGAGGAGGGAAAGGGAATGGAAAATTATGAAATTTCATGTGCAAACAAACGCTTAGAGAGATTATTTTTTCTCGCAAAAATTTTCCGCTATTATTGATTATTATTATTTTTATTATATTTATTTATTTATTATATTTTATTATTATTTTATTATATTTATTTATTTTAATTATATTTTATTTATATTCATTATTTTAATTATTTTTCGGCTGAAATTGAGTCAAACCAAGAAACGGAAAGCAACATGTGAATCAACGTCGGAATACAATGAAAATTCATGTTCACGCATGGGGTTTAACGAGAATCCAAGTTTCATGCAATTTGGGTAGTTGGGCAACTTGTGCGATCGCGGAACGGATTGCATGAAGTAAAAAAATAGAGTAAGGGCTCGTAGATTCTTGAAAATTTTCGTAGAATCCAAATCTGCAATGAAAAAAGGCGATTCCTATTTGAGAAAACAAAATTGGCGTTGATTGCGCACGGTTACGCAATTGCGCAATGCGCAACGTGTTCATGTTTGAGATCCTTGGGAAAATCATGAAGAATCAAAAAATGTTTTTCGAATATGGGTTTTAGGAGGGGGGGGGGGGGGACACCCTGTATAATGACAATTTTCATGGAATCATCAGCCACGTTTATTCATGAGCCTTATGTGTCTCTTGATGAACTCGGGGTGTTGACTTAATCTCTCTTGCACCCTCTTGACGACAGCGAGGCTCTGAATCTTGAAATAGTTTTTTCCGATTAAGAAAACTGATCTGGCCGAACGGGAAGGACAATCATTCTGCGAGGAACAAACTAAAAATGAAATTAAAAAGTTCCAGTCATGCATCACGATCGTATGAGCGAATTTTCGTAAAACGTAGTATTAGACATAGGTATTAGGTACAGATATTAGGTATGTTACATTGTTTTGAAATTCGAGCTCTTTGAAAGCAAAGATATTGTTATAGCTACCAATTTCATGCCAAAAGAAACGCATTCTAAATTATATTCTGCAATTCAAATTAGGCTTTGGATTCTCACCTTTTTTCCCATCGGTTTTTTAGTAAATATTAATAAAATTTAAGTACATTTTTCAGCATAATTTTGTGCATCAATTTTTTAATGGTCGAGTTCATCATCGATGAACGATTTCTGGCTAAAATTCTGCTTAAAAATATGCATTTTACGATTTTAAGCCGTTTTTATCAATTTTTAAGGATTTTTTTAGGACATTTTTTAAGGGTTGACCAATTTAATGTGCTCAAAATTGCTGGCCAACGAACTCATTCTTTCGATTGGAAAACTTAATTTTTCGGCAAAAGAACCGATTATTTATCTCAATCCTAAGGAGAGTTTTCCTTTGAAAGGGCACACACACACACACACTCTCTTTTTTTCCAAATCTCCCCTCATAGGTGGAGGGGGCACACCATTAAATTAAAAAAATAAAAATAAAATAAAATAAAGTGGGGAGGACGCCCAGGTTTACCCGACGCCGGCTCTAGGGATGAAGGAAGTCACAGGAGGAGGAGGAAGAAGAGAGGGATGAAAGGAAGTGCCCCTGTAAAATGACCACCAGTTGAGGTAAGAGCCCCTGAGGGCGCGAGTGGTGATACCACAGAGCACTCCTGCCGAGATGCCCAACTTGAGTAACTCCGTGACGCTTTTCCCGCACCACACCCGGTCGTAGTGGAATTTTCCGGGCCTTCTCTATTTTCAGTAGAGCCATTATCTCCTGGAACACTTGGGCTTCGAAACTTGTACCTTGGTCGGAATGTATTTCTCAGGGGACACCAAACCTGGTAATTACAGTCTCTGTCAGCCCCAGTGCAACTGTTTCTAACTGAATGTCAGGGACTGGAAAGGCCTGGGGCCACTTTATGTAGTGGTCAACCATTACAATTATGTATTTGTTGCCCGTTCAGTATCAAGAATATGACCAACAATATCAATTGCCACTCTTTCAAAGGAAACACCTGAAACCAAACTCTGCAGTGGTACCTTACTCGTCCGCCGTTTGTCTCCTCTCTAAACACGAACTTGACAGCTCATTCCGTGAAGCTTCACATCTCCCTGTTAGTCTGGCCAATAGTACTTGGTTCTGATAATTCCTAATATTCGCCGGCTTCCAAAGTGTCCCAAATTCTGTGCAGAGTCTAGAATTCCCTTCCTTCTCACAACTGATATAATAATTTGGTTCACTTTCTCAGTGCCACTACCATTCTCCAAAACTCCTGTTAGTACTCCTTCCACTACGATGAGACTGGGAAACATGGAACCCATTTTGTTCAAGGATTTACTAGCATCTGCTACCTTATGCTAAGTTGGGTACTTATAGGAAACAACCCATGACTTCACACATTGCAGTTATGGGTCAGCTTCCTGATCCACTACCCACTGATCCATGTCTGTTGAGAGTCTAACACGAGCTACCTGTTCATCAGTAGACCTTGGTTCCTGATGCAGACAATGCTTACAGTCATCATCTAAGCAAGGCCGGCAGGAAATGGCATCTGCATTTTGATAAAATCTGCCTGGATCGATTGAACAGTTATCTTTCTTCAACAAGTTGAGTCCTAGGAATCTCCCAAAAAAAAAAAATATATATATATATATATAGGTATATATATATATATATATATATATATATATATATATGTTCAAGCTGATTCGAGCTGGAGGGAAGTAGAAATACGGGGGGATTTGAGTAATAAAATTGAAGATGTCTACAAATAGTAAAAATGGTGAAGACCAAAATTCCACCGCTGCCGCCACTTATGGTAAGCGGGTTCGAGCTAAGGGGACAAGGGGGAGAAAGGATACAACAAATATAGTCACGAACGGCTACACAAATGCAGCACAGAGCAGACTCTAAAATCCCACTGCTGCCAGCATTTATTGTAAGTTGGTTCAAGTTGGAGGGAGTAGAAATATGTGGGGATTTGAGTTATGAAATTGAAAGGTGTCTAAGAGTAGACACGATAATTATTGTGACTATACAATGAAGGTTTTCAAGCAGGGAAAGAGGGGAGAATGTAATGATTTGAAGGGGATGAAATTACAGGGAAGCAAATTATTACTCAAAGGTTCGCGACTAAGGGGATGTTACCGGACAGTCACTATATTGTGGAAAGATACTGCCACTAAAGGTGAGAGTAGACTGACCACAAAATACCTGCTTGAGGGGCGGACTATGACGGGAATGCTTGAACGGCCTAGCTGGGACGTATATGTGACCACAAGTGTGGATGAGACGAATTTATCAGCAATGACTGTTTTCGGCTCATTGTCACCACTGTGTCGATAGGGAGGCAAGTTATTATAAATAAGAAGAAGCTGTCCCTATGAAACTTGAAATGTTGGTGAATGTTGGAGGTTACGATCTTAAATTGAGGGGAGACACGAATGACTATGTTTTCATGACTCTGGTTGCTGACAAAAATTATGGCTGTACAAAACACAAAGAAAGGTCACAGTATATGCAACGGTAGCAATATTTGCACTTACCGTGATGACTCAGACAGGCTGATAGACTCTAGAAGGCCTATGTAGCTTATGTGCTAAATCGTGACTCTTGGGTTACTCAGAGTGAGCAACAAGTGGAAGACTCTTAGATTGTGTTTACGATACCTCGCAAATTACAGAAGGTAGATTGCCAATAATATGTACATATATGATTGAACCTAATCGTGTGCCTCACCAGACATAAATGGCTATGCAAGGCCACTGCGTGGCTCTACCAAGAGGGAGTCAGGGTAGTCTTCAATAAACGTGAACTGACTTTAGTATGGATATTCATTAGTTTTCAAAAACAGCAAAGTAATAGGTGTCACTTCGTGACTATAATGTAGCAAAACGTGAGCCTAATTTAAATACGTTGAAACAATTTTGACTCTACTTGGTTGAGTGTTACGTACAAGATTATGATGCACAATGGCTCTTTTCTAATAAAAATGACTATTAGTGCCTGTGCAAATAAAAACGCGACTTCCGTCATATGACCTGAAACAGGAGACAATAGACAATAGGAATTACAGACTTGACTATTCTCCAGCAGGACTTTAGACTCCGAGAAAATGACTCATACAAGATTAATTATGCGGTAAAGTAAAAACGTGTCTACATAATTTCTTCTGACAGAATAATGACTATGTCAATAATATGTGACATATGCAGCAAAAGCCCTGGGGCGAAATTAATCTATATATATATAAATCAATTGCTGTTCGTTAGTCTCGCTAAAACTCGAGAACGGCTGGACCGATTTGGCTAATTTTGGATTTAAATTCTTTGTGGAAGTCCAGAGAAGGTTTGAAAGGTTTAAAATTTCAAATCTGCCCCATAGGGGGTGTTTTAGGGGAGGAGGGGGGGGGAGAAATGGGGTATCTTTGTCATCACTGAACGAACTGGGGATTTGATTGTCGAATATGTTTGGCTTACTCCAATTCAAGTCAAAGACTACTTTTTTCAAAATTTTGAAATCTGACCCAGCGGTGACGGGAGGGGGGGAGGATGTTAAAGCGTTTTGAACGTCACTGAACCAACTGGGGATCTGAGTGGGCGAATCTATCAGAATTACTTGAACTTGGGTAACAGGCTATTTGATAATGTTCAGTTCAACCTGAGCAACGCACGGGTGAACCAGCTAGTGTCTTATATAAATAAACAACAAACAACAAATAGAAAAAATCAAAATAATGTCAACTGACTAAAACGTGTCCTAAGCAGAAAAATGAGGCTCTTTGAGCAAAATGTGCCTTTAGGCTAGGAATAGCGTCTCAACACAACAACTATATATATATATATATATATATATATATATATAATCGGCCCTTCGGGCCTCGCAAGGGGCTCCGCCCCTTGACCCCGCTAATCTATACTGGGCGCTTGGCGCCTCGCCGGATCTTTTCTCTTTTCTACTGTGTAGAAAACGAGGATAATTTGCTATGCAATTCGTCTCACGAGAAAAAAAAATAAAAATAAAAAAATTTTCAAGCCTGGCTGGGATTTGAAGCCACAACCTTCGTCTCACGAGAAAAAAAAAAAAAAAAAAAAAATTCAAGCCTGGCTGGGATTCGAACCCACGAATAGCGGGTTTTTTTTTCCTCGTGAGACGAAGGTTGTAGGTTCGAATCCCGGCCAGGCCTGAAATTTTTTTTTTTTTTTTTTTTCGTGAGACGAAGGTTGTGGGTTCGAATCCCGGCCAGGCCTGAAAAAAAATTTTTTTTTTTTCTCGTGAGACGAATTGCATAGCAAATTATCCTCGTTTTCTACACAGTAGAAAAGAGAAAAGATCCGGCGAGGCGCGAAGCGCCGAGTATATATATATATATATAGCCAAACGCTGTCCCATATGGATTCTTTAGTCCCCCTTACCGATTTTTCACAAATAAAAAGCTGTAATTATGCTCCTTGACTTGCTTAGTCGACATCAAATAAAATTGATATTTCATGCGTAAATTTCAATTAGAGTAGTCGAAATGTCCTTCCCCCCACCCCACTCCCCTGTCCCCTGTTCCTGCCCGCCATGTCCCCACTCCAGTTTCAAAACTTCACGCTCGTCCACAAACCCATCAGTCACACTTTTTCAAGGTTTCACTTCACGTTCAACAACATCTCAAATGCGAGGCGTGCCATTCTTTTTGGACAGAAATATCGCAATTCGGAGGACCGAAAAAAAAGCCTTGTCCCCAGGAAATGTGTCTTTCCCTCGCCAATGTGGTTTTTCCGTATTGTCGTGGTTTCTAACCCACTGTAGTTGCATGTAGTTTTCCCCGTAAATAGGAACAGATCTCATGTAACTGCTTGTAGAGCCGCCATATTTCTTCAGTCGCTTGAACACCGTCAGGGAGAGAATATGTGAGCAGCAGCGTGAGGCAGCATACAACCCTAGTCTTTCCCCAGCCTGCATGTACTCATTAAGTAATTGTATCTTAATTTTTTCGTTGCTTTCTGCTTCTAGAGCTTGTTGATTGGTTTCCAACGGTCCATCATTTTGTGAAGAAGCATAAATATTAAGCAAGTAAATGAGGAAACACTGGGTGGTCATACAAGGTCTGGTGTCTTCCCCCCGTCAAACTCATTAGTCGGAGGAAGGACATAGATGGCGGAAGAAAGACAAACTTATCATTTTTTGGTGATTATGAAATAGGTATACAATTTTTATATCATGAGTTTGTGTCCACAGAGCAGAAGCCTCATGAAATAGTTGGCTACGAATTAGAATTTGAATTATAAGAACAGTAAAAAAAGTTCCAGTCATGCAGCATGATCGTATGGGCGAATTTTTGTGAACTATCGTATTATAAATTATGTTAAACTGTTCTGGAAATTCAGGCCTTTGAGTGACTATCAATTCTACGGCAAAAGTTCCAGTCATGCAGCATGAACGTATGAGCGAGTTTACTTAAATCATCTATCGTATTATAATACCTATGTTGAATTGTATCAAAATTTGAGCGATTTTAGTAGAAAGAAATTGTTAAAATCCAATTTTATGGTTAAAAACAACTAGTTCTAAATAAAAAACGGTGATTCAAAAAGATTTTGGATTTTTAGGTTTTTTTTTACTGTTTCCATAGATTTTTAGCGAGTATTAATGAAATTCAAGTACATTTTTCAGCATAATGTTGTGCATAAATATTTCAATGCCCTAGTTAATCGTTGATAATTTTGGATTGACCTAAAATCTGGTAAATATTAGAAATTTAACGATTTTAGGCCGCTTTTAGCCTAGTGATTGATTTCTTAGTACATTTTTTGAAATTTGACCAATTTAATAAGCTCAAATTTTTCTGGCCAACGAACTCGTCCTTTTGTTTGGAATGCTTAATTTTTTGGCGCAAAAACGGAATTTTTGTCTCAGTTCTAAGAAGAGTTATCGTCTGGAATGACTCACGCACGCACACACGAGCACACACACACACACACACAGATATATATGAGAGTGCAAACTTTAGGAATCGTTTCTAAATTCCTCAAAACGAATTTTAATTAGAAAATTTTTCAAAAATTTTGATTTTAAAGTTTTCCGAGCCATTGCAATAGCTTCATTTTTTATGAAAACTAGCTCTAACCTCGTTCTAAAAATAATCCAAGATTCAGAAAAGATTTTGGACATTTTATTTTTATTTCATTTTCAATCTTTTATATCGATGTTTTGGAAAATTTTATTGAAATTGGAGTATGTACATTATTCAGCACTATTTTGTGCATAAATTTTTTAATGGTCTAGTTCATGGTTTAAAAACCTTTTTTGACTAAAATTCTGCTAGAAATATAAATCTAACAATTTTTAGCGGTTTTTAGTGATTTTTAAACACATTTTTGAAATTTGACCAATTTATTAAGCTCAAAATTTTCTGGCCAACGAAATCGTCCTTTTGTTTGGAAAGCTTAATTTTTTGGCGCAAGAACGGAATTTATATCTCAATCCTAAGGAGAGTTATCGAATAGAAGGACACACACATAGTATCCTGAGTACTTCAAACTATATGCAGAGAATCTTCGTGACTATGTGGATCAGGGTCATATGGTACCAGCAACTAAGCACTCTAACTACATAATGACCCATCATGGGATATGCAAGCCATCTCCAACTGGTACAAAGATTAGAGTTGTATTTTCTCCTGCTGAAAAAGATTCTCTCCGTCTTAGTCTGGATGATTGTCTTCTAGCTGGTCTCAACTTTGTGCCAGATATAGGCAAGGTCGTCACACAGTTTTGTACTTTTCGAGTCCCTCTAGTTCGTGATTGTGAAACAGATGTTCAGGGAAATTCTTCTCCACCCTGAAGATTGTGAGTTCCAACACATTATATGGCGTTTCATGAAGAGGTTGAAGCCCAATGCCCAAAAAGTGACTGGTTGTTGAGTCCAATCACAGCAACTGAGTACAACGAAGCACTGCATTTTATGGTTTAAGTAAACCAGCGCCACCATTTTTCGAATGAAATTGAGTCTATACGTAAAGGACGTCCATGTTCTGAAAAATTAAGGTCACTGACACCCTTTGTCACCTCTACGGGTTATCTCAGGGAGGGGGTCGCCTGAGCTTCTCACCACTTCCTTCGTCTTCCAAACATCTATGCAGAATCATCGGGGATCAACGACTTACCCTAGAAGAATTCATCTCTGTCCTCACCAGGGTTGAAGCTATCTTGAATTCTAGGCCTCTTGCAGAACTCCCAAACTCTCCAATGGATGGATTCGACACTCTTACACCAGGACACTTGTTAGAAGGTGGCCCGCTATTTGCTCGCTTTTGGAGACTCACGTATTCCGGCCTTTTAACAATGGAATACACGCAGTTCATGATTTCCAGACCCCTACAACTGGGGCTCCTCGTATGGCCTATCGGCCCCAGAAAACATACCCGTCCTTTGCGACCGGGTACTCGCAAGACAACGGTTCTTTTCAGAACTTCCAGTCTTCCACTTTTTACGAACAAAAAGGTACTTTTCAAGACCTACAGACTTCCACTACCAGTGAATACAAAGAGGCCTCTCGACTGCCAGAAACATATCTCTCCCACGCAAGAGATATTCAAAAAGAATGGCACATTGCCGCCCTACATGTAGAACTGATGTCGTGTAGTAATGTAGTAACTGATGTGTAGTAGAACTGATCTACACAGACAAAACTCCGAGACGAATGGATCGATTTTTATAGAATTTTCAGGGATTGTGCGGTTCAGCTCCTAGACGACCCCCTATAAATTCCATTGCCGTTGGATTAATATTAATCTGTGCGCATACCTAAACATTAATTTTATAACATCAATTTCTAGTCATCTAATGGTCCGATTTCCTTCGAACTCGAGACGTTATTGGGACCAGAATGATGCCATTAGTATTCTATCTCATTAGCTTGAATAATAGGATAACACTCCAAGAATAGTGGATCGATTTTCATAAAATTTTCAATTATTGTCAGGGTTGACCTTTAGACAATATGCGCACATGCAATCATGAATAATAACCCTATTTTGCATTCTTACAAGGTGGTTTTTTTTCTCGCAAAATTAAGCTATTCGAAACACTGTGAGATTTAAAATCGGATCGACCAATAACTATACAGCATATTCTGTGCATATAAAGCACCTTCCCTCCACATTTCAACCCGATCGCGGGCTGTGCCGCGTCAACAACAAACAGACAGACAGACATACAAGTGCAGATCAAGTCAAAGTAGAGCTTCACTGCGTTCGGCAATAGTGCATTATATTAATAAATAAGTTGAAATCCTTCATTTCAAGTAGCTTACCTCCTAACCAGAAGAGACGAAGAGCTTTTGTGAGTATGTTGGTCGGGTCCTGTAAATCTTCCGTCGGATTTATGCTTCCAATCGAAACGTTTTTGGGTATGACGTCATGATCCATAGTTTGTTCAGTGGTATAAGTGTTGGCGCTACTCCTGAACGCCACAACGAGAAGGATAACAAGAGTTCCGTTGGAGGCAGTCATGGTTGTGTTCCCCTAAGTACATCATGCGTCTTTTATAGGAGCCGAGGACCAACAAATTAACGCATAGCACTCATTACGATATAGTTACAGATCTTGTTGGAGGCATTGCTCCTTTTACCCATAAAACGTAACACACCTTTAACTGTATTCGGATCAACAACGCCATGGTGTTTTCTTGCTATCTCGGTTGATTTGCCCTCAAAAATGAGCCACCTGAGCAGGAGATCGGGTTGTTCTGATTTTTCAGTTGTTACTACATATATGTGTAGTAAAAAATGATGTTTGCGAATTTGATTTTCGCTCTGATTAGCGATTTTTGTGCCAAGGGTTTATTATGCGTGACCAACCAATTTTTACTCCGCATTTTACTCGCAATTAATTTGTACCAGCTCACATTTCTTCGAAGATTCCAAATGTTCACTGTAAACAGAATATGTCAAACCACGTTGCATTTTTTCATTACAAAATTGTTTTTATTGAGAAAAATCCATAATAATCAAATTTCAAGATCAGAAACATTAATTTGGAATGGGGAACTTTCATGTGTTGTAATTTCACAGTTTTCACCTCGAATTAGGATTCAACGCACTTCATAACCCCCTAGTACACATTTTAGGCTCAAGTAGTAGTAGTAGTAGTAGTAGTAGTAGTAAGTTGTTTATTGTATTAAATCAATTATTATTACAAATAGTTCAGGTCCACTTACACATTATCATTAGAAAAATATATAATAGCTAAGAAATAAGTCAAATATCTTCTTCCTAATCTAGTTAACAGGGCATTACAGCTTAATGAAGTACATGCAAAATAAACGAGGTCATCGATATGAATTTAATATAAATAATAATAATGCGTTATGAATCCATAACATCCACGCTATACTTGTGGTACTCGTACAATATCCACAACAAGCCTATCCTGTTGTACACTATACAATGCTAATGCTGTACATATCAGACACCTATTCGGTGAGCGCAATTGATCGAAGTGCTAATGCACTAGTTACAAAATGAAATAAATTTAACATTTTCTCCCTATCATCACCAAAATCGAGCAAATTAGCCAGACGATCCTCATCCTCATCCACTGGGAGCCCACAGATGTATTTCGCTATGAATTGCCTTCGGTACGGTTCTAAGATCGGGCAACGTGGAGAAAAATGGTAGAGGGTGTCAGCTTCTTTCATATTGCATATATCGCATAAGCTCTCGCTTCCAAACTTATGAGAAGTACCACTATAATAAACAGTTACGAAAAACTTTGAAGACAGGCGCAACTGGCACAACACCCTCTCAATCTGGACATTTTGAATGAGTCCCAAGTACTTCTGCCTACCTGAATAGTCCGCTATCCTCCTATAGAACATATTAAATTTGGCACTGTAAACCAGATTGATGTCCTGGCACCAAAAATGGTTGTACAGTTTTTCGCTTAGTGACGGTAGGATCGATTTCAAATTTCGAGGGTCCTCAGCTGTTAGGATATCGTGGGAGCCAAGGACAGCAAGCATGTTAAAAATGCAGGTATACCAATTGTTATGATCAGTTGAACTGGTTGAAGAATTATGCAAATTCTCCAATACCCTAAAACTAATTTTGGGCCACCTACTCTCATCCATCATAGAAATCCTGACCCAGTAATTAATTGCTCTTTCATAAACAATGGCCTTAAGTGCAGGGAACCCAGTCTCAATTCGTAAAAAGTGATTCGGTGTATTACGTGGGAGATAGAGGAGACCTTTCAGAAATTGGGATTGCACTGGCTCAAGCTCATCGCCATACCATACCTCCCAGACCTCAGCCGAGTACAGAAGCACTGACTCCACCAACGATCGAAAAAGTGCTCGTTTGGTATCCCATGACGTGACCCTGCCTTTTGCGCTAACATCTCTCAAACAGCCAGCAGCCGATTTTGCTTTGGACACTCGCCGGTGCAAATCGGCCCGGAACTTCCCCGACGACGAGAATGACACCCAAGATACTCAAAATCGAAAACATAGTCCAACTCTTCTGAGCCGCATCTTATCGTTTTATACTTCTTGATGGTCTTATTGTGTCCGAATACTAAAACCTTAGACTTGCTAGTGTTAATGGTAAGTGCGTTGATTCGGCAGTATTCAAGGAAAAAGTTCATTTTCTCCTGGGCATCTGGGACAGAGTCCACTACAATAGTGACATCGTCCGACATTTTAGGCTCAAATGACCGTTTAGTTTGGCCAATAAACGGGAAGGAAGACCACGTAACTTAGTAGTCCAAGATAGCTGAGGGTTCCCCCCAGGCGAGCGGGGACCGTGACGGTATCGTGCAAATACATTTCTGCCGTACTAATGGTCAGATACCCATATTATAGCACCTTTAAGGAAAGTTCTCGCTGAGATCTTCTACTGAGCTAGTACAAATAACCATGAAAATTTTCCATTGGGCCATTTTTGTGTTGTGTTGATTTATACTTCAGTTGAGCGAGGTACCGGGTTGTTCTTATTTATTAGTATGTTGAGTAGTGAAAAATCAAGTAGATGTGCGAATTCAAAAAACCTGAGTGAACTGTCTATAGCACAGAACAAAAATAACGCCTGCCAAGATGGGTATGGTACGTAGCTTCCTCGTATCCGTAATATGAATTATTCAAGTACCTAATCTTAACCTCCCGGCGGGCGTGAGTATCTATGAGGTACAAGCAGAAGGATTTTACAGATGATTGTACAGGATAAGTACAGGATGAGGAAAGGATGGGTACAGGATGGGTGTACAGGATGGGTATAGGATGGGTGTACAGGATGGGTGTACAAGATGGGTGTACAGGATGGGTACATGATGGGTGTACAGGATGGGTGTACATGATGGGTGTAGGGGGTTTCCGAACAGGAACCCCTCTTCTCAACCTTTCTAACACTCATCTGCACTACCGTAAGTCGTAATATGAATTTAACCGTTCGACTTTTCATGTTTTCCAATCATTTAAAATTAATTTGCATGTCAATTTCACATTCCCAAAGTATTTCTCATATTACTTTTTAATGCTCTGGATTAGTCTCCATCTTCATATTATCTATGGAAATTACCTAGTCTCCAGTTACCAAGGTGCGTAATGATGGTGAAAATTCCCTACTAAGCGCCATTTCTTATACATTACATGAAGCCATTGAATGCCCTATTTACTTCTTCTTATACGCGATAATTTTGCTGAATAAATACTTTTATTTGTGTTTACTATTGCTATTTCATTATTAATTTATGTCCCTGTGAATTAGGACGGTATCTAAGCTGAAATATACCATCAGGTATCTCAGAGATGCTTTCGCCCTTTCGTTTAATACTTTAGGGCGCGCCTGAAGGATGGTTAAAATATTTCTTTGCAGGTTCCTCTGGTTGGGGGAAATAGTAAATCAGGATGTAGCGTAAAACATCAAAATCGGTCAATTAGGGAACGAAAAAATTAAGCTCGATATAATGTATGTTTTCACACTCGCAGGGTGAAGTATTTATTTGAGAACAATGAAAGTGAAAGAAATATACACTAAGCGGATGCAGACTAATTCGCACATTCCATGCGAATTTCATCAAAATCGGATAACTTTGGAAATTCAGTTTGATGCAAGGATTTCACATTCGAGCAAGCGCAAAAGCTACCAATTATACAATTATGTTAAAATTGATATGGAATGATCAAATCGTTTTCTCCCAACCACAATCCTCCTAATTTGAGCGAGATATAGATCAATTAGGAAAATAGAAAATAATGATAAATGTAATTCGCATTTACACATGCGTAGAGTGAGGTATTGATTCGAGAGCGATGAAACTGGAAAGGGCCATTTACACTCCATTCACCATCCAAACTATAATAATGTAAGTTGTAATGATGTGTACATATTCAAATTGATGAACATTCTCCAGGGTCTCTCGAGGATGTTCTACGATTCGAATATGTACACATAGATATTATAGACCCCCTCCCCCTTTCAGGAGGATAAGCGTTTTCTCCTCACAATGATCGATAGGGCAACAAGTTGGCCCGAAGTAGTTCCATATCCTACATTTCTCAAATCGGTATCCAATGCCTTCTGAGAATGAGGATCCGAAAGATTCAGACTACCACATGGACACTCAAAATCGAGCGTTTTCACCTATGTTTAAAATTAGCACTTGTGATATTGGCATCTTCTCTGTTTTGGACGAAGGACCATCCTTCAGAGCTTCTGGGTCTTCGAACAGGTACTATCAGGGCAACGGACAACTAAAGAGTAGCAGAGAACAGGTACTATCAGGGCAATGGACAACTACTGCACAGCAGTGAACAGGTACTATCAGGGCAACGGACAACTACTGAGCAGCAAAAACGAGATATAAAACGGCACCAGACTTCCAGCCGATCTCTACTTTCCGGTCCCAACATCACAAATATCCAGCCAACTTTCACTGAATTGGGCATAAATGATCTCTTCCTCAAATACTGGATTTTCACGAGGAAAATGTTTGGACGTTTTTATTTGAAGAATTTTCGAAACCGATACAATACCAATACCCCCCCCCCCCCCACCCCCACCATAAGCAACCAAAGACGTCATACTATATAACTTATAAGTAAATACTTGCCGCGACTATTTGAAATATAGGGTGATTCCCTCGCAGATGCAAAAAAAAAAATTTTGGGTGAAACTACATCAAAAATGGAGTAAAATGCCGCCAACCGCATATTTTTATCACAATCCGTACTCGAGATACGATTTTTTAAAGGTTTTTTCAGGAATACTGTGTTTTTTCATTTTAAACTCGGATTTCTCAACTTTGCCTAATTTAATTTTAACTTTCAACCTCATTTTCGGTATCAGCATTAAATTTCCTATAAGAATAGTGTACTTGGGTTGTTAAAAAGTACCATCCGAAGACCCTCACATCAGCTCAAACATTGACGATTTTGAAAAAATAATATTTCTGAAAATCTTTAAAACTTTACTACTCTTCCAAAACGAATCCTGGAAACTGGCAAATCTCATGAAAACTGCTTCGTCTGATACTCTTTCCAACGATATAATCAAGTTTACTTTTATTTTGTTATTTAGTGGAGAAAATTATGTTTTAATGTTAAAAAATGTGGGTTTTTCAATGAAATTGTTGGTTTTCTCGAAAGATGACCCTCCATGAACCTAGGAGAATGGGGTCGCTTCCTATGTATTTTTTCTCGCTGGATCGAATAGAAACTCTTGCAGATCTCTCAACTACGTTATAATCGAGTTTTACTCTTTAATTAACTAGTTTTGCCCCATAACACACATACATTTAATCGTAACAAACAAACTAAACATTTGCGATTTTAAGTGTAAAACTCGGTTATAACCGAGTTGGAGGGATCTACAAATGTTACTATTCGATACAGCGTGAAAAAATACATAGAAACCGACCCCATACTCGTAGGTTCATGGAGGGTCATCTTTCGAGAAAACCAACAATTTCATTGAAAACCCCACATTTTTTAACATTAAAACATAATTTTCTCCACTGAATAACAAAATAAAAGTTAACTTGATTATATCGTTGGAAAGAGTATTAGACGAAGCAGTTTTCATGAGATTTGCTAGTTTCCAGGATTCGTTTTGGGAGAGTAGTAAAGTTTTAAAGATTTTCAGAAATATTATTTTTTCAAAATCGTCAATGTTTGAGCTGATGTGAGGGCCTTTGGATGGTACTGTTTAAGAACCCAAGTACACTATTCTTATAGTAAATTTAGTGCTGATTTCGAAAATGTGGTCAAAAGTTGAAATTGAATTAAGTAAAGTGGAGAAATTTGAGATTAAGAGGAAAAAAACACGGTATTCCTGAAAAAACCTTTAAAAAATCATATCTCGAGAACGGATTGAGATAAAAATATGCAGTTGGCAGCATTTTACTCCATTTTTGATGTAGCTTCACCCAAAATTTTTTTTTTCATCTGCGAGGGAATCACCCTGTATATACAAATCTAGACAGTCGTCATTGTGAAACGCAAATGGTACACAAATTTACAGATTGCAACCTACTTTGACTTAAAAAAAAAAAAAAAAAAAAAAAAAAAAAAAAAAAAAAAACGCTGCAAATTATTACATAATGGTATATTATTTCTGAATCAGATAGCCAGCTATAGTAACCAGCATGCTCTGGGGCTTTCGCCAGTCTCTTTTCTAGTATCCACCTCTGTTCTCGCGTTACAGGCTGCGCTCCCGATGGGGAGCAAATGGATGATCGTACAGCCACCCGAGTGGTCTCATTCAATCCACGGAGCTCTGCAATCAATCAGGTGCACCGGATCACCAACTTGATAGAGAAATGTTTGGAGGAGAAGACAACAAAACATTCATTTACAGGCCTTGGCGGCAAATTCAAAACTTGCCATGGAAATTATGTAATAATATATGGACAACCCATCACCTAGCCCCCCACCTAAGAAACTGGACCATTATTTCTTTTCCATGTTTGCATATCATTGCTGACAGACTCGACAACAAGATACATTAATGAACTCCCGCTAAAATTCAAATGCAAAGCGAGAGTGAAACTAGGAGTTGTGAAACTGCACCTGTGGACAAGTCATAGAAATGAGAAAATGGCGTTTTATGTGTTTTCATGGCTGTTTTATAGCTACTTTATCATAATTAAAAATGACTCATTCTGCTCTCAGATAACATCTCTAAACGGTAGTATTTTTTAACGTAATAAAAATTCTATTCATAGCTTGAAATTCATAAAGGACAGATATTTGCCATTGCCCGTGAAATTACCCGTCACTGATTGAGAAGACACCGCTGCTTCTCACGGGATTCCAGTCATGCCAACTTAAGTTTTCATCAATGATAATTAGAAGTTAACCTCGTTTGCAAATTTGAGATGTGATGTCCAACAAGCGAACCTGCGGTTTGTGGAGGCTTCGCTAACCGACAAATGAACCAAAATAGTTATTATGAATTTCTACACAACTTGGTTTGGGCCATACAAAATTATTGCACCGAAGTTGGAGGAGCTCGCTCAAACGCATTATGACATCGCGTTTTTCCTAATCAACGTCACTGAGAGTAAAGACGCCGCTGTTTCCCATGAGATTCCTGTCATGCCAACTTTAGTTCTCAGCAAAGTTAATTAGAAGTTGATCTCGTTTTCCAGAAGCTACTTCGGCAAAATTAAGAGAGTTGTGATGTCCAACAAGTGAACCTGCGGTTTTTGGAGGCTTTGCTCACCAAAGCAGGAACCAAACTAGTTATTATCAATTTCTACACAACTTGGTGTGGGCCGTGCAAAATGATTGCACCAATGTGAGAGGAGCTCGCTCAAACGCATTCTGACATCGCGTTTTTCCTAATCAACGTCACTGAGAGTAAAGACGCCGCTGTTTCTTATGAGGTTCCTGTCATGCCAACTTTAGTTCTCATCAAAGATAATACAATTAGAAGAATTCCTTTTACAGAAAATACTGTGGCAAATCGAAGAGAGTTGTGATGCCCAACAAGCGGACCTGCGGTTTTTGGAGGTTTTGCTTACCGAAGTACGAACCAACCTAGTTGTTATCAATTTCTACGCAACTGGGTTGTGGACCATTCAAAACGATTACAACTAAGTTGAACGATTCATGTGGGTCTTTATAAGCTCATTAAAAGGAAACTCATCAAAAATCTGACCTTGAGACTTTTCGATAGGTTTTCTTATGGAATGGGACACCAGTCAACAGTTAATCGTCGTGAAAAATATGGAATCAAACATCAGGGTTTAAATTGGAAAGATAAAAATTGTTTTCGTACAGATTCTTGTTACCTGTGGAAACTGATCAAAAACTGCCAAGGTGAAAGCCATCGAAATGAAATCAAATCGAAACACCCGCTTGAAGGGCCTATACTATCAGTATCGTACCGGTACCTGCGCTACTAAGGCCTCACAACTCCAAAAATCACCCATGCTAGTAGGCCCAGGATCGCCGACCTTCCCGTAAGAAATGCAGTGATGTGCGATCTGTAGCACCAATTTTCAATATCTTCCGAGCCCGATTGAGATATCCAACAGCTAAACATATGTGATAATCTCACGATATGCCTGCCCTCGTTCACGGGAAGAAAGTTGAAATTTTCAAGTCGTACTGAGAAAAAAAAATCCAACTTATTGACTAGCTTCTCAGTCATTGGGTTCATCGTAAGGTGCGCCTAAGTGTGTAAAAATCACATCCAAAACCCAAATGTCCTCGTAGTTTTTGAACAAATGAAATCGATGTGCTCAGAAAATGTTAGGCGACTATAAAAAATTACTCCTTAATACTTCACACTACTTTTACGTACAACGACTGCTCCTCTTAAGGAATAATCGACATTCGTTGGTAAAGATCGCGTGTATGACACCACAGCATATTTCTCAACGTTTAAATAGTTTGCTACTCGTACACCAGTCATCAAGGGAGAACAGAGATTATTGCAACCGCCCTATATATACAACATCGTCTATGAATACAAGGAATAACCAGGTAATAAATTCATGCTGCTCAGAAGAGCGGTAAGGTCAAATGGTAGTGCCGATCTGTGCAACCATTAACTTCTCAAGAATCTTAGGTATGGCGCTAAGTGAGCAAACTGGACGGTAATTGTTCATCTGTGCCCTGTCACCAGATTTTGGTATGGGGTGTAACATAAAAACTCTTCCAACAAGATGGGACAACGCCCTCTCGCAGTGATCTTGCAAAAAGTACAGAAAGTGGTATAGAAAGAGAGTCAGTGCAAGCCCTCAGTACCAGTGGCGGAACACCGTCAGGTCCCATACCCTTTGAAACATCCAAAGATGAAAGCTCAGTAGCAACCAGATCCGTTGATATCTCAATAGCACTCATTAAGAACGGTCGAGGCGATTCACTCAATTCAGATCCCACCAAGGTAGGATCGCTAGGACAGTACAACGAAGAGAAGTAACAGTGAAACAGGATCACAATGTCAGTCATTCCGCAGTCCTCGAACCAAAGTGCATTACAAGTGGAAATCCCGACGATCCTTGAGTACACTTAACATGATTGTAGAAATGCTATAGTCTATATTCTCTGTAAGTATTCCGATTAAGGGTTTTACACATTGACGGAATTCTAGAAAATGGTGGTGGTGGTTATCACACTTTATACCAGTTTCCTTGTAACGCGCGTGAAGTAAATTCTTCTTTTTCACCAATGATTTTAGTTGAGGAGTGAGCCACCTAAGAAAGAGTTGTCTGGATAGGTAAGCATGATCTGGAATACCATTTGTGGGCAGTTCGTGCCCACTGCCATATCAAGATTTCTATCTTTGACTTTCGAAACTGTATAACCACTTGTGGCTTAGAACTTTATCAATCTTATGTTGATAAGCCTAGAAGTAATCGTTGCCACTGAGCATTCGTGAGAGGTAGTAATTTACTTCTCCATTCTTGCGTTCAAGCCAGCCTAAATTCATCATATTTCTAAATTTTTAGTGGAACATCACTCAACAAATTTTCATCAACTTTGAGCTTTTATTTTAGCGAATTTTCGTAGAAAATGAAGCTATTGCAATAGCTCCAAAAATTTTAAAATCGAAACTTTCATCATTGAAATCCGTTTTGAGGTATTCTGAAACGAATCCTACAGTTTAACGCTTTTTCATACATATATTAACTTATTAATTAATTTACTTATTTATTTACATATTTGTCACTCTAGACGTTAACTCTCCTTAGGATTGAGATAAAAATTCCGTTCTTGCGTAAAAAAAATCAAGCTTTCCAAACGAAAGGATAAGTTTGTTGGCCAATATTTTTTGAGTACCAACATTAAATTGGTCAAATTTCAAATAATGTACTAAAGAATAACTAAAAATGCCTATAAACGATTAAAATTCATTAAATGTATATTTTTAAGCAGAATTTTAGTCAAAAGAAGTTATTTAACAATGAACTAGAACAATAATAAATTTATGTAGAAATTCATGCTGAAAAGTATACTTAAATTTCATTGATATTTGCCCAAAAATCTTTAAAAACTGCAAAAAAAGCAAAAAATCCAAAATCTTTTTTGAATTGCAGAATTATTTAGGAGTTCCCCCTCTTAAAATTGGTAGTTAACAATTTCTTTTCAAGTTCTCAAAGTCCTGAATTTTCAAAACAGTTCAATAATGTAGTACAAAATGTACAAAATTGGTACGATATACAAAATTTCGATCATGCTACACGATCTATTTTCTCTTTTAATTTGGGACGTCTAGACAGCGCACTGACTAGAGTGGCCCCTCTGACACTAAAGAATAGTAACCCAGAGCCTTTGCCACATTACTCCGATCTGTTCCTGATTTATCGCCTTTTGGTGTGCCTTGTTTTTCGACTAACGTCCTTCGCATCTGGGGCTGCAAAAAGAAAGTTTTCCAGTTTCGTTATCCTCAGTATGCACTCGGCAAAGCAGCTAACCCCTGTTGTTGGCAAGCATGAACTGGATTAAAACCTCTGGGGAGTTCGTGCCCATTGCCCTTTCATGATTTCAATCTTTGGCCTTCACAAACGAGTTACATTGTAACTAATGTAACTCCGTTATGCGCCTGTTTTCTAACCTTTTGGCGTGCCTCGTTTTTCGACCAACTTCCTTGGCATTTGGGGCTGCAAAAAGAGAATACACCCTCTCCTTGATCCTTAGTACGCATCCAGCAAACGACTGTCCCCAGCAGTCTGGATTGGCAAGCGTGATCTGGATTAAAATCTCTGGACAGCTCTTCCAAGATGTACAAGCACTTATGTCTTGATACGTTATCAATGTGTGAGCCGGCAGACACCGGGCTCACTGGGCTTTAAATCATAAACTGGGCGACTAGAGCAGGCGGGAGGCGTTCGAGCGGCGCAGGCAAGAAAAGGACGGAGAAGGACCTAGAAAGTTCCAGAACAAACGAGAAGCTATTGTCTCATCTAATGGGGTGCGAGTGAAATTATGTTAGAGGATGGGCCGCCAAGAAAATCATATAAACAGTGGAACGGTTTTCTCTTTTAGTTTGGGACGTCTAGACAGCGCACTGACTAGAGTGGCCCCTCTGACACTACAAAACAGCAGCCTGAAGCCTTTGCCACATTACTCCGATCTGCTCCTGATTTCTCGCCTTTTGGCGTGCCTCGTTTTTCGACTAACGTCCTTCGCATCTGGGGCTGCAAAAAGAAACTTTTCCAGTTTCGTTATCCTCAGTATGCACTCGGCAAAGCAGCTAACCCCTGTTGTTGGCAAGCATGATCTGGATTAAAATCTCTGGAGAGTTCCTGCCATCTTCCCTTTCAAGATTCCCATTTTTGGCCTTCATAAACGTGTAAGGACTGGGCTTAGTATACCTTATCAATGTAGATACGACTGGAACCAACCCCGGCCACCGAGTATTTGTTTAAGGTAGTAATTTACATCACCATGCGTGTGTTAAAGCCATCGCTTGATAGTCGCGTTTTCGATTACATTCTTTTCGGTTTTATTTTTATTGTTTAGTCGAATATTACTCAGAAAACTTTCATCAACTATGAACTATTATTTTCAGTTTGGGATGACTAGACAGCTCACTTACTAGAGTGGCCCCAATGACGCTACAAAATCGCAGCCCGGAACCCTTGCAACATTGCTTCGAGCTGTGCCTGATTTCTCGCCTTTGGCGTAGGTGCCTCATTTTCTTACCAACGTCCTTGGCATCTGATGCAGCAAATAGATACTCGTCCCTCTTTGTTATCCTTGGTATGCACACGACAAAACAACTAACCCCAGTTGTCTGGATTGGCAAGCACGATCTGGATTAGAATCTCTGAGCAGTTTGGGCCCACTGCCCTTTCTACATTCCCATCTTCGGCAAATAACCACGTATGGCTTAGTACCTTGTCAATCTTATGTAAATGGGAGTAACTGCGACCACTGAATTTCTGTGAGAGGTAGCAACATACTTCACCCATAGAATCGCTCATTTGAAGGGTTTAAGCTCAAAATTATCATACTGATATTTTTTAGCAAAAAATTAATTCAAATATTACTTACTAAAAATAGTTTTTATCACTCATGAACCTTTATTTATTTATTTTTTTTATTTTTTTTTTTTTTTTTTTTTTTTTTTTTTGGGACGTCTAGACAGCGCACTGACTAGAGTGGCCCCTCTGACACTAAAAAGCAGCAACCCAGAGCCTTTGCCACATTACAAAAAGAAACTTTTCCAGTTTCGTTATCCTCGGTATGCACTCGGCACAACAGCTAATCCCTGTTGTTGGCAAGCATGATCTGTTCGTGCCCATTGCCCTTTCATGATTCCAATCTTTGGCCTTCACAAACGTTTTACATTTTAACTAATGTAACTCCGTTATACGCCTGATTTCTAACCTTTTGGCGTCCCTCGTTTTTCGACCAACGTCCTTGGCATTTGGGGCTAAAAAAGACAATACACCCTCTCCTTGATCCTTGGTATGCATCCAGCAAACGACTGTCCCCAGCAGTCTGGATTGGCAAGCGTGATCTGGATTAAAATCTCTGGACAGCCCTTCCAAGATGTACAACCACTTATGTCTTAGTACGTTATCAATGTGTGAGCCGACAGACACCGGGCTCACTGGGCTTTAAATCATAAAGCGGCCGACTAGAGCAGGTGGGAAACGTTCGAGCAGCGCAGGCAAGAAAAGGACGGCGAAGGACCTAGAAAGTTCCAGAACAAACGAGAAGCTATTGTCTCATCTAATGGGGTGCGAGTGAAATTATGTAGAGGATGGGCCGCCAAGAAAATCATATAAACAGTGGAACGGTTTTCTCTTTTAGTTTGGGACGTCTAGACAGCGTACTGACTAGAGTGGCTACTCTGACACTACAAAACAGCAGCCTGAAGCCTTTGCCACATTACTCCAATCTGCTCCTGATTTCTCGCCTTTTGGCGTGCCTCGTTTTTCGACTAACGTCCTTCGCATCTGGGGCTGCAAAAAGAAACTTTTCCAGTTTCGTTATCCTCAGTATGCACTCGGCAAAGCAGCTAACCCCTGTTGTTGGCAAGCATGATCTGGATTAAAATCTCTGGAGAGCTCCTGCCCACTGCCATTTCAAGATTCCCATTTTTGGCCTTCATAAACGTGTAAGGACTGGCTTAGTATACCTTATCAATGTAGATACGACTGGAACCAACCCCGGCCACCGAGTATTTGTTTAAGGTAGTAATTTACATCACCATGCGTGTGTTAAAGCCATCGCTTGATAGTCGCGTTTTCGATTACATTCTTTTCGGTTTTATTTTTATTGTTTAGTCGAATATTACTCAGAAAACTTTCATCAACTATGAACTATTATTTTCAGTTTGGGATGACTAGACAGCTCACTTACTAGAGTGGCCCCAATGACGCTACAAACTCGCAGCCCGAAACCCTTGCAACATTGCTTCGAGCTGTGCCTGATTTCTCGCCTTTGGCGTAGGTACCTCGTTTTCTTACCAACGTCCTTGGCATCTGATGCAGCAAATAGATACTCGTCCCTCTTTGTTATCCTTGGTATGCACACGACAAAACAACTAATCCCAGTTGTCTGGATTGGCAAGCACGATCTGGATTAGAATCTCTGAGCAGTTTGGGCCCACTGCCCTTTCTACATTCCCATCTTCGGAAAATAACCACGTATGGCTTAGTAACATGTCAATCTTATGTAAATAAGCCTGGGAGTAACTGCGACCACTGAATTTCTGTGAGAGGTAGCAACACACTTCACCCATGGAATCGCTCATTAAAAGGGTTTAAGCTCAAAATTATCATACTGATATTTTTTAGAAAAAAATTAATTCAAATATATTACCTACTAAAAATAGTTTTTATCACTCATGAACCTTTTTTTTTTTTTTTTTTTTTTTTTTTTTTTTTTTTTTTTTTTTTTTTTTTTTTTGGGACGTCTAGACAGCGCACTGACTAGAGTGGCCCCTCTGACACTAAAAAACAGCAACCCAGAGCCTTTGCCACATTACTCCGATCTGCTCCTGATTTCTCGCCTTTTGGCGTGCCTTGTTTTTCGACTAACGTCCTTCGTATCTGGGGCAGCAAAAAGAAACTTTTCCAGTTTCGTTATCCTCAGTATGCACTCGGCACAACAGCTAATCCCTGTTGTTGGCAAGCATGATCTATTCGTGCCCATTGCCCTTTCATGATTCCAATCTTTGGACTTCACAAACGTGTTACATTGTAACTAATGTAACTCCGTTATGCGCCTGATTTCTAATCTTTTGGCGTCCCTCGTTTTTCGACCAACGTCCTTGGCATTTGGGGCTGCAAAAAGAGAATACACCCTCTTCTTGATCCTTAGTATGCATCCAGCAAACGACTGTCCCCAGCAGTCTGGATTGGCAAGCGTGATCTGGATTAAAATCTCTGGACAGCCCTTCCAAGATGTACAAGCACTTATGTCTTGATACGTTATCAATGTGTGAGCCGGCAGACACCGGGCTCACTGGGCTTTAAATCATAAAGCGGCCGACTAGAGCAGGCGGGAGACGTTCGAGCAGCGCAGGCAAGAAAAGGACGGAGAAGTACCTAGAAAGTTCCAGAACAAACGAGAAGCTATTGTCTCATTTAATGGGGTGCGAGTGAAATTATTTAGAGGTCGAGTGAAATTATTTAGAGGTCGGGCCGCCAAGAAAATCATATAAACAGTGGAAGATCGCCCATTACCAGTCAGTTCTCTTCCAGTCCTCGTCTAAACTCGCAGTCGTTAAGTAGTATCGTGAAGGTTCAGCAGCTCCTGAGACCCTGATTTATATGGCCGAGTGCTGACACCATATGAAACGTAAGCCATGGTCTGGGATCCATGATTCCCAAGCCAGGCGACCCTGCGAATGAGAATTGAAGTCCTATAGACCTTACTCATCCCTGCCCATGCTTTTATAATTATTCGAAAAACTCCGTAAGAGGTAACTAATAATTATAGAGGAACACAAACTTACTCCGAAGTATCAGTTTAGCTTCAGAAAAAAGCCAAATCATAGACCAAGCCCATAAACTCACGGGTCTCGTTGAGGAACCACTGAAAAGAGAAGAAAGTTCTAGAAACATTTTCTAGAACGTATTGAAGAGACCATTTCATTTCCAGCGAATTTGATACATATTCATCTATTTTACCTCAACGAAGTTACAAGCGGCGCTAAACCACTCTTAGATAGGATGACATCTTATTAAAATCGGGTAACTATTATCTCGAAATAGTCTATGCGAAACGAATTCAACACAACTTTTCAGTGAATAATGCTTTTGTTGTAGCCTATTACATTACATTATCATTATAGGTAGGTACTCCTATTTATATTTATAATCTTGGTTTTGAGTTGCATCATTGATACATCTATTAAATCTGACGCTGGGGAAATTTAGTGCGTTTCAACAGTAGGCGTTAGAAGAGTGGGATGAAATTCAAATTTGCCCGCTCTTTGATAGTCGGGAATTCGCCACCCCTCTTGTTCCCTCGCGCTGCGTACGAAGACGGTCCGCCATGACGAGACAAGTACGAGGCTAGCGACGGCCGTCCAAGATCGATTTTTTCCCTAAGGGGAGTGGCATTTAAAAATATTGCTTAGCCAATTTGATTCGTAACTATTCGTAACGCAGGTTTACAAAAGTAAAGTCATGTTCCCTGAAGTCGTGTCCGAGACCTCGGAGAGGAAACATCGCGCTCGAGATATTCGGAAGTTTGTTTCGCTAATGTGAATTATCTGTGAAAAAAAAAAAAAAAAAAAAAAAAAAAAAAAAAAAAAAATGAGCCCACCGGACGCCGCCCGGTCGGTGACCCTTCGTGAAGTTATTGAAGAAACTGAGGCGACAGTTGCGAAAATAAAGGCTGAGTTGAACGTTTTTACCGAACAACTACAAGATTCACCGCTCGTTCATCCAATTGGTGAGTTATTTAAAACCGTTTCTACTCTAATTTCATTTCTGAGTGAGACAAACGAAGTGGTTTAGGAGGAGAAAAGAAAGGTGACTCTGCAGTCAGGGTTATTAAAGCAGCGCGATGAGCAAATCGAATGTCTCAAGGAGAAAATCGAAGAACTAGGCTCACAAAAATCGCTGATGCCACAACAGTCGACTGTGCGCTATTATTCAGACGAGAGCGAAGATGTCAACGAATCAGAAAAGGAATTCTCTGATCCCCAAAAGCGTAAAAGGAAGAAATCCAAGGGTAATATTCCAACGCAGAATAAAACAAAACAAATTTTAAAAACCAAGGACCCGAAACCCCCACCAATCTACTTGCATAAAATCACCGATAATTATAAAACGATTGAGGAAGCGGTGCATGAACATGCTCCAAATTCCAAAGTCACTGTTATGAGGGATAATCAGGTTAAGATCAACCCATCTACCTCGGATGGATTTCGGAACCTAAGTGAATTCCTTCGAAATGAAAAATGTGAATTTCACACGTACCAAGATAAACAGACTAGACCCTATTCAGTCATGATCAAGGGTATACATAAATCTCTGTCTGAAACAGAGATAGAGCGCCGATTCCAAGTAGAATACCCTGATCTCGGAAAAGTAAAGGTCACACGCAAACTAGGGTGGAAAACGAAAAAACGCCCTGGACATGTGCATAGTTGCCTTTGAAAACGGGACTAACATAAAAGACATACATGCTACTACTTCCTTACATGGAGCGAAAATTGCTGTGGACAGTCTTGTCTCCTAAACTTGTTGCACAATGCAAAAACTGTCAAGGTTTTGCACATACAAAAAATTATTGTGTCCTTGAGATAAAATGTGTAAAATGTGGTAAAAACCATGCGACAAAAGATTGCCCTAAGCCCGTTTCAATACATCCAAAATGTGCCAATTGTAACTCAAATGAACATCCCGCAAGCTACAGAGGATGCATAGTAGCGATCAAGGCCCAAAAGAAGTATAAGGAGAACACTCGAAAACACCATGCATCGGAAAGTACAAAATTCACTGTCACTTCGGGAAAAAAATTCAACTCCGTTCTTACAAGGAGAAGGGGGGGACAACTTAAAAATATACAAACGCTTCAGCAAAAACCTATGCTGAATGAGAAACATGCTGACCCATTAACTGTTATTCTTGATCGTCTAAACCAAATTGATCAACGATTTACTGAATTCAATAGAAGAATCGGAGCACTGGAAAGTAAACTCCAATCCAAATCGAAGAAATAACCATGAAATATCTCAACATTATGTCATGGAATGCAAATGGGCTCATATCTAGGAAAAGTGAGCTCCAATTAGTGCTTGGGATAAATAAAATTGACATTTGTCTTGTGTCAGAAACACATTTTACTAAAGAATCTTATTGTAAAATAAGGGGCTACAAATGCTACCATGCACTTCACCCAAGCAATGCTGCTCAAGGAGGAAGTGCTGTTTTCATAAAAGAAAATCTCTCCCATCACGAATTCACTAAGATTGAAACAGAAATGTTCCAGATTAGTGCAATAGAGGTAAAAATGGAGTCATTCTCAACCATAGTAGCGAGCATCTATAGGTATACCACCAAAACACACTGTCAAAGAAGAAGATTTTGCTGATGCGTTTGAGCACCTGGTAAATCGGTTTATCATCGGAGAGGACTTCAACGCCAAGAACACATACTGGGGCTCCCGAATTACCTCTACACGAGGAAGAGAACTGTACCAGTACACATCCAATCATAACTGTGAACCACATTCAACAGGCAAACCAACATACTGGCCAACAGACAGAAAGAAACTTCCTGACCTCATTGATTTCTTCATTACCAAAAACATATCAACAAACTATCTGTTAGTACAAGAATGCTTTGACTTAAGTTCAGATCACTCGCCCATTATTCTTACGTTAAGTGACTGGATCATCCAAGCTCAACAAAATCCGACACTTACTAACAACAAAACAGAACAACTCAACTTCAAGAATTGAACTCAACTCAACTTCAGAATTGAAATAAACCAAGAAATTGATCTCAACGTTTCTCTAGACACCCCAGAAGAAATAGACAGTGAACTAGCAAAACTCGTTTGTAGCATACAAACAGTAGTCAGCCGCAACACACCAATTATAATAAAGCGACAAAATGGCTTGAACTATCCAAGGGAAATAATGGAAGCTATTATGAGAAAACGCAAAAAAAAAAAAAAAAAAAAAAAAAAAAAGGCAAGTAACGCGAAGCCGAGTGCACAAAGCTGCCTGGTATAAAGCTACAAATGAGCTGAGACAGATGGTCAAGGAGATAAATGATGCAACCATGGAGAACATTGTTTCATCTCTAACCAACTGTAGGGATACAGACTACTCCCTTTGGAAAGCTACCAAACACTTAAAAAGACCAATTGTGCAAGCTCCGCCCCTTAATAACGAACTAAAAGGTAGGAGGATAAGGAGCAATCAAGAAAAAGCAGATGTCTTTGCAAATCATCTGGCTGATATTTTCACAACAAACCCTGGAATGCCTGACGAAGAACCTCTTGAAGTGGTCCAGCCGTCGGAACCAGATATTTCCATTCCATTTGTCACTGTCAAAGAAGTACAAAGAACAATTCAGAAGGAGATTAACCCAAAAAAGAACCGGGATATGACTTGATCACTGGTTTAATCCTGAAATATCTTCCCCGAAAGACCATAGTCAAGTTAACAAAAATCATAAATAGTGCTATTAAATTTCGTTACGACCCTCAGTTATGGAAAATAGCAGAAGTAATCATGATTCCCAAGCCAGGCAAACCGGCTAATGAGTTAAAGTCCAACAGGCCTATTTCACTCCTACCTTTGCTTTCAAAACTATTCGAAAAACTCCTTCATAAGAGACTACTGCTAGTTGTAGAGGAACGAAAACTTATTCCAAAGCACCAATTTGGCTACAGAAAACAGCAACTCACCATAGACCAAGTCCACAGAATTACAAGTCTCATTGAAAAAGCATTTGAAGAGAAAAAAATGTGCTCTGCAGCCTTTCTGGACGCGTCACAGGCGTTTGAAAAAGTGTGGCATGAAGGGCTTATTCACAAACTTCGCAAAATTCTACCAGCATGCTATGCAGCAATTCTGGAGTCTTATCTGACCGACCGATACTTCCGAATCAAACAAGACGACGCTTTCTCAAAGCCTTTGAAGATTCATGTTGGAGTGCCACAAGGCAGTGTTCTAGGCCCACTACTGTACCTGCTTTACACTCGCGATCTACCAGAAACTGAGGAAAATACAACTACCACGTTTGCAGATGACACCGCAATTTCGGCGACAGGAGAAACCAACATCGAATCAGTTACAAAATTAAACCACTCCATCCTCCGCATCTATGAATGGACAAAAAGATGGAGAATTAGATTGAATGAAGCAAAGTCTGTACATGTTGATTTCACAAATAAAAGAATCAACTACGTGCCAGACTTCCTTGACAACAAGGCGATTCCTTATGCCAATGAAGCTAAATATCTTGGGATGACACTCGATGCCAAACTGAGGTGGAAATCACATGTTAAAAAGAAAAAGTCTGAACTAGTTATCAAATTCAGGAAAATGTACTGGCTTATGGGAAGACACTCAAAACTGTCTATCCACAATAAGCTCATTTTGTACAACCAAGTCCTCAAACCTGTCTGGACATATGGTGCGCAACTGTGGGGGTGCACTGCACAAAGTAACCGCAACATTATTCAGCGCTTTCAGAATAATGTTCTGCGTACCTGCGTTGATGCATACAGATACTTCAGAAACGACAGATTACACTATGAGTTGAAAGTTGAATCTGTCAAAGAGGTTATCCGCAAGCAAGCCGTCAATCACCTTTTGAGGCTCAGAGATCATGTTAACGAGGATGCCGTTCAGCTCCTTGACACCGAAGATCTACTTAGAAGACTTAAAAGAACTAAATCGCATGAATTAAGTGAAATAAAATGAACGTTAAGACTAGTGACTCAATAATCAGAAAAGTAAGTCTAAAGTGAAGTATATTAGATCTTAAAAAAATGTATAATAATTTATCACATGAATATTGCTTATAAGTTGTTATTACTTGGCGCAATAAAACCTTTAAAAAAAAAAAAAAAAAAATTGTTCCCTGAAGGAGATCTCAAAATCAAATCTAGGGGTTCTGCAGTGTGCTGAACACGAATCCGAAGCCTTTTTTTTTTTTTTTTTTTTTTTTTTTTTCCCATCTCATTAGGATATCAACTTATTATCTAAATCTGTCCAATTTTGGTCCAATTTTTCCAGCTGTTGAATTTGAAGAGTGTAAAGCGTCGATTCCTATAGTTATCGACCTCCTAAATCGAATGATACCAACCGTAGGTCGCTAGGATTGATGGTTACGGAGCTGGAGTACCTACTTTAAAGCCCAAACAAATTATTTTCGTGTTTTCTCCCGTTTTTGTGAGTTTTGTTAGATTTTGGAAAAAGTTGTGGTAGCAGACAAAAATCAGATACAAGGATCATTTAGAAGAGACATTTCTACGTCGAAAGCGACCAACCGCAGCTCTGTGGTCCCAGTAGTGACGGAGCTACAATGTTTTAATTTTTTAATTAATTAATTGTTTTTATTATAATTTTTAGCTCCCTCACTAATGGGGCCGCAGAGCTGCGGGGGTATCATTCGCAGCAGAATATCATTTCTAAACGATCCTTGTATCAGATATTTTTCTGCTACCACAACCTTTTCTGAAAAATCGCCCAAAAACCAAGGAGAAAACACGTCTTTTGGGCTTTAAAGTGCTCCAGCTCCGTAACCATTAATCTTAGCGACCTGCGGTTGGTCTCAGTCAATTCAAGAGGCCAAAAACTATATGAAACGACACCTTAGACCCTTCAAAGACAACAACTGGAAAATTTGGACAAATTGGACCAAAATTAAACAAATTTTGACAACATCTCAAAATCCCGATGAGAAGGGAAGAACGGGCTTCGGATTTCTTGATCAGCACACTCAAGAACTCCTAGATTTTATAATGAGATCTCCGTCACAGAACATGACTTTCCATTTTAAAACCTGTGTAATCAGCCAATATTGTTCCGTAAACCTTTGTAAATTGATAGTTCATAACATTACAGTCCAAATTCCTCCGCTACCATAAAAAGCTGCACTCAACGATTTTACCAAATAATTTTGGAATATTAAATCAGGTTGCTCCCGAACAGTAGGTAACTGAGCATGTTGTGGTAATTGGGAAAGTAATATCGTGTATCTTTTCAAAGGAGTGAGATCAGGTTAGTCAGTAAATCGAGTGCAATTCCCCTCCGTAGGTAATAGCACGCCTCTCTATTGATAAATAACAAGCAGATAATTTTCATCTGACACTCTTGAAATTTGAGCATCTTCAAACATAAATTTTCTACCATCCGAAAATTACCAAGGCTATTAGCGAGAATATCAATCCACAGCGAGATCGTTAAGGTGTTTGAAATCTACCCCCCATAAAACTTCCATGAACATCAAGAACAGAAATTTGGACTATTGATGAGTAATATTATTCTTAGAGGATATTACGAGTGGACTCCCGGCTAATGGTCACTTAAACCACTTGAGTTATCCTAGAATTTTAATAGAACTAAAGCAACATTATGTCTGGGCATAATCCGACATTAAAGCGATCTTTGGTTCATAATTTCCAATGACGAACCTTTATCTACCAAAACACAAATTCTTCAACCTGCCTTAGTATTCGATGTTTTACGTTTCAAGATACGTAGATTTGTAACAGATTATGGGTATCGGGTGCTGGGCGTCCAGGCCTAAAATCCCCACAATAAATAACAGAGGAGAGGTGTGACAGCCCGTTCCCCTACTAGCGCATATACGTGCTGCGTTCAGGGAATATCCTTCCCGATCATACGGGCGAGGCTATATCCCCAATCACGGCAGCTCGAGAACGCGAGAAGATAGTTTGACCATACGTCCCGATTTTATCGGGACAGTCCCGATTTTAAAGCCTGTGTCCCGGGGTCCCGAACTGGGAAAGAAATGTCCCGATTTTCACCAATAAAGATTTTTTCAAACCAAATCATCATCAGTCTGGAGACGATCAGTCTGCAGAAAAACAAAATAAGCGTTCCTAATCTCAAAACTCTGGTAGAATTTGATCTTTCTTTACCAGGAACAAATGCTTCAGTCGAGCGAGCTTTCTCATTGATAAACAACTTTTGGACCGCAGAAAAATCTTCAATGGCACTAGACTGTGTTAAAGCATTACTAATTGTCCAAATGAACAGTTCTTTGTCGTGTGTTGAAATGTACGACAAAATAAGAAAAGACGATTCCTTGCTGAGAGCACTTTCCTCAACGCAGAAGTACGACTGGAGTAAAAAGAGTACCCCTGGCCCTAGTGAAAAAATATAACAAGAACAATGATGTAAACAGACTGCTCTGTTAAATTTTATTTTTTTCATTTTTTGGAAAATTTATGTTTGTTTATTTGACTATAAAAACTTACCTGTTGTTCGTGAAGTTCAGTTTGTTCGTGCAAAAGGTACATATTCTTTCTGTGTATGTTATAAACTTCTTGAAATTATTTTGTCATGTAATTCTTAGTGCCACATTGTTTAATGAATATTACATATTTTTAGTTTGATTCGAAGCTCTTAATAAACCAATGTTTGAATGGATGAAATAAGCTTAAAAACAAACTTTTAAATGGTAAAAAATTCAAACTTAAGGGGGTGGAACCCCGGACCCCCCTCCCCTTGGAGGGTATTCTATACCCCTTCAGACCCCCTTGATAGTTCTATCCGTCCCGATTTTGCTTAAGATAAATATGGTCACCGTATAAATAGCTGCATTGGCGATTGGGAATAAAATGTGAAAATAAAACAGGATGGCTTGATAATGAAACTTGTTCAGGGATTGCCATCTGAAACATTCATTGGGCTACTAACCCCAAATCAAAGGAAGGAGAAACCCTACCTAAAATCGCTTCGAAATGATAGAAACAACCCCAAAATGGCCGCGGAAATTTGGCACGTGTAGAATTGCAATGGCCGGGCGTGGAAGGCTGGCCTTCTTGATTGAGCATAAATTAACAAGAACGAGAGGCTTCAAGCGCTCGACGGACTAGACTCGATTGACCGCGCCACTAATCCCAACCAAGTGGACTTGCCCCGACAAACAGCCCCGGTATCAACCTAAACGAATCATCCGATTCAAAGTGCTGGCTTCAACAATCGTAAACCACTTGGGTCGATACATTTGGTTTTACCTGCTCTGCCTGGAATAAGGCAGAGCAGGTAAAACCAAACGGATCGACCCAAGTGGTTTACGATTCTTCTGGAAAGCACATGTGCTCGGTTTGCCTCAGTGGCAAAAAGTGCCGATCTAGTAAATAAAAACATTTAAGAAAAGTCCAGTCATGCAGCATGACCCCATGAGCGAATTTTTGAAGAAATCTGCGACATTTCAGTCGCTATTGATCGTGTAGAGAAATTTTAGTTTATGATTTTGATAGACAAACATGGAATCAAATTATTAAAAATAATTAGGAGGTACTCATACTTTATTATTATTAAACTAATCTTGTAGATTTAAAGACAAATGTAGGTAAATATTCATAGATTTCGATGTCCAATGTGGTCAGTATTGAAGGCAGTTGAAATCTTAACATTATACTATCATAACATCATCAAATCTTGACATAAAATAAAAAAACATACCGACGTCATATGATAGAAACGTATTTCCACAGCCAATCGATGATGAGGCTTTATATTACGAGTGATATAAAGTCAGTTGCATTCGAATCTAGTATCCCACAGCAAGAAATTGACAGACAAACTGTAGTCTCTGTTTCGAACAAATATTACCGATTTTTACAACTAGCGAACGGCATTATTTCGATTTTTGACTGATTTTTCAACTTTGAAATTTTTAAAAAACTTGATACATATTCTTATAGGAAATGTTACGCTGATTCCGAATATACCACATGTTAGTATGCTGAAAAAATTATTTCGCACAACAAATCGCAAAAAACAGGCTATTTTGAAATTTTTGACTACATTTTTGAAAATTTCAACCCGAAGATGTAATCCGCTCATGCTGGCCAACGAACTTGAACTTTCGTTTTGTGTCCTTAACATTTTAAAATATGTTTGAAGTTTCTAGCACAATTCTACGGACAGTTATCGTCTGGAATGACTCATACATACGTACATATACATACATAAAAAAATGCGTTAAACTTCAGAATATGAATCAGAATAGCCTGAAACGGATTTCTGCATAAAATGTTTTCAAAAATTCACATTCTACAAATTTTGAGGCGAGAGCAATAGCTTAATTTTCTTCAAAAATTCGCTAAAACTTCACGAAATGTGACTTTCTATTTATTTATTTATTTAAGGACCTCTTAGGACCAAAATAGCTTTTTCTGTCATCATTAAGGACCCTTGTAGTCGAGTTCGAGACTGGATATTCGATACCCAGGACCCTATTTTTCTTAGTCTTCTCAGGAAACGTTCCCCCTCTTGAAACAGTCCTATTTAATGTGACGGGATGATTTGGCAAGTTGTGTACAACATATTTAGGCATTCCGGTTATTTTCTATAATAAACCTTAAATTATCCACCAGTAAAAAAAATAAGAAAAATAGCCTCTATTCCCTCTTCAAAATTTATTTTTACATTTCAAGATATGCACCTGAGATATCGTATGAGCGAATTTCGCACTACGTTCATGTTGAATTGTTTTGAAATTTAACCACATCGTGCGCACTGGAATTGTCAACTATCAATTTTTGGGTCAAAAAATAGTCTTCTAAAATATATTTCTGCCATATAAAACCATTCAAGAATCTCAAACAAATATTTTCGGATTTTCACCATTTTTTGCAGTTTTTATCGATATTTTAGACATTTTGTTGAAATTGAGGTACTATTTTCTGCACATTTTTGTGCATAAATATTTGTATCTTCTATGTAATACTTGATACTACGTAATGGTATTCTGTTTTTTAAAAATCTATGCATTTTACGATTTATATCTTTCTTGTTTCCGAGTCCACCTATATAGGTAACGGAGAAGCATTGTTTCCACTTTCGGGAGATGAAAAATGTTTTGTCTCCAAAATCAAAATTCCCATTAATTATATCAATCAATCATCAGTTTTCGTTTTAGACTTTTAGAAGTGAGATTGCTGGATGCTGAGATAAGGTTACCAAAGTATACCTCATATAATCCACAAACGCAAAAAGTCTGCTTTCTCAAATAGCATTTACTAATGTACAAACTGCATCGTCCCTTTTAGTTTATTTTTTTGGAGCACATTTTGTGACGGATGGGTGACCGCGACCTACAAAGAGTTGGGTATGAGAACCTACTCAGACTTATCAAAGATCACCTCTCAAAGATGCCTTTCTTAAAAAGTGGAGGATGCCTTTGGATCAGATAACCATGACTAAAACTCAGATCCTGAGTAGAAAAGTCGGGTAATCAACAAAAACACCACAAGTCTAGTTTGGTCATTTTAAGAAAATCCTTGTATGTTTGAAAGATGTGTAAAAGATAATGCCAATTTGATTCCTATCGTCAATCTAAGCTGTAAATAACGTATTATTGAGAAACTTGGGTTTCATTGATTAATTCACCACAATTTATCTATTCATTCTATCTATTCTAGATTTGCATTCAAATGAACTATTGATAAAGGAAGATGAATTCATCATAGTAGCATTGTTCTATTTGGTTTGAACTTCACTACATGGTAGCAGAGTGATGATGCCAGTCAATTGATTTGCTTAGTTCGATATTTATCATAGTATAGAAAAAAATTTATAGACATCGATTGAACGTGCGTCCACCTTTGTGCTTTGCCATATTGAAGATGATGACATAAACCACACATTTTTTGTGGGAAAGCCCTCGGAATGCGTTAAGAGACGGGATAGGCGAAATGGGCCCCGAAATAGGAAAGATGGCTGAGTCCAGAGGAAACTGGGACGCTGTGGTGGGATATGTGATAACAGTCTGAAAGCCAAAGAGACGAACAGAGAATGGGAAACAGAACAGAAGGAAAGCCTGAATAACAGGCTATCAGGAGAGCTAGAAAGAAGTAGACCTGGAACAGTTCTCCGTTAGAAGAGAGGGGATGGGTGTTTTAGACGGTATGCCACTATGTAGAGGGCCCGAGAGGAAGGATGAGAAAACCCAGCCTCATTGTCAGTTCGTCAAGCATTTCACCGATCCCAATTTAAAAAAAAATACCCCTTCTTGTCCATGAGCATCCAACTGGACTTGAAAGAAAATAGTTGTTCCAGAGGAGTGCCGAGAATCATGTAGACTAGAAATAAATCCGGTAGTTCACAAGAATTTTCTCGAATTTTCGTTGCTGTTTTCAAACTATTCCGAATGTTTTTCAAGGTTGACAGATGAGTAGCAACATCGAGTTGCCACTAGAAACTGAAAAATTCCAAACACAGCACAAAAGCTTCATATTCGGAAATCCCATCGTAAAACCGACATAATTCCAAACGTCCCTAGCAATGTAGAAACCGCATGATTTTCTGTACCGTCTCTTCAATCATATTAGGGGTAAATAAAATTAGCGCTTTGGTATCTACGTTCGATGAGGTGGCCAAATCTTCCGCGTATTTCAATTTTTCCTATCGTCATTTGGATGAAGAGGTTTTTCCAATACGCGTTCTAAAACCTCTCGAGCTTAAGGGATTCCTTTGAGTATGATCCTGATTTTGTATTTACAAGTTTAAAAGTTGGATTTCCCTTCCAACAGCTCGAATCTGATTCTTCCGAATTCCATTATGATCAAAAGACAGAACCTTGAACACTTAATATTTTGAACTAAGAACACATTTTATCTAGTTAAACAAAGCGTACAATGGAACTCATAACCCATAAAAGTTAGAAGCCCGAAGTGTAAAATTGGTGGTATTAAAAGAAAAATATAAGGTGAAGGAAAATGCAAGTTGCCTGTATAAAGACTTCACAAAGACTATTTATTGAAAGAAACATGAAAAATATATATAGTGGAACATGACAACAAGTAAGGAAGAATGCTTGATGCATAACAGGTAGGTAGGAACCTCAATAATTTCTTTCCTACTATATATAATCGAATTATGTATAATCGAACTACGGTGATTAAATAGAGCGCTTCTGGAACACGTAGAATATCCAATTACAAGGTATGGAGGTGATGTGATCAGCTGAGGAGCCTCAGAGGCTAATTGTACTCCTAATTTATTGATAACGGTGCGGAAATTTGAAGTATGACGCTATTGGAACACCTTGAAAACAACGTTACAAGGTACGAGAGCAACATATCAGCAGAAGGTGATTTGAGCTTGATTTATTTACTAGCCGCTCCGGCTCGCTACGCTCGCCTCCACGTCCAGCCGGTCCACCCCCCATTGAATTGCTCGCTTCGCTCGCAAAGTGTGCCATATAGGGAATGTTGCTCGCTTCGCTCGCAAAGTGTGCCATATAGGGAATGCTGCTCGCTGCGCTCGCAAAGTGTGGCTGTATACGTGCGATGTATTACAATTGAAACATGTGGGGGATGTTGCTCGCTTCGCTCGCAAACGGTAGGTCTCTAAGGGTAGGTTTAACTTCTGTAGGGGATGCTGCTCGCTTGAGGAAGTTATACTGCCCACCCAACTTGGCAGACGTTTTTTTCTGTTGGAAATTCTTAAAAACAAATTAAATCTTATAAAACTACGTGGAACCACGAAAAGTTTTTTAGGGAATGTTGCTCGCTACGCTCACAAGGTATACCTGTATATGTGTAGGAAAAAACCCGTATTTATTCCGTTGAAATGATCATCGAGTCCCTTCAAGACGTAAGAGCGTAGGCCTGGCTCGCAACATTGCGAAACGGGGCTGCGGTCTCGATTAAAAATGTCATTTTGAACGCTTCGCCTCGCTTACGCTTTCATTTCGACCGACTTCGCGTCACTTTTTTCGATATCCGATTTCGGATTCAGATTCGTCGGGATCAAACGTTTATTTCGCTCGCAAAAACCGTTCCGAAAAACGTACCTTTACGGGGTATATTTTAATGGGGAAAAACGTAGTTTTTCGTCGGACTTTTCGAGAAAACGGGTCCGTACTCTCGCATTTTTTTTACGCATTTCCCGATTCTTTTTTCGCAATCCGATCGCGCCGTCGTCTTCCTCCTTCAAAAACCTACAAAATCGGTATTTTTCCGGAATTTTTGACGGCCGTTTAGAGGGGTAGGGGAAGCGGGGAAGTCCAAAAAGCGCACATTAATTCTTACTTCGACCCCCCTCCCGCCCTACGGCCCATGGTTCGGCTGGGATTAGAAAATTTTAAATTCGCTTATACACCCTATCGGAAAATCCCAAGAAGATCCCCCCACTCGTACACTCCCCCCACTCAGCCATTTGGCCGTGCATAGACACGACAAACAAGCAGACGGAGTTTCATTCTTATAAAAAACTAGCCGCTCCGGCTCGCTACGCTCGCCTCCACGTCCAGCCGGGGGGCAAGCCCCCCGGACCCCCTATTAAATTGCTCGCTTTGCTCGCAAAATGTGGCATGTGGGAAATGTTGCTCGCTTCGCTCGCAAAGTGTGGCATGTAGGGTATGTTGCTCGCTTTGCTCGCAAACGGTAGATCCCTAAGGGTAGGTTTAACGTGTGTAGGGGATGTTGCTCGCTTCGCTCGCTTGAGGAAGTTATACTGCCCACCCAACTTGGCAGACGTTTTTTTCAGTTGGGAATTCTTACAAACAAATTAAATCTTATAAAACTACGTGGAACCACGAAAAGTTTATTCGGGGATGTTGCTCGCTCCACTCGCTTGAGGAAGTGATACTGCCCACCCAACTTGGCAGACGTTTTTTTCTGTTGGAAATTCTTACAAACAAATTAAATCATATAAAACTACGTGGAACCACGAAAAGTTTATTAGGACAAAGTCCGTATTTATTCTGTTGAAATGGCTCTCGCTTCGCTCGCAAGGTACCTATGTGTACCTGCTCGCACCCCAAACACGTCATCGAACCCCTTGACGTCTTCGTAGAGCCTTCTCGCGTCTGGGGCACAATTAATTTCTCATATTAATAGCTTCGTCTCGCTTCCTCTCGCATTTTGACCGACTGTCTGTCACTTTCGCTCGCTTGAGAAAGTTATACTGCCCACCCAACTTGGCAGACGTTTTTTTGGGTTGGAAATTCTTACAAACAAATTAAATCTTATAAAACTACGTGGAACCACGAAAAGTTTATTCGGGGATGTTGCTCGCTTCACTCGCAAGGTATTGCTGTATACGTGTGTTATACTGCCCACCCAACTTGGCAGACGTTTTTTTCTGTTGGAAATTCTTACAAACAAATTAAATCTTATAAAACTACGTGGACCCACGAAAAGTTTATTAGGAGATGTTGCTCCTTTGCTTGCAAGGTATACCTGTATATAGGTAGGAAAAAACCTGTATTTATTCTTTTGAAATAGGCCTGCTGTCGATACCTGAGTCATCGAACCCTTCACGTCAATTCTTGAGCCTTCTCGCGTCCGGGGCACATTTAATTTCTCATATTAATAGCTTCGTCTCGCTTCCTCTCGCATTTTGACCGACTGTCCGTCACTTTTTTCGATATCCGATTTCGGATTCAGATTCGGCGGGATCAAACCTTTATTTCGCCCGCGAAAACCGTTCCGAAAAACGTACCTTTATGGGGTATATTTTAATTTTAAAAAACCAAGTTTTTCGTCGGAATTTTCGAGAAAACGGGTCCGTACTCTCGCATTTTTTTGACGCATTTCCCGATACTTTTTTCGCGATCCGATCGCGCTGTCGTCTTCCTCGTAGGAAAACCTACGAAACCGGTATTTTTCCGGAATTTTCGACGGCCGTTTAGAGGGGTAGGGGAAGCGGGGAAGTGGAAAAAGCGCACATTAATTCTTACTTCGACCCCCCTCCCGCCCTACGGCCCATGGTTCGGGTGGGATTAAACAATTTTAAATTCGCTCGCTCCCACTTTTGGAAAATCCCAAGAAGATCCCCCCACTCGTAGATCCGGCCCACTCAGCCGTTTGGCCGTGCATAGACACGACAGACAAACAAACAGACAAACGGAGTTTCATTCTTATAAATAGTATAGATAGAGATAGTATAGATAGAGATAGAGATTTTTTTCCCCCCAACCGACCTACTGAAATATTAGTTGTAGTAAAGGATTCCATGTGCAAAAACCAGTCATAGTCTCAAATCAAAATACAGCATATCTATATGGCTGGAAGATGACTTGGTCATAAAGCGACGGTGTAAAGGTCTCTCATCTATTTTTTTTTTTTTTTTTTTTTTCTCTTATGTTGACGATTTTAATTATAAAATTAGCCTCTTCATTCAGTTTCTCAAAGAACGGAGCGGCTATTCGGTTATTGTCGTATTTACACACCATGATATTCTACATAAACGAGTTTAAGAGAGAGTTTACATCCATTATTATAGTGATATGCTTGTTCATCGTAGTGATTTGTTTTCTAGATTATTTATCAAAATTCGGCTTTTAGAAGTGAGATTGCTGGATGCTGAAGTAAGGTTACACCAAATATACCACTTATAATTCGCAAGCGCAAAAAGTCTGCTTTTTTAAAATAGCATGTACTTATGTACAAACAGCAATGTCCCATTTAGTATGTTTTGGAGCACATTTTGTGACGGATGGGTGACCGTGACCTACAAAGAGTTGGGTATGAGAACCTACTCAGACCTCTCAAAAATATTCTTCTTAAAAACTGGATGCTTAAATAAGGTACAGTTTGTACATCAGACCTCTCAAAAATATTCTTCTTGTAAACTGGATGCTGAAATAAGGTAACAAAAATATACCTCTCATAAAATCCGCAAGCGCAAAAAGTCTGCTTTTCAAAATAGCATTTACTGATGCAAAAACTACATCGTCCCATTTAGTATGTTTTGGAGCACATTTTGTGACGGATGGGTGACCGTGACCTACAAAGAGTTGGGTATGGGGTATGGGGTATGTTTTGGAGCACATTTTGTGACGGATGGGTGACCGTGACCTACAAAGAGTTGGGTATGAGGACCTCATCAGACCTCTCAAAAATATTCTTCTTAAAAACTGGATGCTTAAATAAGGTACAGTTTGTACATCAGACCTCTCAAAAATATTCTTCTTGTAAACTGGATGCTGAAATAAGGTAACAAAAATATACCTCTCATAAAATCCGCAAGCGCAAAAAGTCTGCTTTTCAAAATAGCATTTACTGATGCACAAACTACATCGCTAACCAACTATCCCTTCCCAACGATATCCTTCTTAGAAACAGGATGAAGGTTAGAAAAATATACCTCATATAATCCGCAAGTGCAAAAAGTCTGCTTTCTAAAATTGCATTTACTCATTACAAACTGCATCGTCCCATTTAGAATGTTTTCAAACACATTTTGTGACGGATGGGTGACCGTGACCTACAAAGAGTTGGGTATGAGGACCTCCTCAGACCTCTCAAAAATATTCTTCTTAAAAACTGGATGCTTAAATAAGGTAACAAATATACCTCATACAATCCGCAAGCGCAAAAAGTCTGCTTTTCAAAATAGCATATTTACTGATGTACAAACTGCATCGTCCCATTTCGAATGTTTTGTAGCACATTTTGTGACGGATGGGTGACCGGGACCTACAAAGAGTTTTGTATGAGGACCTACTCTGACTTCTCAAAGATATCCTTTATCAAAATTCGACTTTTAGAAGTGAGATTGCTGGATGCTGAGGTAAGGTTACAACAATATACCTCATATAATCCGCAAGCGCAAAAAGTCTGCTTTTTAAAATAGCATGTACTGATGTACAAACTACATCGTCCCATTTCGTATATTTTGGAGCACATTTTGTGACGGATGGGTGACCGTGACCTACAAAGAGTTGGCTATGAGGACCTACTCAGACCTCTCAGAGATGCCTTTCTTGAAAAGTGGAGGATGTCTTTGGATCAGATCCAAAAACATGACTAACACTCAGATCCTGAGTAGAAAAGTCGGGTAATCAACAAAAACACCACAAGTCTAATTTGGTCATTTCAAGACAATCCTCACATGTGTGAATGATATGTAAAAGATAATATCAATTTTTTTACTATAGTTAATGTAAGTTTAAAGTAATCATTGCGTAACTTCATGATCACAGTGTCATTGAGAAACTTGGATTTCATTGATTAATTCACCAAAATTTTCCTTTTCATTCGGATATAGATTTTCATTCGAATGAAGTATCGACAAAGGAAGACGAATTTTTATCATTGTAACATTGTTCTATTTAGTTTGAACTACACTACATATTTTGTGCTGAACCTCATGATGATGTCCATTCATTGATATATGCCACACCAACTTGGGAAAACGCCGAAAAACCTACATTTCAGTACGCTTTTTGTGCTTCGTGGAAATGTCTAAGAATAGTGTAGTTCTGTTCAATTTTTCGGTGTTTTCCCAAGTTGGTGTTGCAAATATCAAAAAATGAACATCATTACGAGGTTCAGCACGAAAAAATACTCCAAAATCATGTATCAAATTTGACAATCGAGTATCTTCGGAAACTTAGTTATTGCACTTTTAGAGCAGAATTGCGCGCTTTTGGAGCGGATTTTCGCCCGTTTGCGCACACATAAAAAATCGAGTTATGGGTCATTTCTTCATGAAATTCCACGTAAAATTCAAATCTGCAATAAAAAATGGGGGGTGTCATACAAAATAACGAAATTTATGTCAATTGCGCACGTGCACAATGCGCAATTTTGTCATTTTTGAGATCCTTCCAGAACAAAATTAGGATCGAAGAAAAAAATTATTTTTTTGACCCATAATTATCGATTTTAGGAGGGGGGGGGGGACGTTTTTGGGGACACCCTGTATATTTTGCACTGTTATATTATTTGTTACTCAATTATTTCTATTCGTATTTTGTTCTTCAACTAATTCTATACGTCCAAGTTAAAATGCATGAGGAAGCTATACTGCCCACCCTACTTGTTTTTAATGAAAGTAATAAACCAATATCTGGCATATCCGTGGGTTACCAAATGTGATTGATAAACTGGCCAAGGAGAAACTGTAGGTGAGGTGGCTGGGCGTGGGGCGGAGTCGACGAAATCTTGATTGTCCCCACCTCTCAAATGTAAGTGGTTCCCGCTGAAAATGGCCGCCACCCAGGACTATACAACGCAAGACACTCAACTTTCAGTATCACTACGAGCGAGACACCTACCACCAAACCAAGATAACTCTTGAATCTTGGTACTCGGAATAGAAGTGTTGGCCGTATGACAAGAAGGTGGTGGAGATGGAGTAGTTACCCTTCAAAGGGTAGTGGCGATTAGCCTGCTACACCCAGAAGATATTCTGAAACTCTATAGCCGAGGAACCATCCCCAGCTGCAGCATTTGCAAGAATCGAGAACATTGAACTACCCATATCCATCACACTCCCAGGACTTTCAAAAAACCGTGGGTTGGGGGGGGGGGGGCAGAGTGGAAGGGGCCCCCAAGTAGGCCAGGCATGGGTATGTTAATTTTCAACTGGTAAAAGTTTTGGGGGTATTGCCCATTTCGCCTATCAGTGGAGGGGAGGGCGCCGAAATAGTCAAAAACAGAGGCGCTGGATCCAAACCAGATCCGCGCATTCCCCAAAACCAAGCTCTGGTAACATATATAACAAGGAGGTGATGGAAAGGAGTAATTACCACTTCAAAGGGCAAAGGTGATTAGCCTGCTACACCAGAGGATATCCTTAAAGCTGAAGAGCCCAGGAACAATCCCGAGGTGTGGCGTTTGCAAGAATCGAGAAGGAGGAACTACCCATACCTATCCATCACAGCCTTTACACATGAAGTTTTAATGACGGTTTGAAAAGGAGTTACTCGGCATCTTCACGATTGGTCATAGCACGATCAAGTACTAAAAAACATCTGCCAAGTTGGTTGTGGCACTTTGCTTCTTCGGTTCTGCAACTTTGGTAGTAGGTAAGTGTTGTAGAATCTTGGTAGGTTCCACGGTGGGTTCGTACGGGATATAGGTAGTAAATTAAGATGGAGCCAAAAATGCCAAAATCGGTCAATTTAGCAATGCGAAAACTGTACTTAACAGATGTTACGGATGAAAACTATACAAGTAATGCTTGTTACAAGGATTTGAGGCTCGCGCATGCTCAACAACAACTGATGATACGATCGTGATGAAACTCATATGGGGTAATCAAATCGTCTGTTACTGACTGCCTTATGTATTTACGCAAGATAGGACTACGATATCGTAATAAAATTATGCCTAAAGGATTTTATGCTTATGTGCAGAGTGAACCGTGAAGAGTGATTTGTGAACAATGAAACAAACCTTCTACAGCCTAATCTGTACAGTCCCTGAAAATGTCATCAAAATCAGATGATAAATGTATAAATTAAGCTTGTTACAGACCTCAAGAACAGACAATGAACGAAAGTTATTGCAGGAACAGCTTTGTTTCGTAGCCACGATTTCATCGACCATGCGTATATTAGCATTGGAGTATTCAAATACCTATTTGACAAAATGAGTACGAAAATGCTACAGCAGCTGTTGTCCCATTTTGGTTTGCCTTATTGTTCCGTTTTCATTTAATGACCCTCTGAATATACCCCCTCCGCCTTTTAGGGGTGTTTCGACAAAAAAATTTGGGTGTGTGTGTGAAAATCCTCAAATGACTCAAAACGGATTTCGAGTGTAAGTATCTAATACTCATTAGTTTGTTATGAAAATATGGAACACTGATATGTTTAAATTATAAATTTTGGAACTATTTCATAAAAGAATGTGAACTATCCATCAGTAACTGTTATTCATCGAGCAGTCAAGATGTGGGACCTTGTGCACAGCACTTTGTTTATGAGACGTATTTACGCGAACGGAATGTCAGTGACCCAAATCCAACGAGACTTTCGCAGGCACTTCAACGTTCAGCCGCGTGTTGATTCCGGATCGTAACTCCGTCTCATTGGGTTTGGTCCCTAGAAACTCATCAAAAGGGAACTCATTAAAAATATGAAATTGAGACTTTTTAATGAGTTTCCTCATCGAGTGGGACACTAGTCGAAACTGAAAGGGTGGGGAAGTAGTAAAAAATATGAAAATAAACATTAGGATATAAATTGAAAATTAACAAATTATTTTCGATGAGTTTTCTGTTACGCGTGGAGCTGACCAAAAACGTTCAGGTGAAAGCCATCGAAAGGAAAGTCATCGAACCACCACTTCGAAGGGCCTCTACTACCTGTATCGTACCGGTCTGCTCTTCCAATTTATACTGTTTTATTTTATTTTATACATAACTCCGACTAGTTACCATACAGTAATGATTACGAAATATTTTAAACCCTACCATGCTACAAGCCCTTGCGACATATTCCCCAAGCAACGGATACCAACAATGTAAACCTATAGCCATAGAATGCAAAAACGAAGTATTATAACAACGTATTATCTTAAACTCCCTGATGAGGCCCATTCGCTCGGAGTGACGAATAAATGATGAGAATAGTAGCCTAAATTTCACTCATCCCCCTCACAACCCCCTTCACCATAAACATGGAAACGCTACCAACCACAATGGTTTTTTATTTACTTATTCATTATTTTATAATTATTATCAATGTTTTTTATTGACCAGATTTATTGACTTTATTTATTTAAACTTTATTTATTTATTGAACATTTTTTGATATTAACCAGAAAAATATGAGGTTATCTCAAGACTCACATTTGCGTTAGAATGCACTTTAGATGGTATTCACTCAAAGCTTTAAGTTTATACTGTTCTCTACTAAGACGTTTTGCTTAAAATGTTTCTCTATGGAACATCCAGGAGAAATCCAAGCCATTTCACGACAAATGCTGCAGGATGCAAAGTGCAACTTCAGGGAACGTCTGGAATTATGAGTTCAGTCAGAAGGGTGCCATCTACTCATTATTTTCAAAAATTAATTGTTTTGTGAAATATTATTACTAATTTCAAGTTTAAATAACACATTTTGTTATTTAAAAAAAAAAGAAAAAAAGCTTTTTGGAAACCATGCGATTCCCGGTAAGCACCCTGTATATCTTATTTGTGTAACGCATGGGTGAATCAATTTGATATAAAGTAAATGATTTATTGTCTTGATTTATTGAAGAGAAGAGATAAGAAATGTAAAGATTCCTCTAATCACTACTGAATTTGGGAGACGACTGATAGGATCGAATGTAACAGTTTGATAGCTGTCTTCGAAACGGAGACGTCTGATGTGGACTGGGGATAGTCTTCCGTCGCGTTCTCGAAGTTCGAAAATGTGTTGATGAGCTGATGGACGAGAAACATTAAAACTACTCTGATGAAACCTACGATGAAAAACGCTTCGTCGGGACTCGCTCCGAGCTCGACGAGGGCCGATGAGAACATTCGACTGTCCATAACTGAGAAAGGAACTGGACTGAGTCAATTCAAAACACACCAAACTCAATAGCAGAGATCGTCGTAAAACCGCGAAGTATTCGCCAGTTATTGCTCACTTCTTTGAAGCAAAAACTATTCGTTTCCAAGAAACATCAGTTTTATACGCTCAGATGACTCCTCGCATTATGTACACGAATATTCCGTTTCGCTCGAAGAGGAAAAAGTTCCAGCCATGCAACATGACTATATGAGCGATATTTCGTAAATTTTCGAATAACATATATTAGGTATATTATTTAGACATTTCCAAAACTTCGCGGGCACACAAGTTATTAATTCATTGTAAAAAAAAACTTTTTTAGAAGTAATGTTCTGCAATAAAAACTACAATTTATGAATTTTTATTGTTTGCAGTTGTTTTATATGCAGACTTTTAGCTGATTTTAATGATATTTTGGTAAACTTTGTCCAACCAAGTATTAGGTTTTACCAAAAATATAGGTTTTGAGATTCTTTGGCATTTATTCCTTTTTGAAACACAATACTGAATATTCCTATAACCGAAAAACCTGTTAATTATGGAACTAACAAATCATCATTGTAGTTCAGAAACCCTAGGATTTATATACGCCTTCTAGACCATTCGAAATCCTACATATCGACAAATTGTCTTTGGAGAAATCCGTTTTTAACAATCATCGATTCATTTTCAAAGTATATAACAGTCGGAGCCCTTCTAAAATTCTTTCCCACCATGGGATACCAAAAATACTAGAGACCCACAAAATTCAAGTTCATTACATTTGTTCTCAAAACCAAATTCGAATGGATTAATATATATATATTATCAAGGTAGAAAAAAAGGGGATTAGTAAATGGGTTAGGACGCCTCTGACGGTAAACGTTATGAAAAGCTGTTTACTCAAATTAAGAATTGAAATAACTTTTCAATTGGATTCTCAATTCTCACTCATTGCAGATCTGATGTCCGATTTTAATTCGACCATTCAAGACATTCGTTTCAATAATGAGCAAATAAAAAACAAACTGTTAGAAATTGATAATTTCATGAAAATTAGTTCTTTTCGCTGATTCCATAAGGAAATACTCAACCTTCAACAACTAGTATTTAATGTGCTGACAATATTCCAAGATATTGAGAATTCAATAACATTTTGCAAATTGAGAACATTACATCCTAGTATAATTGGAACGCATCAGCTGTTTGGAGAACTCCAAAAATTGTCAAATACTTCGGTTCCAAATTACCTTTAGAAATAAAGTACGAAAATATTCTAGAAATAGAATCCACTATTCAAGTTACTTGTGCAATCAAGGACGATGAATAATGTATTTTCTCAATCTACGTTGTCGATGGGTCCAATTGATGGTTACAATACCACTTGTACTTTTACGAATACCCACACTTCAAAATCAGTATGTTTCTATATTTTGATAAATTATCTTCTCAAGTCTAAGTCAAATAATCAACAATACCCCTGTCAGATAATTGTCAAAGGGGTAGTATCAATTGTAGTAAAAAATTAATATCAAACCAGAATGTTAAATGTGAAGAAGAAATACTTAGTTCAGTACTGCAGAACATTGTGAATAGTAACATAAACATTGAGGATAATTGGATTGAATCATTCCAGAATCAAATCAGCATCTAGCAGTCTTCCCCTTTGGAGACAAAATAGAAATAATAATAGGCATGGTCGGAAATAGTGGAATTAAAAGGTATTTTTAATCGGAAGGTAACAGTAGGATATATTACAAGGACAACCCCTCATTCATGAATCTGGACTTTTTTCGGATTTTGAGCTTCCAATCGTGATCTAAAAGGAATTCTTGATCTCAATCCTATGGTGAGTATTCATCTGGAATGACATACACACACACACACTCATATATATATATATATACATATATATATATATATATATATATATATATATATATATAGAGAGAGAGAGAGAGAGAGAGAGAGAGAGAGAGAGAGAGAGAGAGAGAGAGAGAGAGAGAGAGAGAGAGAGAGAGAGAGAGATGATAAAGTGTTGAAATCCAGGAATTGTTTCAGAATGTCTCAAGACGGGAGAAAATTTTGCAATAACGTAATTTCTTTCGAAATTTCACTTAAAAAATACCTAAAGTTCCAGTCGTGCAGCATTAGATATTTTACGATATGAACAGATTCCCGTAATTTTTCGATTTTTCAGCTCAATTTAATCTAAAAAATGGCTGAATGTTCTCATTCTTAGTTGAATGTCTTAATATATATTTCTAAATGATATCATGCTGATAAAAATATAACATCTTGTTGAACAGTAATAAAAATTATGCTAATACATACCGACGATAATTTAAGCTCAATCCGTTCTTGAATATGTTTTTATTTTTATTTATTTATTATTTTTTCTTCCTCTCATTTTTGGGGAAAACTATGTATATTCATGTTTGTTTGTAGTTACAAACTGAAATTTATTGATTGTTGCATCGATGGATGAATGAATTATAATATGTATGTATGAAATTCCTTCATTCATTGGCTGTGTATCTCAATTTGTTATATTCCAGCTTGGGGAATTATGCACTTAATCAAGTTATGCAATTCCGTTAGGATTCGGTATTGTTACAACATCCTGTCGGCAGGAAACCGGTTTCTTGATAATCGGTTATCTTTGAGACGTTTTATTTTCGCTAGTGTCATCACTCGATACTCCAGAAGTATGTCAAGTAAGAAGACCCCCATCCCCAGAAGTAATACCGTAACCAGCATTATCCCACAGATATTGATGAAGCACGCAGGTGGCTACACCTTCAAGAGTTTAACTATGTTCCCCAACTAATTTGAATTAATAATCACCACAATTAAGTATAGGAAAAATAATTAAGTAAGTAAAAAGGAATATATTGAGTAGAACAAAGAAAATCGAACAACGAGGATTCCAAGAGCGAACACAAACCGGTAACAAATGCATAAAGCTAAAATGAAGTCGTTACATAAGACATCTATATGAAGCCTGGATTTCAGGTAAAGTATTAAAAAAATAAAATAAATAAAATAAGAAAATAATATTCGATCCCGAAACTCGGCATTAGCTCTTAAAATAAGGGAAGAAAATCGGGCTAATTTTTGCGATCCCCCCCCCCCCTCCGGTCAAGACTTTTGCCCATCAAGATTTTAAATACTTTCCAAAGTTCGTATCGAGCATAGGGCCTCTTAACGCGTCCCCCGGTTGAGGCCGGGGAAACACCACCTTGAAGGAGACAATTAACCCCAACCCCCTAGCCGCCGCCCCCCCTAGATAGGGGAGAACTACAAGGGCGTGAAACCTACTACCCCCGCAAATCCTTCCTCAACTGGGTGGTAGGCTAGACCTGGGGCCCCACCCGCCCGCGGTATCAGTATGGGCAGAGCCCTTGAAGGCCAAGAATGGTCGCTGACCCGGAACAGAGAAGAAGACTCTGTATATACCTACCGCTTAACCCCACCTCGTCCTGCATGACTGCAGCACATGTGGGGAGGCCACGGTTGCCCCTGGGCCTGGGTCCGCACGCATGCCACACGTGTAGTGTCGTTAAACACCCCCCATTGACTTACAGCCGAACTTCTGAATTTTATGTCATTTTACATGTAAAGTTCGCAAAAACGGCCTTTTACTTGGTCATTGATGGGAACCGTGATGGGCGTCTTTAAGAGCTTATCTGCTGAAAACGTCTAGACTTTTGCCCTTCAAAAACACCAAGCGACCTCAATATCGGTCTGATTCAGGTCTGCCATACCACATTCGATTCAGGTTTAAATAATTTTTAAAGTTCCTTTCGAGCAAATTTTTGCTCAGACCGTTTCCCATTAAAGTACAAAGTAAAAGGCCGTTTTTGCGAACTTTGTGTAAAATGTCATAAAAGGGTCATTCTCATTTCATTTGCCGATTTCATGTCCCCGACGACGAATTCTCACAATTCATGACCAAAACTAGCGATTTTGGGGAAAAAAGGGTAGTATAAGTTGGGAGATCAACGAAGTAATAATTTGACTGCCCAAAATCCCCTTTAACCAATACACAGTGATGGCGAATGAAACCTGAAATCCTGGAAACTCATGAGTGTTACTGTCCCCTCCTACCTAACACCTAAGTAGAAGTTAGGTAGTTACGAAACAATGACAATCTAGAACTTGCCAGGGTTACTAGCTGCAGTAAGTTGGTTTCCCTTTATTTAGAGTAGGGATTTACATTTTTAAGATTTTTCCCAACCCGTGAAAAACTAGTTTTTCAGTCAGTCCCTCATATCTTTTCTCAATGGGACCTCAGGAGTGTTATCATTTTTGCGATCAAGAAAGCCGATGGAAAATGGCGGGAAACAGTCAGATGTGAAGGTTATATTGTCCAGTTGAAGATGTGAGACTGTAGTGGAGTGCTTGGAGTTGCAGCAGTTTTTACAGCGAAAGAAGCCTAAAAACATGTTGAGTATTTTTATTTTCAATCATGAGTGTTACACTAATTACGAGTGCTGTTAGTGCTTAAACAAAATAATCCGATATCAACAACCATACTGCTTGGTGACAGGTTTCAAACAGTAGCCATCCCCGAGTTTTGTCACTTCATCATCTTGTGTGACGCCATTTTTACTGGATATTCTCATGAGTGTTACCTCTCAGGAGTGTGACCAAGGATGGGTAACACTCCTGATATTACGGTACAATAATAGGGTAACACTCCTGAGATTTAAGCTCAATTACACTGCCTTTAACATGAATTCCGTAAAATCTGAATATTACGTTTGAACGTGATTCTTTTGTACTTACTTGAGCAACGACAACAAAATTGTCTAAGACATCCATTTTACAGAAATCAATTTTTGAAATCCGGTAACACTCATGAGTTGGATATCATGTTTTTTAATTTAAAAAAAAAAAATAATAATAAAATACATACCTATATGAAAAACTCACTGTTCATCTATGGAACACAAATCTGCATTGTACAATGAGTAGTATTTGTCGATCTAACCTCATTATCTAGCACTTTCATATTTCACATCACCGAGGTTCTCAAACGACCCAAAGCGGCAAATGAAATGAGAATGACCCAAAATTCAAAAGTTCGGCTGTAAGTCAATGGGGAAACGTCTCAGCAAAAACATGCTCGATACAAACTTTGGAGAGTATTTAATTTTGATTAGAATGAGCTTTGGCAGACTGAAATCAGACCAATATTAACGCCACTAGTTGATTTTGAAGGGCAAAAGTCTGAACGGGGGGAGAAGAGGACTCGCCCAAAATTAGATCGATTTTCAATTGTTCGTAATTCGCTTATATTAAGAGATAATGCAGAGTTTCGGAATCGAATCTTTTGTTTTTTATGCTCTACAACTTTGCTACGTATAAAAATGTCTGTAGGATGTACGGTTTAGCAATATTAGAGAAATACTTTAATTGGAAAAATTAAGCCATCTAAATGAGTCCGCCATTTTGTATTCCTCCAATTTTGTGATGGCAGACAAAGATTTCCTCACTCAGAACGGACTAAATTTTCAAAATCAAACCTTCTCCGCAAATTACTACTTATTTCCCGTCCTGGCTCCAGGACTATCAGGTCCGTAGTGTGGTTCGCCACATTGCTGTGATACCTACATATAAATATGTTAATACTAGCCGCTCCGGCTCGCTACGCTCGCCTCCTCGTCCAGCCGGGGGGCAAGCCCCCCGGACCCCCCATTCAATTGCTCGCTTCGCTCGCAAAGTGTGGCATGTAGGGAATATTGCTCGCTTCGCTCGCAAAGTGTGGCATGTAGGGAATGTTGCTCGCTTCACTCGCAAACGATAGATCCCTAAGGGTAGGTTTAACTTCTGTAAGGGATGCTGCTCGCTTCGCTCGCTTGAGGAAGTTATACTGCCCACCCAACTTGGCAGACGTTTTTTTCTGTTGGAAATTCTTACAAACAAATTAAATCTTATGAAACTACGTGGAACCACAAAAAGTTTATTCGGGGATGTTGCTCGCTTCGCTCGCAAGGTATTGCTGTATATTTGTAGGAAAAAATTATTAGGGAATGTTGTACTGCCCACCCAACTTGGCAGACGTTTTTTTCAGTTGGGAATTATTACAAACAATTTAAATCTTATAAAACTACGTGGAACCACGAAAAGTTTATTCGGGGATGTTGCTCGCTTCGCTCGCAAGGTATACCTTGTATATGTGTAGGACAAAGTCCGTATTTATTATTTGAAATGGCTCTCGCTTCGCTCGCAAGGTACCTATGTAGGCATACCTGCTCGCCTCGCAACGTTGTGACATCGAACCCTTCACGTCAATTCTTGAGCCTTCTCTGCGTCAAAAAGCGCACATTAATTCTTACTTCGACCCCCCTCCCGCCCTACGGCCCATGGTTCGGGTGGGATTAGAAAATTTTAAATTCGCTCGCTCCCCCTTTCGGAAAATCCATATGTTACGTTTTCCACAAAATGAAATTCAATTCATTTCATTTTTTTCCATTTCAATAAGGTTCGCTTTGCTACTCACTAACAGTGACGTTTGCAGGCACACACGCAACCCGCACCGACAGACACCTAGACATCCTGGGCTCTCGGCCGATTTTTCTCGTCTCTCTTCACCGAGACAGATGAGAAGTTTAGTAACATAAGGTTCCTCTACGGGCTCTCTCGCCAGCAGCAATTTTTTATTTTTTTTTATTTTTTTTTTTTTTATCCATGTTGAATACATCGAGTCACTTTTCGGGGAGACCATTGTTTTCCTCACATTTGTCACTAGAAATTGCCTGACATTTAGACAATGTCGACATTGTTCATCATTTTAGCAAATTTTCATAGAAGAATGAAGCTACTGCATTTCTCCAAAAATTTTAAAATCAAAATTCTTCAAAATTTTCTCAATTGAAATCCATTTTGAGGCATTCAGAAACGATTCCTGAAGTTTGCGCATTTTCATTTCATATATATATATATATATATATATATATATATATATATATATATATATATATATATATATATATATATATATATATATATATATATATACATATATATATATATATATATATATATATATATATATATATATAACTTAAATGTCCTTTAATCGGGAATCGGTTTTTAAAAAACAATCGTTTAATTCCCGAATACAATTTATTAAAATATGAAAAGAAACACACACGACTACGTACAGAGAGGGAACGTACCGCACGAGAGATTGCCCAACAGCGACTGCACCGAGCTTCGGGAGGTCCGAAGCGAGGTGCTTCCACTAGGAGGGGAGAACTGCTGAAGGCATTAGTTTTATTATTTTTCCTCCCTATGTTAGAGGATCACATAATTCCTCCCTCCTTAAGCTGAAAATTTAGAAAATTAAAAATAAACTAAATTTTCACAAGAAAAGACTTGAATAAATAGCAAGGCCTTCATGTTCTCGTTGCGGTTAGCTTACTCTTCTGTTTACAATACGCAATTATGGTATAAGTAATAAACATGATAATAAGAAGATACAAAATTATAGTCCAAAAGCTTGGAACAAAATATTCAATTATATTTAATGGCTCTAGACGTGTTACTCTGTTTAGTTTGACATTTTTGAAACTGAGTTCTTTTAGAGTAAGCGTTGTATTTGACATTTGTGAGTCTTTAATTTCAAAATTTAAGTCGGTTAATAATTTAGGTTGGCCTAATGATTCACTTTCTGAATGAAGGGGTTGTCCCTTGTAATACATCCTACTGTTACCTTCCGAAATTAAAAATATACCTTTTAATTCCACTATTTCCGAACCATGCCTATTATTTATTTCTATTTTGTCTCCAAAGGGGAAGACTGCTAGATGCTGATTTGATTCTGGAATTGATTCAATCCAATTATCCTCAATGTTTACTGTTACGTATTCACAATGTTCTGCAGTACTGGAACTAAGTATTTCTTCTTCACATTTAACATTCTGGTTTGATATTAATTTTTTACTACAATGAATGATACTACCCCTTTGACAATTATCTGACAGGGGTATTGTTGTATTATTTGACTTAGACTTGAGAAGATAATTTATCTTAGGAAATATAGAAACATACTGATTTTGCCTAAGTGTGGGTATTGGTCGTAAAAAGTACAAGTGGTATTGTAACCCATCGGACAACGGTAGATTGAGAAAATACATTATTTCATCGTCCTTGATTGCACAAGTAACTTGAATAGTGGATTCTATTTCTAGAATATTTTCGTACTTTATTTCTAAAGGTAATTTGGAACCGTAAGTATTTGACAATTTTTGGAGTTCTACAAACAGCTGATGCGTTCCAATTATACTAGGATGTAATGCTCTCAATTTGCAAAATGTTATTGAATTCTCAATATCTTGGAATATTGTCAGTATCACATTAAATACTAGTTGTTGAAGGTTGAGTATTTCCTTTATGGAATCAGCGAGAGCCTGATTAGAACTAATTTTCATGAAATTATCAATTTCTAACAGTTTGTTTTTTATTTGCTCGTTATTGAAACGAATGTCTTGAATGGTCGAATTAAAATCGGACATCAGATCTGCAATGAGTGAGAATTGAGAATCCAATTGATCCTGAACAGTTATTTCATTATTCTTAATTTGAGTAAACAGCTTTTCATAACGTTTACCATCAGAGGCGTCTAGATTGCCAGTTATAAATTTAATTATATTACCTAACCCATTTACTAATCCCCTTTTTTTTCTACCTTGATTAACATTAATGTGGGTAATTTTTTCCTTAATAATACTAATAGTATAATTTAATAATTTACAATATTCGTCTGTCTGTCTGACCTGGAATTGATTTACTTTGATCTTATTCAACAGATTTTCGTACTGTGAGGTCAGTTCGTAAAATTCATCTATTAAGCTGTCAATTTTATAATGGTGAACCAGAGTATGTTGGGAGTTTATAAGTCGGGCTGGTCCTAATAGAATAGGCAGTATTCCTTGATTAGTTGTTATATTTCTCACCTCGGAGCTTCCGATTGAAAAGAGGAGGGTCCTGGAACAGGTTCACGAGGTGAAGTGTCAGTGGGTAAGTCACTCGTAGTTTGTTTGCGTGGTCTTTTTATATTAGACGTATGAATTTTTCCTTGTGTGTTATGGTGTCGAGGCACTATTTGAGCGGTTTTTAATTCGGGATTGGTTGATTGTAAGGTTTCCTTATGATATTTTTGTTTAGTTTTATCTTGAATTTGTCTAGTTCTTACAAATATTTCTGTGGGTAATTCTGGAACTTCCTCTCTATCCTGATTCCTTCTTTCAGCAATACGTTCCTTTTGGGCTTGAGTTCTTTCTTTGATTATGTCATAAATTAGTTTTACTTTGTCTCGATGTTTGTCTATAAAATTCGTCATTAAGTTTTTCTCTAAGTCGGCTTCTAGTAAAGGGTCGTTCTCTACATGACCATTTATTACTTCGAATGGCGTTAGTTTTGTAACAGAGTGGATACTACTATTATAAGCTATTAGTGCATAGTTAACTTTATTTTTTATGCTTTCATTTTTGAATTCGTCTCTATTTGACAGTATTCTAACGTGTTCAATTAGAGTCGAGTGAAATCTTTCTATTAATCCATTCGAATTTGGGTTTTGAGAACAAATGTAATGAACTTTAATTTTGTGGGTCTCTAGTAACTCTTTGACCAATGAGCTACCGAATTCTGCTCCATTATCGGCCACGATCATTTTTGGTATACCATGGTGGGAAAAGAATTTTAGAAGGGCTCCGACTGTGCCAATACTATTAGATGATTTTAGAATGTAGGCTTGGGCATACTTTGAAAATGAATCGATGATTGTTAAAAACTTGGATTTCTCCAAAGACAATTTGTCGATATGTAGGATTTCGAATGGTCTAGAAGGCGTGGGGGGTAACGTTTAATTTTGGTTTAATAGGATGTCTGTCATATTTGCAGGCAAGACATATTCCGCATTTATTAATATAATTTTGGATTGTGGTTTTCATATTCGGCCAAAAATATTTCCTCTTAAGTTTCTCTAAGGTCTCAGTAATGCCTCGATGATTGGTTTTCCCTATATGTTGTTGTTGGATATATTCCCTAGCTGTTTCCGGATCTGTGACATCTTCTAGCCTAGCGGAACACTTGACGAAACTTATTTCAGAATGTTTGAAATTTCTTATCATTATTCGGCTGAATTCTTCATAGATATCATTGACAAAAAATAAGGAATATTTTCTCTTCGGAACTATGTAGGTTTTCACAAAGTGAATTATATCTGATTCAAGATTATTTTTCCTAAGCGTTACTGTTATTCTAGTGATTCTTTCAAAAATATTTTCAATCCTAGGGTTTCTGATTTCTTCTCTGTCGGCTACTACAATGATGATTTGGTTAGTTCCATAATTAACAGGTTTTTCGGTTATAGGAATATTCAGTATTGTGTTTCCCTCGTAATTAGAATGAACAGTGGGAGCTAAAGACGCTGAATCACTGGCGTTCTCGTCCACATTGACGACCATTGATTCCGATGAATTATTTACGGCATCATTTAGTTCTCCCAGTACTTCATTCATGAGTGGAGTTGGAGGACTATCCCCGGTGAGAGCATCTTGAACAATTTGCTCAACATCAGGTGAATTTTCGTTGATGTTAATTTCCACTCGGGAAAGGGCATCGGCATTTTGATTAGTGGATCCTTTTTTGTAGTGGATCTCATAATCATATTGCTCTAATTTAAGCCTCCATCTGAATAATTTAGAATTGGGTTCCTTCAGTGAAAATAACCACTGAAGAGGCTTATGGTCAGTAAAAATTTTGAAATTTTCGGCCAAAAAGGTATGGTCTGAAGTATTGTGTAGCCCAGACGCATGCAAGGCATTCCTTCTCGATGGTAGAGAGGTTGCGTTCATGGTCATTCAGAGTCCGGCTAGCGTACGCTATAGGTAAGTCAGCACCGTTAGTGCACTGGCTTAAAACCGCGCCTAACGCAATGTTCGAAGCATCAGTTGTAAGGTTAAAGGGCTTCGAGAAGTCGGGATATTGTAAAATCGGATCATTTATGAGCAGAGTTTTACATTTCTCAAAACACTCTTTATACTCGGGGTTTTGAGGATCGATCGTCGCTCCCTTCTTCAAACATTGGGTTAATGGTTTGGTTATTTGGGCAAAGTTTTTAATAAATTTTCTATAATAACCCAGTAGTCCGAGAAAACCCTTAATTTGTTTTGGAGTTGTGGGAATCGGATATTTGGATATAGCTTCGGTTTTGAGGGGGTTTGGCTTAACTCCTTCAGGGGTGATAAGATGTCCTAAATAGACACATTCTCTTTTGAGGAACTCCGTTTTATCCAATTGTATTTTCAAATTAGCTTCACGGAGTCTGTCAAAAACTTTTCTGAGACTATTTATATGTTCTTCGAGACTTGTACTATAGATGATAACATCGTCAATAAAAACAGTGCAAATTTCATTCTGCAAACCGCGTAGTACATTGTCGAGCAACCGTTGGAACTAGGAGGTCCGTTTTTTAAACCCATCGGCATTCTACTAAATTCCCAATGACCATTTTCCGAAGAGAAAGCAGTTTTGGCAATACTATCCGGATGCATTGGAATTTGATGAAAACCGCTTTTGAGGTCAAGGCAAGTGAAGTACATACACCTACCAAGTTTGTCGAGCAAATCATTTATGACTGGAAGTGGGTATTTATCGTCTATTGTCTTGTTGTTAAGTCCGCGGTAATCAATAACCAGTCGATACTTTTGTTTGCCGGATGCATCTAATTTTTTGGGTACGAGCCAGAGTGGACTATTCCAAGGTGAAGAGCTGGGTTGAATAATTCCCTGTTTGAGTATATCTTGTATTTGGTTATCAATTTCCTTTTTATATACCTCGGGATATCGGTAATTGCGGGTATACACGGGGATCTCGTCAATGGTACGGATTACATGTTGGACTTTATTAGTACACGTTAAGGTGTTTCCTTCACAATGAAACAAATCTTTGTACTGATATACTAAGTTCAAAATTTGTCTCTTTTCTTCTTCGTTCATATGATCCGTTCGAATATTAGTGGGGTCAAATACATAATTTTGCGTATCATAATAATTCACATTTGGACTTTTCACTTTGTCTAAAATGGGGATTTCTTCAACTTGGATGGGTTCAAACAGTTTGAAATTACATTCAGAATCACTATTATTTAAAATTCCTACGTAACATTCCTTATCTTGAATTTTGACCAGGCATTCAGGAATTTCTAGTGAATTTTGTTTCAGATATGGAATTACTCCTTCCTTTTTTGTTGAATCACAACGTACGGGAATTTTAATCTGCGAAATTGCCCTAGGTGGTATTTTTTGTTCATAGATCGGTTTTTTATTTATTTCTTGATCAACGTAGTGATATTTAAAAGGGATTTTGAAATTTTTTATTATCAGTAGCTTGTTCTCATAATCAATATGAGCGCCAAGTAACTCAAGGTTATCTGTACCTAATAGCAATCCGAATCGGCTATGGAATTTGTGAATTCTAAAAAGGAGATTTAGGTTTTTAATTTTGAACATTTCGCCACATGGGATCCTCGCACTATTGCTCCCATATGACAATCCGTGGATTGACCTAACTTGAAATTTCTCTTTTATGATTTTGTCGGGGAAAAATTTTTAATGACCTCTGGATGCACAAAACTTGAAGTGCTTCCGGAGTCCAACAGGATTCTAATTTTATGCTTCGGAAATACTATGTATGGCAGTTTTTGTCCAGCTTTTGGTTTCAAATGTATTAGGGAGAATGTAGCGATTCGGACTCCTCCTCTAAAAAAGAGTCCTCATCGGCCGGATTTTCCGCGTTGTATTCGGGGTCAGAACTTCCCATACTTTCTTCCTCGGGAATTTCCACATTGTTCAAATCTAAATTCGGTCGAGTTGTTTGCCAAGACATTGGAGTCGACTTTGCAAAATTGGACGTTCCTTGACTTGGAACTTGAGTCTGTGGGGGCCTTGTGATTTGTGAAGTGTTATTTTTATTGGGGATAAAGGGCTTAGATGGCACTTGATTTTGGGTTTTATTTGGGAATGTTTTGGGCTTAAATCCTTGGCCATAATATGACGGTTTGGTTGCCGGAGTCGTATTTTTATTTTCCGGTTTTATCGCCGGTTTGTGTTGGGGGTTCCGATCGAGTCTACCCTTTTGATACTGCATGATTTGATAGTCGTTCGTTAGTATCGAAAGGGCTTCGCCCATCGTTTTCGGTTTCCTACTCCGAAGTTGACTTCCGAGCGGTTCCCGTAGGTGCAAGAGTAACGTCCGTAGACTAATATCTTGGTAGTGCTCGATCAATATCTCTTGTTTCGTTTCAGTTTCATGGTTTTTAATCCAAGCAATAGCCAAATTTAGTTTTGCTTTAATTTTATTATGAAACTGAAAAGGATCTTCGCTCTCCCTATGTCTCAGTCCAGTTAGTTCGTGACATAAAGTAAATATGTCCCGTTTGTCGGAGTACGTCTCTAGCAATGCAGTTTTAATACTAGGAAAGTCCGTAAGTGCGTAATTATCTAGCATATCCGAGGCTGGTCCCTGTATTTTGGACATAATGGTCTTAAGGACCTCCTCGTTTTGATAATTTGTGGGATCTTCATCATCTATGAACCTATTAACTATAGATTCACATGTGTCCAAAAATTTCCGGAGCTTTCCTGGGTTTCCCTCAAAGGTCGGGATCATGTCCGCATGTTTCTTTTTAAATTCGTGGACTTGGTCCCTAGTATTTTGATTGACATTTAAGTTTCTGAGGGACTCCTGGATTCTTTGAGAAATAAAATAATCTACAAAGTTAGGATCATTAAAAGGGTTTGCTCGGGATCGGGTTTGCCGCCCCAGGTTGTGACTGTCCCTCAGACATATCAGAATCTTCCTCTATTACAGGTAGTCTTTCGAAAGGTGAGCGAACCTTCCTTAAGAAATATTTTCTGTAGTTTTTTGGAATTTTGACAGGAAAGTATGTACTGTTCAGTGTCTACTCCAAGTGTTCGTTTGTGTCAGTGTGTAAATGTACAAAAACACAAGTTTATAATATTCAATTATAAAAATGAAATCAAGTATCTTAAATTAAGACAATAAAAATTGATTAATTATGAAATTAACGTCAGATGACGGGTGGCTTGAAACGCAATTTCAATAATTAAATACAAATAAAATAAAGTGTCTTTAAATTAAGACAATAAAAATTGGTTAGTTTTTTTTTCTGCAATACCGCGCCAGATGACGGGTGGCTTGAAACGCGGTTGCAATAAAACTTGATCGTTCCTTCCCACCAGGTAACGGGTGGTATGAAATGGGGAGGTTTAACGATTATTAGAATAAAATTGAATTGTTCCTTCCCACCAGGTAACGGGTGGTATGAAATGGGGAGGTTTAACAATTATAAAAAATCAAATGAAGTTGAATTAGAAGTTTGAATCTTCCTTCAAAATTTGCCGGTGATCTCGCTACTCCTGGAGAATTAAAAGATGAAGCTGGGTTGGTACTTACAACACGACGAGAGTAAACATCTGAGTTTTCTTATCTCGGCTTTAGGTGAAGGTCGACAGAGTAGTTACCTCGGTGTCGGGTTGCGGCCAGCGGCTTCTGAGAAAAGATAGCGAGGATAGCACAGCGTTCTTCCGTCTTCACAGGCGGAAATCCACTTCTATTCTTTTACGAGCCAAGTGTCTTTGCTCGGGCGTCCTGGTTTTTGGCGAATTCGCGTAGTTTCCTCTTGTGGAGCGTGTGATGTTCTCTTGAAGTCACAGAGTGAGTAGAGATGATGGATTTTCTTCTTGGTGAACAGCAGGTTCCCTTTGGGTCAGAATGCAATCGATTTTGATTGATTGATTTGCCCAAAGTTAATTGATTTGTCCTACCGACTGCGCCACTTAAATGTCCTTTAATCGGGAATCGGTTTTTAAAAAACAATCGTTTAATTCCCGAATACAATTTATTAAAATATGAAAAGAAACACACACGACTACGTACAGAGAGGGAACGTACCGCACGAGAGATTGCCCAACAGCGACTGCACCGAGCTTCGGGAGGTCCGAAGCGAGGTGCTTCCACTAGGAGGGGAGAACTGCTGAAGGCATTAGTTTTATTATTTTTCCTCCCTATGTTAGAGGATCACATAATTTTATATATATATATATATATATATATATATATATATATATATATATATATATATATATATACATATAAGTCATTCTAGACGAAAACTCTCCTTAAGGGCCGATTACACGAGCATCAAAAGTTGCGCAACTCCAAAAAAATTGCACTAGAAAAGTTGTACGCAAAACAAAGCAATAAAATTGCCTCGTGTTGCGTCAAGATGTTGCAAGGAAATACCTGCACTGTGTTGCACCAATAAAGTTGAGCAAATAGAAATTGCTCAATTGTTTCGTTTACACGGGCGACAATAGCTTGCGCCATGGACGGTGAAGAGGTGGTCGTCGCTGCTGCTGTGGTCGTCGTCGCTGCTGCTGCCAACCAAAGGAAAAAGAGGGGAATTTGGCAGCGCCAGTTTCTAAGCCAGAGAGAATGTGGGTTGGCTCTCACCTCTGAAATTCTTTCACGTCAATATTTGCTCATAAGGCCATGCTGCACAAATAAACTCCTATCTTTGCTACGTTAAAATTCTATCATGGGGCAATACTGCACCCCACCAGAGCAGTTTCACGTCAATATTTGCTCATAAGGCCATGCTGCACATACAAACTCCTATCTTTCCTACGTTAAAATTCTCTCATGAGGCAATGCTGAACCCCACCAGTGCAGTTTCACGTCAATATTTGCTCATAAGGCCATGCTGCACAAATAAACTCCTATCTTTCCTACGTTAAAATTCTCTCATGAGGCAATGCTGAACCCCACCAGTGCAGTTTCACGTCAATATTTGCTCATAAGGCCATACTGCACAAATAAACTCTCAATGTGATTGGCTGTTTCGTTCCCTCTCCCGACCCAAGGCCGAAAAATTGCCGCAATAGTGCAATAATTTTCCAAACCCCTTGGACTTCATTTCAACACGGTGCAGCAGTTGCCGAGAGGGCTCGTGGCTCTTGTCAATTAATTGCCTGCAATCTTCGGCAACTTTTTCGAGGAGAGAATAGTTGTCCAACTTTTTTGAAATAGTTGCGCAATACTTTTTTCTGCAATTATTGCCGGAAAAAATCGCTCGTGTAAAAGGGCCTTTAGGATTGAGCAAAAGATTGCGACAAAAAATCAAGCTCGTTCGTTAGCCAGCACAAAAATTGGACAAATTCTAAAAAGTCCAGTCATGGAGCATGACCCCATGAGCGAATTTTCGAAGAAATCTTCGACATTTCAGTCGCTATTGATTGTGTAGAGAAATTTTAGTTTATGATTTTGATAGACAAACATGGAATCAAATTATTAAAAATAATTAGGAGGTACTCATACTATATCATTAGTAGGAGGTACTTATACATACTTTATTATTAGGAGGTACTTATACATTAAAGAGAGCGACCGAGAAAATCGGAGGACGGAATATTTCACAGAGTAAACTCATCAGTTGTGATTACATTTATTTATTTATTTTTTAACAAGCAACTACTACCTACGTTTTAAACAGCATGGTTCTAGGATTGGTTATACATGGATACTTCCATAAGAGTAGTTCAATATGAATTTGGACAATGTTTCATGCAAATATTACCGATTTTTACTACTGGCGAACGGCATTATTTCGATTTTTGACTGATTTTTCAACTTTGAAATTTATGAAAACTTGATGCATATTCTTATAGGAAATTTTACGCTGATTCCGAATATACCACATGTTAGTATGCTGAAAAAATTATTTCGCACAACAAATCGCAAAAAACAGGCCATTTTGAAATTTTTGACTACATTTTTGAAAATTTCAACCCGAAGATGTAATCCGATCATGCTGGCCAACGAACTTGAACTTTCGTTTTGTGTCCTTAACATTTTAAAATTTGTTTGAAGTTTCTAGCACAATTCTACGGACAGTTATCGTCTGGAATGACACATACATACATATATACACACATACATACATACATACATTTAAAAAAAATGCGTTAAGCTTCAGAATATGATTCAGAATAGCCTGAAACGGATTTCTGCATAAATTTTTTCAAAAATTCACATTCTACAAATTTTGAGGCGAGAGCAATAGCTTAATTTTCTTCAAAAATTCGCTAAAATGATCTTAAAAAGTCACTAAAATGGCTAAAAATCGTTAGATTTACCTATATATTTAGCAACATTTTAGTCAACAGATCTTTATGAACAATGAAATATAACAATAAAGTCAAGCACAAATTTATGCTGAAAATGTACTTAAACTGCTTTGAAATTTGCTGACAAATTGATGAAAACTACAAAAAATCCAAAGCCTTTTTTAAATCGCAGAATATTATTAAAATCGAGTTTTTTTGTCATAGAATTGGTACTGAACAATTTTTTAGCACTCGAAGTGCTCAAATTTCAAAACAATGTTTAATATTTAGATTTGCATGATATAAGTTATTTCCACGTCACAAGTGGGGAAGATATATTCACACCCAACCTCTCTTCTCTATATCTTACTGGTTAGGTTGTTATGTTTCCACAATTAAAATAACCATCTAACATCATCCAGCACCTCACTTGATGTCATAACTTTGCATCGTAAAACCTTCGTCCCCATAAGAATTTTATCTTCTTATTTTTTCGTTACGTTTTTTTGTTATCGGGTATTCGCTAACGATGTTCCTCTTAAAATAAAAAAATGTCCGAGAATCATAAAATTACACGGTAAACAAGGAGATTCGAGAAGGCGTAAACAGCTTCCTAGCATTGCTCAACTCGATCGTAAAAATTATTGGACTGTGACAATACCACTAAAAGTGGGAATGAATTGCAAACAAGGTAAAGATTGTCAAAGGAATCATCTGAACTGTTTCTGTAACTAAGGGAGCTTGCAAGGAGAAAGTTGCCTGACTGGTAGCGAAGGTTTGAGGCAATACTTTGAATAAGTAGATCTTTATCTAACATTTAAAAACAAGTAATACACGAAATGATGGTCTCACATAAATGGCTTAAATTACACATTTTCAAGTTTTTCTCTATACTTCCTGAACTGTGCGCTCCACAGGAATTTTCAAAGCTATTTAAATCATTTCCATGAACAAAGGAGTTACAAGCAACTGCGAATCAGCCTATTTTATGTCAGTTCTGTAGTGGTATGTAACTAATAAATATACCTGAAATAGATATAATACAAAAGCACGTCTTAACTCTAAAACACGAACTGAATTTTTATTATCATAACACATGTGAACGCTTCTTATCAAACATTTGATGATTAATCAGAACTAATAATTATGGACTGGAGCCTAACACCACATCTCCCCTTCCTCAAACAGTTCATCGTTGGTTCGGGTATGTTACTGGTGGTCGAACGATCCTTCCACTTCTTCGTACTTGCAATTGGGAATTATTATTTTCTTGAGCAGCTATTGGTATTTGGCTATCTTCGGTTGAATTCCCGCTTCTTGGCAAAGGTGTCAAATGCCAACGGTTTCGGCGCAGCTCACTTCCATTAGACAGCTTGATGAGATATGACCTTGGATAGTCCAATTTCATATTTACTTTTCCTGTCATTCCCAAGTCCTTCACCCATACTTTCTCTCCAATCGCTAGTTCTCGTAACTCTCTCGTTCTTTTTCTTTGGTTGAAATTACGTTTTGATCTCTCCTTTATCCTCCTGTCTTTGCTTTTGAACTTCTGGACATTCTGGTCACTGACTTTTTGAAAATCATTCAAGGATGGAAGATTTGTCCTCAGCTTTCTCCCATACATCAATTCCGCAGGGGATAATCCTGACTCCAATTTCGTGGTTCTGTAAGCCAGTAGTCCAAGGTTTGGGTCCAGGTTCTTCTTCAAAATTCGTTTAGCAATAGCCACGGCATTTTCCGCTTCACCATTTGACTGAGGGAAATAAGGGCTACTAGTTTTTGCCTCAAACCCGTAATCGTTGGCAAATTGTTGAAATTCTTCTGAGATAAACTGTGGACCTCCGTCTGTTCTGACTTGAAGGGGAATTCCATGTCTTGCAAACATGTTTTTCATCTTCCCTACTACTGCACTTGTAGTTAGAGTCTCTAGCTGCACCAGTTCTAAAAATCTGGAATGGTAATCTTGAACAACAAGATACCATTTGTCTTCACACTTCATGAGGTCAGCTCCAAGGAAGCACCAAGGATCATTCGGCAGAAGAGTAGGCATCAAGTGTTCTTTCCTGTTTTGCCTGTGTTCTAAACATACAACACAGTTTTCAACTTGGGATTTAACCTCTGTTGAACATCCTGGCCACCAAACTGATTCTCGAGCTCTTTGTCGGCATTTCACGATGCCCAGGTGTCCCTCATGAATCTTTCCCAGGATTTCCTGCCTTAACGCCTTTGGGATGAAAATTCGTCTTCCCTTCACGATGAGCTCGTCTTCCAGCACCAACTCATTCCTGTACTTCCAGAAGACAGATGTTCTGCTCCATTCATTATCTAAGATGGAGTTCTTTAGAGATCGGCATTCGGGATCAGCTTCCTGTGCTTCCCTGATTTGTTTTAGCCTCTTGTCTGAGCATGGTAAAGCTTCAATCATGCTCATAACAAATGAACGCTCGTCATATTCAGAGTTGGAATCTATTTCTTCTAGCGATGGTCCCGCTGAGGCTGGCAGTCTGCAGTATAATTTTCCTTTCCAGGCAAATAAATTATTTTGTAATCAAAGTTTTGTAGCCTCATTCGAAATCTTTGAAGTCTAGCTGACAAATCGGAAATTGGCTTGCTTCCAAAACTTTCCACGAGAGGTTTGTGGTCCGTGTACAGTTGAATTCTTCGGCCGAGAATCATATTTGAAAATTTCTCACAAGCCCAGGTCAGACTGAGACCTTCCTTCTCAATTTGCGCGTATCGCATTTCAGTGGGGGTCATGCTTCTGGATGCGAACGCAACAGGTTTCCAGCCTCCTTCAATAATCTGCTCAATGACCCCACCGAGTCCATAGGATGATACATCTGCAGTCACTCGTGTACCCGCATCTGTAATATAACTGGCCAAAACCATGGTGCTTGTCACAGCCTTCTTCAAATCCTTGAATGCCTTAGTTTGGGAATCTGCCCAGACCCATTCTACATTTTTCTTGAGCAGACATCTCAAAGGTGCAGTCATGTCTACCAAATTTGGAACAAATCTCATAAGTTGATTTATCATGCCAAGAAACTGTCTCACTTCGGAAACGTTTGTAGGTTCTTTCATATTGATTATGGCGGTTGTTTTCTCTGGATCTGGTTTCAGTCCTTCGTCCGTTATGAGGTGTCCCAGAAAGATTACCTTTTTTAACCCGAACGAACATTTATCTCTGTTTAATGTAACGTTGTTTTCTTCTAGCCTTTTCATCAGCCGAGCCAGTCTTCTTCTGAGCTGAGCCAGGATCTTCTGTTCTTCCTACTACTAACAAGTCATCCGCTTGGTTTACCACTCCTGGGAGATCTGAAACAATCTGACTTATTCTTTTTTGTAGCCCTAAATTTTTAGCCAACGTTTCCCCCATCACGGAGACATCTGCTCCTGAATCCATTTTGAATTCGACTTCTTTCCCATTGATCTATACCACGACAGTCGGACAAGAGTTGTTATTTGGAAACGAAATCTCCCCTAGGTAGTTAGAATTTGAACTTTCCCCCTCCGTTTCAACTTCCCTCACATTAGTTTTTCGGACAGCAATTAGGGATGTGTCCCCGTAATTTGCATTTTGGGCAAAATTTATTGAAAGCAGGACATTGCCTAGGTCTGTGAGTTTTGTCACACTTCTTACATTTGAACGTCTTGGTCCAATAGTCCTGTGGTGCCTTAACCGCATCTACCTCTTCTTTCTTACTGGTATTTTCCCTGATCGTAGGTTGCTGTTTGTCAACAGATTCTGCCTGGCGTACCTTGTTGATGGCAGTTTGAAGAGTTAGCCCCTGATCCATCTGGAGTGATTTCGACAATTTTGCATTGTTCACCCCTATCACAATTAAGTCTCTAATTAAACTATCCTTTAAGTGATCAAATTCGCAACTCTCTGCCAAACTGTACAAATCGTTAATGAACGCATCCACCGGCTCTCCTGCACTCTGTCTTCGCTTTAGGAACTTAGCCCTCTCATAAACAATATTTTTTTTTAAGAGACAGATATTGATCAAAATGCCATACCACGTCTTCATACGCTATGAGTCCACTATCATCTATTTCGAACGAACGATAAATATTTTCTCCTTCCTGCCCCAAAGTGTATAAGAGCATGCTTATCTGCTGAAGATTAGGTTTTAGATACAGCTCCGACGCAAGTCGGTATCTCTCAAACCTTCGGATCAAGCGCGGCCAAATCTCAGGATTTTTAAAATCGAAATTTTCTGGGGGAGGCACACTAACGACACCCCCTCCTGATCCCCTTGCTGGCATTTGAACGGGCAGGACATGTGGACTTCTCGTCCCATTTGCAGCCTGCGGAATTAGTGAGTTACGACGAAAATTCGATTCATGGTCTTGAGGAGCAGGGGAATCTTGAAGATTTATCGGCTCTCTGATGGAGGAACGAGGCGAATTTAGTGCTACTTGGGAGATGTTGTCGGGCATAGCGTACTCTGACTCCCTCTCGGGTGTATAGCCGACGATTCCTTGCTGTTGACGCTCAAATTGATCCAAAGCCTTAATAGCGTCATCCAAGGCTTTCCTCGCTTTGCTCCTAGACAGGGGTCCCACCTCAGATTGTACACCGATCCCGTTCGATTCCTGAGGTTGGTCACCAGCCTTGTCATCATCTTCGAAATTCTTCTTTTTGCCTCGTCTTGATCTCGGCATCGTTCAAAATTACAACACACAACCTGACACCATGTAGTAATATGTAACTAATAAATATACCTGAAATAGATATAATACAAAAACACGTCTTAACTTAAAAACACGAACTGAATTTTTATTATCATAACACATGTGACCGCTTCTTATAAAACATTTGATGATTAATCAGAACTAATAATTATGGACTGGAGCCTAACACCACAAGTTCCTCCCCCTCCTTCCACAACCATTAAGATTTTAGCCCTTCAATTTTGTTGGATACCACATTTTGTGCAAGAACAATTGGTAAAATTCAAAAAACGTTGGCCAAGTTGGGTGTGGCGCATAGCTTCCTCATTTACCTATCATCTTCTTCCAACTATCATCCAACTCGAATGAAGTTTACAACGCGGAAATTTCAATTAAAGAGACCGCCATAAACCACTTTAAAAATCAAATAATAATTAAAGTCAAACAAATAAACAACGAAATTCCAACAACAGAAAAAACACTGATACACGGAGATAAAAACACAATAAATGTCTTTCCCAGGAACGAATCTGAAAACGACATAAGAAATTCCATTAAAGAATATACAACCCCATCCTCAACAAACTAATACAATCGACCAACTGATATAATTTCAATGGCATTCTGTTTATTGCAGGTAAATGTTGTTACATATAGACATTGAAGCTTAGGTAGGTGTTCTAAATTGTATTAAATTACTTTTCATTGGGTTGGTAGGCAACTCCGTCTATTTAGTTATATTTTCATAATGTGTCATTGATTTCATTTCTTAACTATACATGGAACGATGCTAATTTTCATAGATACTGTTTTATAATTATCAATGAAACAATGATCTTCGTAAAAGCGCTACGAGTGTCTAACTCAGAAACAATAAAAACTCGCCTACTAAAATTTGGAGCGTTTTGTTTCAATGGGCTAAAATCCTGTTGATGCTATAGGTCATTGTGTACATCGTACTATTACCAGCCACCAGTTTATTTGGTTCATGCATCACTTTTGAAATTTACTTATCCCAAATTTGAAAAGAAAATAATAATGATAATGAAAAAAATACAATAAAATAAAATATAAACGATGGAAAAAAATTATGAGTAAATAGGAGTAGTAATTGAAGTAAATTTAAGATTCTCGTATCCAAGTACTGACGACTTTTATATACGATTATATTGATTTTTATGAGTTTTCGATCATAATTTACGGTAGACATACTTATGTACATCTCGATTTTGGTGTGGAGACTCAGATCACGTCTAGAAAAAAACTTCTATCAGGGTAATATTGTTTTTTTTTTTTTTTTCGAATTTTGGTAGTTTTATCTCAGGCAACTGATTTCTACGAGCGATCATTCAACTGCCTTGGAACAAAGCACTTCCATCATTATTACTAGTATAGGGTATAACAGGAATGGACGGGGTTATCGGAATTGGTGCAGGAATGGATGTAGGGTTCATGTATTTTTCGTACGCTGCTGTTAGCTTCGAAACGCTGACAATCCACAAAGGACATTCACAGCAGTGCATTGACTTCAGCAGACCGTGAGAAACAGTCCGATCAGCAGTCTCACGGCCTCAAAAAGTTAGAGTTTCTAGAAAAACCGAATATCAGCAACTCCGTTGGGCGTCAGCTCGTGGTCCGGGTCAGGGGTGCTCTTTCGTATCCCTTCACAGCTTCATCTGGGATCCCCCAGGGAAGCCATATTGGCCCACTATGCTTTTTGCTCATGATTAACAGTGTGATCAACTGTTTCACTCCTGACATCCACTGCTTGCTTTTGCTGACGATCTCAAACTGTTCTCTCGTGTGAGTTCTTCATCTGATTGTGCTGGCCTGCAGTTGGCGGTCGTTCGTCTGGAGGGCTGTTGCTCTCATAATAACCTATTTCTCAACCCATCTAAATGTTCGGTGGTCACTTTTCACCGTTGCACCCAGCCTCTCGAGTTCGATTATGTCCTGCAGGGAGACCAGCTTCGGAGACTTACGGAAATAATTGATTTGGGAGTACTTTGTGACGGGCGAATGACATTTTCAAAACACATAGAGGACCTATCGAGTAGAGCAATGCAGGTCTTGGGGTTCGTAAAGCGCAACACTCGAGAGTTTACAAGTATTCCAGCCATTGTGTTGCTTTACAAGGCCCTGGTGCTCCTGATCTTGGAGTACGCCTCTCCTGTTTGGTCACCTGGATACGCCGTTCATCAGTAGACCCTGGAGAGAGTGCAGAATAAGTTTCTGCGATATGTTGCATCCAAGTTGGGCATTCCCTCCAGTGAGGTATGTTATGCCAGTCTTCTTGATACTTGTGGTATTTTGCCTCTGGAGAGGCGTCGCTTTATGGCCGACCTCGCTCTTCTGCACAAGCTATTAAACGACCAGCTCGATTGCCCAGTCTTGTTCTCCATGATCGGTCTCCGGGTGCCTCGTCTGTCGGCCCCCTCTCCTCTCCTCTTCCACGTCCCTTTCTCATCGACGAACTACATACGGAGCAGTCATCTGCAGCGGGTGCCTCGCTCCGCTAATCTACTTATTGGTTTACACCCTGAATTTGACTTTTTTCATAATTCTCTTGCTTCTCTCAAAAAGCTGATCGCCTCGTCCCCGTTGAGCTGTTCTTAATATATTTTACTAGCCGCTCCGGCTCGCTACGCTCGCCTCCACGTCCAGCCGGGGGGCAAGGGGGCAAGCCCACCCCCACCCCCCACCCCCCCATTAAATTGCTCGCTTCGCTCGCAGAGTGTGGCATATAGGGAATGTTGCTCGCTTCGCCCGCAAAGTGTGGTGTGTAGGGAATGTTGCTCGCTTCGCTCGCAAAGTGTGGCTGTATACATGCGATGTATTACAATTAAAACATGTATGGGATGTTGCTCGCTTCGCTCGCAAACGGTAGATCTCTAAGGGTAGGTTTAACTTCTGTAGGAGATGCTGCTCGCTTCGCTCGCTTGAGGAAGTTATACTGCCCATCCAACTTGGCAGACGTTTTTTTCTGTTGGAAATTCTTACAAACAAATTAAATATTATAAAACTACGTGGAACTACGAACCACTTATTCCGTTGAAATGAGTCATCGAGTCCCTTCAAGACGTAAGTGCGTAGGCCAGGCTCGCAACATTGTGAAACGGGCGGCAGTATCGATTAAAAATGTCATTTTAAACGCTTCGCCTCGCTTACGCTCGCATTTTGACCGAGTTCTCGTCACTTTTTTCGATATCCGATTTCGGATTCAGATTCGGCGGGATCAAACCTTTATTTCGCCCGCGAAAACCGTACCTTTATGGGGTATATTTTAATCGAAAAAAAAACGTAGTTTTTTACCTACGAATACCTACGAAACCGGTATTTTTCCGGAATTTTCGACGGCCGTTTAGAGGGGTAGGCGAAGCGGGGAAGTGGAAAAAGCGCACAATAATTCTTACTTCGACCCCCCTCCCGCCCTACGGCCCATGGTTCGGCTGGGATTAGAAAATTTTAAATTCGCTTATACACCCTACCGGAAAATCCCATGAAGATCCCACCACTCGTACACTCCCCCCACTCAGCCGTTTGGCCGTGCATAGACACGACAAACAGACGGAGTTTCATTCTTATAAATAGTATAGATATAGATATAGATAGAGATAGAGATTTTAGGCAGTGTTGTTTGCCGGAACTGTTATTTTCCATATCTTAATGTACCTGGTTTCACTTGTTGTTAATTTTCTTATTATGTTCTGAATTATTATTTTAGTATTGTGTTCTGTATTGTATTTCTTGTATGTTCTTTGGTTTTTTGTTCCTATGTGTCTTTGGGCTTGCCCGTAAATAAATAAATAAACTTGCCTCGCGCGGCCAAAATCAACGATGTCAGCATACCCCTCCAGGACGTCGAAACCAAATCTAATTGGATCCCCAAAATACGACAAGATCACCCAAAAAGGGGCGTAACGACAAGCCCCTGCATCCTGATCCGTGGTTTCCATTACAACAGACAACCATTTCGAAATTTCCCGAATTTCTACGCCTTTTCTACGCCTCCTGACATGCGCAGTAGAGGAACTAAGGAACTTCCAAAATTGTAGAAAGAAGATATTCATTCATTCAAGCCTAGACCCTCGTACCGTTCGTGTAAGAATCGGTAACAAGCTGTCAAAGTGTTGTTTTGAGAACTGTGTTTTCTGGACATTACTGCGGCTAAATCCTGTGCATACTTCCAGTCTTTGAGTGTTCACAGTACACCTCAACCGATCCCTGGCCACGGTATTAGCCACCCGCGAAAACCGAGGACGGTAGAAGACATCAGGAGTCAACATCTACATGGAATCAGCGAAATCTTAAGGTACCTAAAACAACTATTGTTATGCTTGGCAGTAGGAGACAGGGACCCTTAAGACCAGTAACACAAGTGCGAATAAAAATCTATATTACTGGTTTTATAAAACAGTGAAAATTATGAAACGAAGAAGATGCTGGAGAGAAGTTGAGGTTGCCTTTACCAGACTCCCTCAAGGAGAATTTCCCACCTACATTCGCAGATAAGGTGATGTACGATCCAGAGTAGCACGATGGAAAATCTCGCATGTACCTCCAACAACGGGACAACTGGAATTCAATTGTCTACGTAACATACCAAGAAGAAAATCCAAACCGACAGACCAACGAACATCGGATGGTCGGATATTTCAGTTCTCTCAACAAGTAATCGAAGGTACTGACCATCCCCTGCCAACCATCTCTGCACTTTTGAATCATCTGCAAGACGCGAAATATTTCTCGCTGATAGTGTTAAACAGTCTTTCGGGTATCTACTCCAATTTTCTATAAATTTACTTAGAAACTTTAATTACTTGCCCAATCTTAGCCGCAGATCGACAAAAACTGCTTGGTGAGAGATTTATAGAAAGACCACAAATGATGAAGTGGTTTAACTCTAACAAAAGGGCTAGTTTTCGGAGGTTATATTCTTTCATGTATACGGCCATTAGACAAAGAGAATGTATTATTATATTTTTCTACTGAAATATGTAGATAAGTACATATATCTCTATCATTTATCTGTCTCCTATATATATGTACAAGTACTTGAAAGTAGATCTTTTTTCTTCTTGTTTTGTTTATACAATAAGAAGAGATGAATCTTTATATATAGGAAGAGTTCATGTATCTGAAGAAAGAAATTATGTATAGGAAGACATATTTAGATGTTCAGGAATAAGAAAAGATAAATGTTCAATGTACAAAAAGAGTTTATATATCAGAAAGAGTTAATTAAAGTACTGATGATTATGATAATGAATGAGGATAAGGTTTATTTTTTAGGTACCTAGTAAGAATAAAAGGAAAGAAATTAATTATGTTATTGTAGTATTAATATTTACTTTTATTGTATTTACTGAACTTTACCAACCTTTTTAATGCCCTCGTTGGCTTTTACAAATAAATACATTGAATTGAATTGATTTGAAATTAAGATCTTGTTTATAAATACTCAAGGATTGTTGGTGTGAGATAGGGGTTTCAAGGTTGAACTGTGAAGTGAGAGGTGCTTTGATATTCTGGCTAGACTCAGCCAGCCTGCCGAAAAGGCGGTTATTCTGGTGCCAAAAGTTCATTAAAATTGACCAAACAAAGACGTAGTGCTTAACGTCAGCAGCATAAGCAGTGAGTCTGAAAACGATTATGTCACCGAAAAACTTGAGAAAATCTTGAAGAAAATCGATGAGAAAAAGACTTTGAAAAAGTGAAGAAGAAAAATAAAATAAAGGCCAAATCCGAGAGTGACTCCGATTCTTCAGATGAACCCAAAAGGTCAAACAAAACAAAAATGAAATGGTGTGGTGTGAGATAGGGTTTTCAAGGTTGAACTGTGAAGTGAGAGGTGCTCTGATATTCTGGCTAGATATTCATTAAAATTGACCAAACAAAGACGTAGTGCTTAACGTCAGCAGCATAAGCAGTGAGTCTGAAAACGATTATGTCACCGAAAAACTTGAGAAAATCTTGAAGAAAATCGATGAGAAAGAGACTTTGAAAAAGTGAAGAAGAAAAATAAAATAAAGGCCAAATCCGAGAGTGACTCCGATTCTTCAGATGAACCCAAAAGGTCAAACAAAACAAAAATCAAAAAAACAGACATTGTGAATCAGATGGTGAGGAGGAGGAGCGCTCCAAGAAGAAGCACAAATAGAAGAAGAAGAAGCATAAGAACAAGCCGTTGTTCATCTTCCGACTGATATCACACAATTCTGTTGAGATAGGTGAAACTGTTCATTGATTCCGTATGCCCATCTTCTCCATGGGACACTACGTATCTACATAGGTATTGAGACAAATAAGAGTTTTATTATCATATTATAATACCGTTCCGAGTATTGTTTCGACGGCCTGATGAAGATGTGTTTGCATGTTTGCATCGAAAGCGGTCGCCCCCCGGTTCTCAACTTGCTAGTGACGACGGATTCCTCTGGATAAATACATTGAATACATTGAATTGAATTTATTTGAAAATAAGATCTTGTTTATAAATACTCAAGGATTGTGTGGTGTGAGAAAGGGTTTTCAAGGTTGAACTGTGAAGTGAGAGGTGCTCTGATATTCTGGCTAGACTCAGCCAGCCTGCCGAAAAGGCGGTTATTCTGGTGCCAAAAGTTCATTAAAATTGACCAAACAAAGACGTAGTGCTTAACGTCAGCAGCATAAGCAGTGAGTCTGAAAACGATTATGTCACCGAAAAACTTGAGAAAATCTTGAAGAAAATCGAGGAGAAAGAGACTTTGAAAAAGTGAAGAAGAAAAATAAAATAAAGGCCAAATCCGAGAGTGACTCCGATTCTTCAGATGAACCCAAAAGGTCAAACAAAACCAAAATAAAAAAAAGAGACATTGTGAATCAGATGGTGAGGAGGAGGAGCGCTCCAAGAAGAAGCACAAATAGAAGAAGCATTAGAATAAGCCGTTGTTCATCTTCCGACTGATATCACACAATTCTGTTGAGATAGGTGAAACTGTTCATTGATTCCGTATACCCATCTTCTCCATGGGACACTACGTATCTACATAGGTATTGAGACAAATAAGAGTTTTATTATCATATTATAATACCGTTCCGAGTATTGTTTCGACGGCCTGATGAAGATGTGTTTGCATGTTTGCATCGAAAGCGGTCGCCCCCCGGTTCTCAACTTGCTAGTGACGACGGATTCCTCTGAAAGTCAGGCAAGTAAATGATAATTTCCTACTACTACTAACAGAAATAACCTTCTATTTAATAACAGGAGGAGTTTTAGGATAAGAGGAGTCTGTTTCATTATCGTTTGTTTTCTTCATATCTTCTTCTTTCGTTTAATGTCATTCATGTCCATGCTCGAGACATCAAAACTAACTACTGGAAGTTGAATAAGGAGTTCAGAAGGTTTATTCATTTATTATTCACAAGTAGTACCTAAGTACCTAGGTACCTACAACAGAAGTCTTAGGTTTTTATGTCGCTATTAAATTAATTCAAGTAGTATATTGTTTTATATTTTCATAGAAATGATTAAATTAGATTTGAGTGTAAATTACGCAAAATGCACAACCGATTCTCTTCATTTCACTGAAAGAGAAGAATATAACTTAAAATGGTCAGTACATAAATGAAACGATTTTGCAAGATTAATTTCAAGAATATATTCCTCTTCATATGCAGCTGCAAACTTGGGAATAGCAGAACATGCAAGCGTGCAGTAGCAGTATTAATTTTCTTTTACATAGCTATTCTTATTAAAATTATATAATAGAAGATCAGTATATACAAATGATGGGAATGTAAGATTTCGTTTTGGCAGAATCCCTTAGTTCCAGTTGGTACCTCGGTAGGCAATTTTGTAATGTCTGATCGGGAAACCAACTAGGAACTTTTCTACGCACGAGAGGCGTTCAACAGCAGCCCTTTAGTTCGATTCCAATATCCAAACCTCTCGCAAGAAGCTCCTAATAAATTCAGTATTTCTATATTTTCTTAAATAGTTGTTACTAATTATAAAACCCGCTTCCTGATATCTTAGACAGTTCATATTCACTATATGAAAAGTATATTTATAAGTATATATCACGAAATACTTAACGATATGTTACTATTCTACCGATCCTCATTCATAGTAAGATAAACTTTAAAAATTTTGCCTACAACGGAACGTAGTCCTCGTCAAAATAATAAACAATCGGAATAACCTTGTATCGCTTGTGGCTCTCTACACTATTTGTCGAATTGTAGGACGTTTCATTCACTGACAGCGGAACAAAGAGTAGCAACATTGAACAAATGGAAAGGAATTGTCTGTCTAGCGAACGCAAGACACATAAATGTTCATCGCGATGGAGTTGTCGATTCTGTTATCATCGAAATAATGCTGTTTAACATATCCCTACTCCACAATATTTGGCTCATAATCAGTCTCAATCAGATAAGAAATCGCATCATTTCAATTCAAATCTAGGTCCAACCGCATCAACATCATCAGCGTTGAGTTCGATGTCTCATCACAAGTTCAAGTGCTTCTTGGTACCGCATCGTTAAAAATTCAAAACTCTCGAGGTTACTTTCATAATATCAAAGCGGGCTTAGACTCTGGCAGTCACTTTCCATTCCCTACTCAATAATGTTATAATAAATTGGGTAGGTATTCGAACCATTGTTCAAAATAGATAGTGGAGTCGGGCGAAGATTATTTGAAGGTCTCAAGGAACAATACTGGCATGTGTCCTTCGTCCGAGCAATAGTATTTCACGCCTATTAAACGTTGGCGCGCTGATAGTGAAAAATTTAACCAACTACCTTCCCACAGTTTCGGTTCCAAGTGACATGACCCAATTCTACACTAAATTCAATTTGGCGGACCCAAAGTTTTGTGAGCCAGCAGCAGTAGACCTTCAACTAAGTAGCAATGCTGTCAGCGAAATTTGCCTAGGGGAACCTGTTTCTGTTGGTGAAAATTTACCGGATTCATTCAATTCTATTTTTGGAAAGATCGTTAATGGCAAATACTGCGACGATCAAAGGCAATGCACTGCCTTTGTTTACAGATTAACCTGATTGTTTACAGAAGAACATAGCAGATTTTGGGAGTTGGAGAAACCCATTGTTACCACCTCACCCGTCCTGCCCGAGGAGGAACTCTTGAAATCCACACACTTTCGAACTAACGATGAACGCTATGTTATGAGCCTTTTATACAAGATCAACCACCAGTTATTTTAAAATCGTCAGGTATTTAACCGATTTAAAAATTTTGAAGGAGAATTAAATAAAAATCAAGATTTGAAAACTAAATATGATGAGTTTATGTCAGAATATTTGACGCTTGAACTTATGACTTCAACAAATCAGTTTCCGAATTTGTTATTCCTCAACACGCGATACCTAAAGCGGATAGAGGAGAAATCAAACCGAGTAGTTTTTGACACAATTGTCAAAAACTTCAAATGGATCATTGAACGACTACCTCCACATTGGTCCATGATTACAGAATGATGTAAAGAATATGATTTTAAACCTTCGTCAACATCGAGAGTTTTTTGGGAGGTATATATGTTTTATGTACAAAAAAACTGGTATTCATAAACTGATAACCTTAAATTCGATTTCCATTAAAAACAAAACAGTAGACATTTTACAATTATGAATTTGATATTTTGAATTTAATTTTCATCTCCCTTGAAAAGCCTCGGAAAAACCTAGGAGATCAATAAGGAAAACCAATTTAAGAACAGAATGGCCTTTTTTGTCAAGTTTTGTGATAATTTGAACTATCCAAATAAAGAAACGTTGCAATTTTGCAGTAGGCACTATAAAAAAACCTAGGCCATGTCATCAAAGAGGGAAATATATAACTAAGCGAAGATCGTATAGTGGATCTGCAGGTCATACCCCTTCCCACAGAACTACGTTACTGGCTCCACCCATTCTAATCACCCCACGGTGCAATAAGCAGTTTCACATATTCACAGGCGCTGTGCGTAAACGTGAAATCTATCAATCGTAGTTTTCTAATGGTCTATTCGTCCAGTCTCGCTAAATGTTGAAGATTAGTTGGGAAATGAAGATGTGATTACCTCTTTTTTTTCTTCACAATCGCATCATTAGAAGCTGCTACGCATGCGTGAACCTCAAATCATTATGACAAGTATGACTTCTGCAATTTTTATTTGATTTTAATAATAATTTCTGAGGTATAATTGTTCATATTTTATGATTACATAACATATCAATGTTCTATACACTCATGCAACAAATACGAGGAAGCTGTGTACTACACTCAATTTGGCAGATTTTTTTTTCTTTTTATGATACGGGAAATGTCCGTAACAAAGTTCATCTAATATGTTTGTAACAAAATCGAGAAATAAAAGAAAAGGACAAGACACGAGGTCAGGGACCGCGGATTCCCCAGTCAGCATGGACGAGGTTGCTAGGTTTTGGTTTATGGCATTCGAGCTACTAGACGCCATAATTGCCAGCGGTGTACCGTGAATAGATTTTAAATCTCCCGCCACGTTTGAATTTGCGCGGTATGAGGTTGGCCTCTACAACTGCCTTCCATAGTGGGACTCAGCAAGCGACAGTTCCACCGAAATTATTCTTCACCGTATTACCGCAATTGTTATACCTGTGACAGTCCGAATTCTGAGAAGTTCCGATTTTCCTGTATATATATTTTTGTTATGTAAACAAGCAAATTTATTTTCTTTCCTTTTAGCGGAATAAAATTCGCTTTAAAACATGATTTGAGAGTTCATGTTTGAATATTATATCCTTGGGTTCATCCCCACTCTTAAGGTTTAGTTTTGTTTTGTCACAAGTTCATCCTTTCTACTCAGTGCGCTCTCCATCTGTTCGTCACTGTAATGTTTCTGAATTTTTCAGTAAGTAATAGAGGAGTCAATCTTGATATATGGACACTAGTAGTAAAAATTTCGATAGGTAAAATATTGATGGAGACCTCTCTATTTCTCCTTGATCCGAAGAATCATGATCATAAATGACAAAGAAAAGTCGAAAACCATCAAGCAGGAAGCAGACAAAGACAAGAACGATGATCCTGTGGCTCCCCCAACGGAAGAAGGGGTAGAACCTACTGCCGATGAAAATAAAGCAACTGAAAGCAGCTTCCCAAGAAAGCAGCTAAGTGACGTGTAGTAGCAAAAGATGAATCCCCCCTCCCCACACAACAGCCAAAAATAGACAAGGAGACGTAGGCGACAACGGTGGAGGGTGATGGTTAATGAGGCTGCGAAAGAGGTGAAATCATCTGCCAAAAAAGGCAGTGAGGAAACCTACCACTAAAACAGCGCCCATCCCCGACAACTCAATACCCCGACAATTTAATTACTGAATATTTCAATTGCAGCGACTATTCCCAGGGCTTGTTTTTATAGCAACTTCCTCAGACCACAACTAAGTCATGTTCCGTTTTTTATTAATTACCCATTTTCTAATTAGGTAACTTCTTTGTTTTTGGTAAATGAAGCTATCACAATGGCTCCAGAATTTGGTAGAATTATTAAATAATATATGTTTTATGAGATTTATTTAGATTTTATTGAATTTCACAATAGATATTATAGGTCGGCACGAACTGTCAACTCGCACCACCATCTTAGCATGCAATTAGGTGAAAGGTCCGATCTTTTCTATGTACAGTAGAAAATATCGGAAAAGATCATGGAAAAGATCGTACCACTTTCACCTAATTGCATGCTAAGATGGTGGTGCGTGTTGCCAGTTCGGGCCGATCGATGATGAAAGAGAAGGAGTGTTTTTCAGATCGACTAGCGATGCTTTACTCGTTCTTGCGTTTGGCAGGTCATAAGTTTTGTGAACGAATGGATGGTCAACGCCCACTTTCAACGCCGCTGTCACGATATTTGCGTTAGCGGGTGATTAAGTATGCGTCATTTAGAGTAAACGCAGATCTGTATCACCACTACGTATCGTTATTTATATTATTGCGAGTAAGTTCAGATGCACCACTCTAAACTTGGGAGATGTGGGGGAGCCGAGAGAATGAAAGTTCGTGATGGGAACTTCAATTCGACTGACTGGCTAGTAAGTTAAGTTTCCCACACGGGCAGGGATCGGAAAAAAGGTCGCCATCACGAACCGACGCTCCTGGTCAATGCCCGTAACATCTGGAGACTCTAAATGTTTCAATTGATATTCTCGCTTCGCGTTATGTTTCTGTTATTATTACTGTTATTTCATTTATCCGTTTGTGCCCATTTTAATAAATACTAAATGAACGATCGAGTCCTATGCACCCTATACTGGCTACACCATTCCATTCCAGATGTGTTGAGTAGAATAAGAATTTGTTTCAAGAGATTGGTTATAATATTTAGACTTGGTCTTGTAGCAAGTTACTGCCTAGAAGTCCAAGGTAACTAGACGTTTATATAAAGCTATTATGCAAAATATTTTTAAGGTCGGTTGTTCTGTCAAACATCTTTTTTTTTGTAGGGTTAATGTGCCCGAAATTTGAGAACAGACGCTTGGGATTTCATCTGCCAAATGGAGGACCGGGCAATACCTTCGATTTTTGGAAACAACTCTCAATCTCTCAAGAGTTTGGTATCACATTCCTCGTTTATCGGTTGGTGGATAATACCCAAGCTTTTTTTTGCTACTGATTAAGTTCTCAATGCCAAAGTATCAGAGTATGTTATTGCTATGTGTGTTGTGCTACAATAAACAATATTACTTTTACGATTCTGTTTGGAAACAAAATTGCTGAAGCCCATTTCATTCAATCTGTCACCCAATGAAGTACTAAAATGCACGATAATTCAACCTAAACGAACAGGTTTTGAGGATTTTCAAAGAAATTAAGTTCAAATGTCAAAATCCAGATTTTTCTTCATTTTCTTCAAGGAAATCCGATATGAGGCGTTCTGAAAAACTATTCTTGGAGTTTAACACTCTTTCATACATATATAAAACCTTCGCCATTTATGTCATCATTTTCCCTTAGTATTGACATTAAAAAAATGCTGTTTTCCACTAAAACACAACAATTCTAAAACACAATGATGAATTCATTGAGCAGCTGTTTTTGAACACAGTAAAAATCTAAACTTTAGCATATTATTACTTGGAAACAGTTACTCAACTGTAAACTAAAACATTTAGAAATTTGGGCACACACATTTCCTGGAAAATGTACCTAAATTACATTCTAATGTACTAAAAAATCATCGATAAAACTTTTAAAAAAGTCGATAATCCTAAAATTGGTTTGTATAGCTGAATATTATTTAGAAAGTTTTGTTTTGTCATAATATCATTGCTAATGAATTCCACACAAAAAGTGGCCAAATTCCACAAATATTATTATACATTTAATGTGGAAAATTGCGGGAATCTGCTCATAAGGTCAAGCTACATTACTGGAACTGTTAAGAAATAAAAATCAACACTGACGTAATTTTATCCCTAGAAAGAATATATTATATTATTTTTAAAGTAGCTCACATAATATCCAGCTCAAGTTTAATATGCTAATTTTTGACCTGGCTATTGAGGTATTGAGACTTAGACTGACGGTTATGTTAGTAGTTTGGTCGGCCAGTATTGTGTTGTTGGAATTGGTCGGGATGCGGCCCAGGGAAAATAAATGAAATTATTTCATTTATTGTTTAATTGATTAACGTTTCGTCCTCTTACTGAAGACATCTTCAGAGTTCGCGGACTGACGACTTAATTGGATGTTTATTTTTCCAATCCGAGATATTTGGGTCTTGAACACTACAAGCAACCTGCACGGAATAACAACGGGTGTATGAACCTGTTTGTTTACAATCCTTTGTCAACCGCACCCTTCCATGACCATCACTTTTCAGGTCATGCTAATAGAGAGTTCCTAGTAGATCAGTAAAACACAATACGTCGTGCGGTATTGACAATCTGGCTCCGTTACTCTGACGCAATGAGTTACGGTGACGCATCCTTCCGTACAGAAACGTTAACGGATCGCAACCCAGAAAAAACGTAATCTTCTAAAATCCTTCCATGTACTCAAATAATCTCCTAGGGATAATTTTCTCCTTCCATGGATTTAGCGTTACAGCTAGATCCGTTTAAGACTTTACGTGACTTTAAGATGCGATAAAGTTTTTCGTTACAGCACGCCGTTTTGAGACCGACGGAACTCTAGGAACTCCCTATTCTCAGTGCAGTCACGTTTCTATATTATAAATCAAAAAACAATAGATGCAGTTTTTAGCGTAATGTAGGTGAACTTCAAAGTTTTAAGATATGCGGTATAACGGTGGACTAATTCACTATTCAAACCTATTACATTTTATTGTTTTTTCCTCGTTTCAACAGCCTGTTTTTTTATGATGAATCGGTTAAATAGATTACAACCAACAATACCGCATAGCATATTTGATTTGAAATGAGTAGGTAGTTAGGGAGAAGCTTTTTGAAACTAACATAGAAAACATGATTGTTTGTGTGTACGTGCGTGCGTGAGTGAATGTGTGTGTGACAAATTTGTTCGATGCTTCCAAGGTTACAATTCTCACCTAATTTTCGAGATTCATTCCTATTTCGATCCTATGTTTAGTCTAGTTGTGCTGCGAACCTTGGAGTTTTTGGATTTGCTATATGGGAGGGGGTAGAGGGGTTAATAAGCACTGCCCCGGCTATTATTCGTATCCGATTTACGTGATCCATTCTTTGTTCGAACCCAATTTGCGTCTAGTTGTGCAACAAATCATGGAAAATTTGTACTTGCCATCGAGATGAGGGGTGGAGGGAGTTAATAGACGATCCTTTTAGGCGTTCTCTATTATTAGCTAAAAATCTCTACCATTTTATTTTTTTATTTTTTACCCCAATCAGGAATTTAGACTAGTTATGCAACATATCTCGGGAGTTTCAAATTCATTGGCAATGGGGTAAATGGAAGGGTTAATTCCAATCAATCATGATCTTTTGGTTTACTCGTACGAAAAATCTTGGAATCATTATTTTCCTATTCTGCTTGAAGTATTTGGTCTCTCCCTGGATCCATCCTCAGTAAATTAAAATTTCATAATGATTGTGGGAGGGGAAGATAATAATATATCGTGATATTTTCAATCTTTTTCCGTGAATCTGTGACTGTTTGATTTCACTATGCAAAAGTAGTGTTCATACTTTTCTATGGTGGTGAGAGACGAGGAGTTGCTTGTTGCTTACTCATTTATGTTAGGTTATAGTGGTTATAATGGAGTTGATACATCCAGTAAAACATGATCTACTCGCTTTTCTCACCAAAATAATATACAACACATACATAGGGACGTCCCTGTTACGCATGTATTACCAATATGTTATTATGTGCGTAGGCCCTGGCGGTGTATTTGTGATCGAATTTCAGCTTGCTTCTATAGTCACTCGGGATTTTTGATTGATGCGGTTCGTACACTCGTGTCGTGTTTTATCCGACTTGTAAGTGCACTCAGAATACTTTTGCGCCAGCGAGCATACAGGGCAAGCATTAGCATGACCACCGTGAAATCACGAGCAGTGATAACATCGTCTCAAATATATGTAGTCAGCAACAGGACACATAGAAAAACGAAATTTAATCTTCGATTCTAAAATCTTCCAGAGTGGTTTTGGATCAACGTCGAAAACTAAATTTCGACAATCACTATCCGACCCTCCAGTAAGTAGGACCTATTGTTTTAACATAAAAATAATTATTCTTTCCTATGAGTCCCTCATTCTGGTTCCGTATAATAACAGACGGTAAATTAAAATTGGATATCGATATATCGTGATATTTTCAATCAATTTCATTGTTCGATTTCACAATGTAAAAACAGTTTATTATTCTTCATTGTGGTTTGTGATGGATGAGGGGGAGGGGGTTGCTTGTTGCATATTCATGTTAGGTTATAATGGAGAGGATATATCCAGTAGAACGTGGGCTATTTGCCATTCTTACCAAAATCATATATACAAAACATTCACAGGGACGTTACTGTAATGCACGCATAACTTATCAATATGTTTGCTTTTACTTTCATCCGGTAAAATTTCTCCCCTGATGCTACTGAGCCTTCCTAGCACCCCCACTCTTTTAAGTACGTTGGGTCACTTTTGAAGTTTTCACCACCCACAAAATATCAGACCTGATGTGTCAGACTGCTTGATAGTTACTTACTACTGTTTGCTAGACGGCAAGAATTTGTTCGAAATTAAAGGGTAGTTAGTTTAAGGATGAACCAAAAGTGATTTTGCATGGATTTGATGACAATTATCTCTCTCAGCAGTAGTACCTCCGGGACTACGGAAGCAGGAAGGATCTCTTGCTGGAGTAGTTCTTGTAATTCTGATATAAAAAGAAAAAAATGGAACCTAAAAACCATGTCAGTAGGGCATGGTTTCTTGGAAATCCGAGCCAGCATTGACAGTGTAACATCACCTATGCGTAAGTTTAAAGTTCGTGCACAAATATAAAATGCTGAAATTCTTCAGTCTGCAGTACTGATTGTCCACGACAGCTTGAAGAAGGTTCCCAACAAGTTTCATCGTGGCGAGGGCGCATGCACAAACGCCAAATTCGGTACCAGAGTGAGCGCCTGTACATTTGCTCTATATTTTAATGATACCTGGAATTGAGTGGATCAACCTTTATTAAGTCCCTTGTAAATTTCATGATCATCTAATTTTAGTAGGTTTAGTCCAAGAACCCAAGCTTTTGGTAATCAACTCGTTTGATAAATTTTTTTCCTTTCCGCATGAAATGTACCCACTAAGATCAGGAAATGGGCGTCTCTCATCGAAATCGCGTGATCTTCGAAGACAGCGGCGCGTGAAGATGGCTTAAATTGCACATACTCAAAGTGTTTTCTCAATAGTTCCTAAACTAAATCAAAAAAAAAAAAAAAAAGCTTAAAAAAAAAAAAAAAAACTTCCAATCATGCAGCGAGATCGTATGAGCGGATTTTCGTAAATTATCGTAGGTACTATTTTATGTTACATTGCTTTGAAAATTGAGAACATTGAGTAGAAAGAAGTTGTTAGCTACCAATTTTATGGCAAAAAACCAGTTCTGAATAATAATCTGCTATTCAAAAAGAGATTTTGCATTTTAAACTTATTCGCAGTTTTCATTAATTTTTTTTAAGCACATTTTAATGCAATTTTAGTACCTACATTTTTCCGCATAATTTTGCCAATAAATTGTTTATGTTCTACTTTATAGTTAATAAACTTTATTTGAGCAATATCCTGCTAAAAAATATAAATTTAACGATTTTTAGCCGTTTTTTACAATTTTTAGTGATTTTTTTTGTTTGCAATTTTTTGAAATTAGACCAATTTAATCTGCTCAAAAAATGGCCAATGAACTCGTCCTTTCGTTCAAAAAGCTTGATTTTTTGGTGCAAAAACGGAATTTTTAACTCAATCCTAAGAAGAGATCGTCTGGAAGGACACATACATTTATACGTGAAAAAGCGCTAAACTCTAGAATTCGTCTTTGGATGTCTCAAAACGGATTTCAATGATGAAAATTTTTGAAAATTATTACTTTAAAATTTTTGGAGCCATCGCATTAGCTTCATTTTCTACGAAAATTCGCTAAAGGTGCTAAAACACAGTGGAATTCGACCTCAAGAACTTCAAATTACCCCTGAACATAGAGTTGCAAATTTTGGGTAATACCCACTCCCCTCGTATCAAATGAAAATATTAATAATCATCTAATGACCTTAATGTTGGTCCCATTAAATTATGCCAAAGCTGTTTCGGCTCGGATTCAAGTACTGATCTAAGTAAGCGACGTGCAAATTTCAATTCAGACCCTTCCACAATGATTTACAGCATAAATCTCAAGTATTGTTTCATGTTACGCAGAAACGGCCTTTTATTTTCTAAGCCAATGGGTGTGGATCGGAGCTGAAACTTGTTTCACGCTACCCTAGTACGCATTTATTTATTTCGAAAGTATTAAACCCCGAGTCGAATGAATTTAACATTTAGTAAATAAAGAGCAATATCGAAGAAAATAAACAAGAACGAAGGAAAAGCTATAACAAATTTAAAAAACCCTATTCACAATCACAAAAAACTTGAAAACAACAGGAAAAAGATTAGTCACGTTAAGGGACTGCTTATGCTAAGCCCGCAATGTCTCCTTTTCTGTGATAGTAGCCACAGATGCTAATTGTTGGGGGATGGCTTCAAATTCCAACATGCCCTCTTAAAAATATCACGATACCAAGTAATGATTCCATTTAACCAATCCATTGCTGTTGGTGTATATAAACGAAAAGGCTCTTCTCCAAACACTGACAGTATTTAGTTAATGGTGACACGAAGGAGAAAGTATTTACCAATGCAGTCCTAACAATCTACTCGTTCGTGATAGGAAAATGGTTCGAGGAAACTACCTTCTTTTGAATAGTAACAAGTGGAAATTAATTATTTTTTGGAAGAATGAAATCATACGTTGAAGTGAACAATTTACGTAACAAATTACATACATGGGTACCAAATATCAGCTGTGTTCCTACGGCGCAATAGAGCACGAAGCCTGGCCTAAGTAGGGCTTGTGTTGGCCCTAGAGCTAAATTGGACACCTCGTATTAATTATACTCACGATAAGATTAATTTATTTATATACATTTTCTACAATGTTAGGCACACACTCCTACAGATAAAAATTATTTCTTACAGTAAGCAGCAATGTGTGTTACAATATGATACAATAGCTTGGGGGGGGGGGGGGGGTTACATACTTCTCTCAAATAAATAATTTACATGTACACAAGAAAATCATTATAAAAATAATATAGTCCGTAGCAGGAGAGAGGCAGATGAAGCAATTCGAGGCTTTCAGATGAATTGTATTTATTCAGGGCATTTTCCTGCCATAATACTAGAGCTAGGTCCCTCATCTAGCCTGGGGTTGTTTACATGATACAGAGAGAAGTTCATGCAACGCCCCTCGCCCCCTCCTAGATTTTTATTACATGGTTTATAAATAGCTTAATTTTCTTCGAAAATTCGCTAAAATGTATTTCTGGCAGAGGCTTAGGCTGGAGCTGAAGGCGGATGCAGAGGCGGTGAAAGATTTCTGGTGCTGAAGGCTTGGACTGAAAAGAAGTAAAATTAGTTTTTTTTCTTTTTTTTCTTTTATTTATTTATTTTATTTTTATTTTTTTGAAAGTTCTTGATTTCATCTTTGTTTTTATTCTTGTTTTGTCATTAATTCATTTTTCACTTTTTATTTATTTATTTTTTTGTATTATTTTTTTATTTTTATTTATTATTATTTTTTTATTTTATTTATTTATTTTTTTTTTTCTAGTTGTGTCTTGTTTTTTCTTCTTGTTTTCTTTATTCTGCCTTTTTTTTCAGAATTGTCTTCTGTTGGTTCCTTTTCCTGGTCCTCCGGTGGCGGGTAGAGAGGCGAGGCTGCGAGTAGAGACTGTAGAGGTAGAGGTAGTATTAGAGAGTAGAGACTGTAGAGGTAGAGGTAGTATTAGAGAGCAGAGGTAGGACTGCGATGGCAGGCCGATTCGTGGATTGAGGTTGTACTGGTCAGTGAAGTCCCGGGTACGAGCTAGGAGGTGGCATGAACATGAAGTGGTAGGTGGGGTGCCGGTTTTACCCGGCAACTCAGACCGAATTCGGATGTCCAATTTCCTTCCAGTTACCGTTTTACCGTAATATGATAAAACCGTGTAGGGTCCCCTTTATAAGGCGGAGTCAATTTGAGTTTTAGCGAGTCGATTCGGACGTAAATTGTTCGAGCAGTTCTCATTGAGGACGATTTCGTTTTGACCAACTCTCAATACGTAAGTGTGAGTAGAGGTACCTGACTCCACAAGTGCCTCCTTTGGGGAACAATGAAACCACCCTCCATCTGATTTGGACGTGTACCTTGTTGATGCAGCTGTTCACGAACTGCGTTGAAGGTGGCTGGACGGAACTGCGCACCCTGGTCCACCGAGACCGCTTTCGGGCGTCCAAAGCGTCAGACCCAAGTCGCGTTGAAGGTGGTACAGTATGTTGCAAATGGATACGGCTTTCCGCAAGCCCTATGCCCTATCTACCATAGTCAGGCAGAATTTGTATCCGTTGGAAGTGGTGGGCTGTATCCGTTGGGCTCTTATGATATTTACATGTTCCAGGGGCTGAGCGACCAGGTAAGTACCCACAGCGGCCCTTAAGATCCGAGTTACCTTAGCCCGGTAACAGGCAGGGCACGCACGCGCCATGGTCTTGATGGATGTGGTCATATTAGGCCAGAAAACCCTTTCTCTGATGTGGGAAGTGGTCCCCTTGATACCCGGATGAGAGAAACCGTGCAAGGGGTTGAAGATGAGTGGTCATCGAGTTGACGGTATGAATTAATAACATGTTCATTAATCGAAATATTACTAATCAATAACGTTACATAACGCGGTACGCTTTGGTCTTTGAGACCATCAGCGGAAGATCCGTTTTCCAGTTACATGCCTCACTAAATAGGAAATAAGAAAATATAAGGAAGATCAAAGGACAATACAGTGCATGTTAATTTTTACATAAGGACAACGATATTCTACATATGGAATACTTATATGATAGCTATAGAAATTAAACTATAGCACCAAGCTTCTTGGAAATAGATGCAAAGCGCGAACCAGTCCGAAGCTTTCAAGATCAACAGCAACTCCGATCTCTTCAAAACCACTCGACCGAAACACCTACCCCGTACATTTCCGAAGATTGGACATTCAGGTACGAAGTGCTCGTTTGTCTCATTCACTCCAAAGTTACAAATACAGCAAACAAACGTTCTGATCCAAATTCATGATTGTCAATTATTATTGAGGAGTTCACCTCTGCACTTCAAAATCACCATAGCCTCATACTGTGATATAGTCTACGTCTAAATCGAAGTGAGGATAAAGCAAGTGGTAATGGGCACTATCTGCTCTGTGGGATTCCTTGTAGCGGAGCCTCTGACTCACAGCAAAGCTATGCCATGTTCTCCAAAACACGCAGAGTCGAACAGGTCCGTAGTATGTGGCTGTGAGAATCGGTAATTCATGCCACGCCAGACCCGAGCCAGATAATTCCCCTCCGTTTGACTTCTAACGCAGTAATTTTGCTGAATCGACGGGCTGGCGACCTCAAACTTTTAGCAGATAGTGAGCGCTAACTTCAGTGTTTTTAAGAAGACAGTTTCTTGCTTCATCCGTAGAGTTGACAGTACGGAAGCCATCGGGTGTCCAGTAGACATATCGCAGAGGATGTTGACTTCATCGAACAGGTGCTCGGTGAGCTGCATCGTCCAGATGTGTCAGCTTGTTTTTCTTGAAGTATGAGAACTGAAAATGGTGGCGGCCATAGACATCCTTTTACTCCAAGTGAGCTTCTTCGGAGCACCGTCGGTAGGCTTATATGTACATAAAATCCAATGTGTACCAGAGTGGCTTCTTGTCCGTCGTAGGAGCAATTTTCAATGAGCGATTTCATTTCCTCGTCTATGGCTGATTTCCATTTTGCGCTATTGCGAGACATTATGGTTTCATCATAGGAGATAGGTTTGTCCATTCCTTTGGCTAAGTAGACAAAAATTTCAATTCAGCTTCGCTGTGGGTTTCGAACGGCTAGGTTCACCATCCTGAGGTTCAGTTTCCTCCTTAATTATTTTCTTCAGTACTGGAGATCGATGAATTTGAAAAAAGGTGTTGTCAAACTTATTGGCAATGGTGTCGCTGTTACTTCTTAATTTAATCTATCAAGTGAAAAGTCTACAGCGTTATTGTAACTCATTATTTTCGTGGAAATAGATATCGTACTTCATTAACATCAATTTTCTTCATCAAATTGGGTTACTACAACTTTGTAGCGAGTGATTTAGTTCGTATAAACGTATTGCCGGAGAAGGGCATCCTCAGCCCCATGACAAAGGTCTGCTTTTAGACTTATATAATATTATTTTCTAATACAGAAATAATTAATTCATGAATATGATGTTCTTTTCGTGATATCATTCATGTTATAATTTGGTTATTATTATTGGGATACTTACTAGTAAAATACTTAGTATAAAAGGCATCTGTTTCAAACATGAGCACTCACCAGAATTCTATCCGAAAACATTCTAAGAAATTTGACAACTACACTTTTCTACGATTTGGAGTTTTATTGCTACGGTTTTGCAAAGTTTCCTGCTCAGGTGGTCACTGTGGGCAAAGGGGTACTTTACTCATCGTGGAAGAGTGGTGTGATGCCAAACTTCTTAGCATAAAAAACTTTTTGGGACTTTGGCTTAAAAGTAGTTAAAACTGTTTTTTCGCACCCATGGGTAACGCTCACTGAAAAGAGCCACAAATTCCTACATACTCTTTTTATATGCGCCTTGTGTAAAACGAGATGGAGATTTCAAAACCCCTGGCAAAACTTTATGTATTATATCAATTGAATATTGAGGACATTCAGTAAATAAAGTATTCTTGGGAAGAAGAGTGACCACATTGCGCTCCTATTGGAATCAAGTAGGATAACAGTGCACTATTTCTGTACAAAATATTTCTGGATCCTTAAAATAGTACAACAAATTCCTAGCAAACTGCTGACTGATGGAGAAATTTTCACAAAGATTAATAAACACCTCCACTGAGCTAAAAGTTATATATTTATTTAGGCATCCTTTCAGTATACATTTTTGTAAAACAAAGTTGGTTCAAAAGTTCCACACCTTGTTACGATCCCATGTTGTGTTACATAGCATTTACAAAATAGTTGCAACCTTTACATAATCATCCAAGCGATTTACAAAATAATTTCAATCTTTTACAAACACATTTAAACTAATTACAAAATTTATTTAACCATTTATTTTTTTAATGATTATGTAAAGAGTTTTATAAATTTGTTAAAGGTTTAAATTCGTATAAGGTTGAAATTATTTTGTAAGGGGTTTGATATAAAATTGTAAATCCTTTAATTGTACCAAATAAACGTGGACATTGACAAACACTCTTCAGGTTACAAGATGACAGCACTACTGTATTTATAATTAATAGTTATTAATCCTAGTAGATACTTGATTTCTATGAAATGTTAATGTTTTTGTTAACTCGTTTCGTGTAGTAAATTTATGGTTATGTTACATTGCATTTTTAATTTCAATATGGTTGTGATTAATATGTCTATACTTTTGGGTATTACTCAATATGGTCATCAAATATTCATCACAGTGGAAGGCTCTAAGTATGAAGCATTGATAACATAAAATACCAATTTGTTCATTTTATCCTTAGAATTACAATTTAGGAGTGCCAGGAAATAATTTTGAACTGTAATAAATTCTATCAGTGTTGTAAGTAAAGTAGGCTTTCCTTTGGGGATGGCACTCTACAAAGAAATGGTAGAGATTTTCATTTTTCGCCATGTTGCAAGTTGAACATAGTTCATTTGGATCTCAACTATACCTTATCTGTTATCTCGTTGAGAGAGAAACGATTTAGGATAACTGATACAACTCCTTGATATGGCTTTGACTATACCTCATCACATTATACATACAAATACATCCGATTAAACACTTGAAATCAAATATTATACATTTTAAGAATTACATATGCTCTAAATTGTTATTACTAGGTAACTAGTACTACAGAAAAATCTGCGGATGCATGTTCTCCAAAACAATGCATTTGTATTATTCCTTCCTTCACAATCCACCTACTTGGACGTCAGGTTGGTTGAGGACGAGTAAAAACTAAGATGAGAAGGGTTGGTGTTAATACGCTAGAATATGTTGCGCTTTTCGACGTTGAAAGTGATCGTACTTCCTTGTTGTACTTCCTCTCTCTTTTTGATCGTGAATTTCCAATTGCTGTCGGGCTTTCCGAACTGCACATCCACTTCATTAGCGATTATTCGTAACAGCCGTGGGATCCCATGTTGTTCACCGGTGTCGGTGAATGGTCGCGGAAGAATACTAAAAATCCCGAAATTATTTGAAGGGTACAGAATGAAAACAAGCAATGAAAACAAACACCATCATTTTACAGAACACGCAATTTAAGCTTTGAATTCTTCGCAGGAATCCTTCTCATCTTAGTTCTGTGCTCATAGTTTCATGGATGTTATTGTAGGTTATTAGAACTGTTGATTAGGGTAGGACATACCTATTAAACCAACAATCAAATTAAAATACTAACAAAATTTATGAAGTTCTGTTCACACCCTTATATATAATAAAGAGAAATTGCATTGAAGCTTTTTAAAATTCTGACTCTCTTTCTTTTAACTTTAACACGTGTTTAGCAGATATAGGGCACCAACGCGATTCAACAGGTGTGCATTGCTCAAAATAAAAAAACTTATAAAATGGACATTCCTCTTATTATCCTTGCACTCATTATTTAAAACAAGCTAAATGACAAACACGGAATATCAATTCCACCATTTTAAGGCTCATAAATAATTTTAAAATTAAATTTAAGAAAGAGAAAGATACGGAAACGAATTGAAAACGTATAACACAATCATACGAAACTTGATTACAGCTGGAAAAATATATGAGTCGCATTAAGGGACAATTTATGCTAAACCTGCAATGCTCCCAATACACTCGTAGCAGCTGATGCCAATTCTTGACTGATGTTGCATTCTAGCATGCCCTCTTGAAACTAACACGTTATAAAGTAATGATTCCGTTCAATCAATCACAGAAATGAAGCATTTCAGAAACATGACTTCAAGTATCAAGTTAGAAGTCCCTACTCATATCAAACATTTTTTTAAATTTCAACGGCTAATATAACCAAATCATATTTGGAGAAGTTGGAGAAAACGGCATTAGTAACAGGATGAGCTTTGTCAGACCTTAATCGGAATGGACGCTAAGTGATTTTGAAGGTCAAAAGTCTTCAACGAGGGGACGTGGTGGGGGAGGGGGAAAATGTTGTTTACCAAAATCAGCCCGATTTTCAATTTTTTGTAACTCCTTTATTTTGAGAGATAATTTAAAGTTCTAGGACGAACCTATTTTAGCAAATTTACGCTATTGCAATGGCTCAAAAGATTTTAAAATAAAAATCGAAGAATTTGACGCTTTTTTGTATATATATGTCCTTCCAAACGATAACTCTCCTTAGGATTGGGATAAAAATTCCGTTCTTGCGCCAAAAAATCAAGCTTCCCAAGCGAAATGACGAGTTTGTTGGTTAGCAATTTTTGAACACATTAAATTGTCACATTTCAAAAAAGTGCTAAAAATCACTAAAAATAGCAAAAAACGGCTCAAAATCGTTAAATTTTTATATATATATATATATATTTTTTTTAAATCCTAATATTTTTTTGTAAGGATCTCATAAATGAAAAAATTGCGCACTGCGCAGTTGCGCAAATATGCGCAACCGACATCAACTTTGTTTTTCCAAATGGAAACCCTAGTTTTTATTGCAGATTCGAATTCTACGCTAAATTTCATGAATTTAGGACCCCTCAATCGATTTTTTTCATGGGGCGCAACCCGCTCAGCGAGCGCTCAAAAAATGCGTTCCCCCCCTGCTAAGATCTTTGTGTGTGGGGCAAAAAAAAATTTTTTTTTTTTAATCTTAATATTTTTTGTAAGGATCTCATAAATGAAAAAATTGCGCAGTGCGCAATTGCGCAAATATGCGCAACCGACATCAACTTTGTTTTTCCAAATGGAAACCCCTATTTTTTATTGCAGATTCGAATTCTACGCTAAATTTTATGAATTTAGGACCCCTCAATCGATTTTTTCCATGGGGTGCAAGTAGGGTCCTCGTACACCTTATTTTTCAAATACCCCCAGAGGTTGATGTCGGTTGCGCATATTTGCGCAATTGCGCACAGCGCAATTTTTTCATTTATGAGATCCTTACAAAAAAATATTAAGATTCAAAAAAAAAAATTTTTTTTTGGCCCACACACAAAGATTTTAGCAGGGGGGGGAACGCATTTTTTGAGCACTCGCTGAGCGGGTTGCGCCCCATGAAAAAAATCGATTGAGGGGTCCTAAATTCATGAAATTTACCGTAGAATTCGAATCTGCAATAAAAAATAGGGGTTTCCATTTGGAAAAACAAAGTTGATGTCGGTTGCGCATATTTGCGCAACTGCGCACTGCGCAATTTTTTCATTTATGAGATCCTTACAAAAAAATATTAAGATTCAAAAAAAAAATTTTTTTTTGGCCCACACACAAAGATTTTAGCAGGGGGGGGAACGTTTTTGGGGACACCCGGTATATATAACTCGGCCCTTCGGGCCTCGCAAGGGGCTCCGCCCCTTGACCCCGCCAGGGGGGCTTTGCCCCCCTGGACCCCCCTAATCTATACTCGGCGCTTCGCGCCTCGCCGGATCTTTTCTCTTTTCTACTGTGTAGAAAACGAGGATAATTTGCTATGCAATTCGTCTCACGAGAAAAAAAAAAAAAAATTTCAGGCCTGGCCGGGATTCGAACCCACAACCTTCGTCTCACGAGAAAAAAAAATTTTTTTCAGGCCTGGCCGGGATTCGAACCCACAACCTTCGTCTCACGAGGAAAAAAAAAAATTTTTTTCAGGCCTGGCCGGGATTCGAACCCACGACCTCTCGCTTCCCATCTCGGGACAAAAAACGTTACACAAAAAAAGTGGACATTTTAAAAAAATTATTGGGGTTCGGCCTAAGAATTGCATAGCAATTAATATATATATATAATATATATATATATATATATATATATATATATATATATATATATATATATATAAATTATGTGATCCTCTAACATAGGGAGGAAAAATAATAAAACTAATGCCTTCAGCAGTTCTCCCCTCCTAGTGGAAGCACCTCGCTTCGGACCTCCCGAAGCTCGGGGCAGTCGCTGTTGGGCAATCTCTCGTGCGGTACGTTCCCTCTCTGTACGTAGTCGTGTGTGTTTCTTTTCATATTTTAATAAATTGTATTCGGGAATTAAACGATTGTTTTTTAAAAACCGATTCCCGATTAAAGGACATTTAAGTGGCGCAGTCTCGTGGACAAATCAATTAACTTTGGGCAAATCAATCAATCAAAATCGATTGCATTCTGACCCAAAGGGAACCTGCTGTTCACCAAGAAGAAAATCTATCATCTCTACTCACTCTGTGACTTCGAGAGAACATCACACGCTCCACAAGAGGAAACTACGCGAATTCGCCAAAAACAGGACGCCCGAGCAAAGACACTTGGCTCGTTAAATAAATAGAAGTGGATTTCCGCCTGTGAAGACGGAAGAACGCCGTGCTCCTTCGCTATCTTTTCTCGGAAGCCGCTGGCCGCAACAAGACACCGAGGTACCTACTCTGTCGACCTTCACCTAAAGCTGAGATAAGAAAACAGATGTTTACTCTCGTCGCGTTGTAAGTACCAACCCAGCTTCATCTTTTAATTCTTCAAGAGTAGCGAGATCACCGGCAAATTTTGAAGGAAGATACAAACTTCTAATTCAACTTCATTTAATATTTAATAATTGTTAAACCTCCCCATTTCATACCACCCGTTACCTGGTGGGAAGGAACAATTCAATTTTATTCTAATAATCGTTAAACCTCCCCATTTCATACCACCCGTTACCTGGTGGGAAGGAACGATCAAGTTTTTGTTGCAACCGCGTTTCAAGCCACCCGTCATCTGGCGCGGTATTGCAAAAAAAAAAATAACCAATTTTTATTGTCTTAATTTAAAGACACTTTATTTTATTTGTATTTAGTTATTGAAATTGCGTTTCAAGCCACCCGTCATCTGACGTTAATTTCATAATTGACCTATTTTTATTGTCTTAATTTAAAGATACTTTATTTTATTTGTATTTAATTATTGAAATTGCGTTTCAAGCCACCCTTCATCTGACGGTAATTTCATAATTAATCAATTTTATTGTCTTAATTTAAGATACTTGATTTCATTTTTATAATTGAATATTATAAACTTGTGTTTTTGTACATGTACACACTGACACAAACGAACACTTGGAGTAGACACTGAACAGTACATACTTTCCTGTCAAAATTCCAAAAAACTACAGAAAATATTTCTTAAGGAAGGTTCGCTCACCTTTCGAAAGACTACCTGTAATAGAGGAAGATTCTGATATGTCTGAGGGACAGTCACAACCTGGGGCGGCAAACCCGATCCCGAGAAACCCTTTTAATGATCCCAACTTTGTAGATTATTTTATTTCTCAAAGAATTCAGGAGTCCCTCAGAAACTTAAATGTCAATCAAAATACTAGGGACCAAGTCCCCGAATTTAAAAAGAAACATGCGGACATGATCCCGACCTTTGAGGGAAACCCAGGAAAGCTCCGGAAATTTTTGGATACGTGTGAATCTATAGCTAATAGGTTCATAGATGATGAAGATCCCACAAATTATCAAAATGAAGAGGTCCTTAAGACCATTATGTCCAAAATACAGGGACCAGCCTCGGATATGCTAGATAATTACGCACTTACGGACTTTCCTAGTATTAAAACTGCATTGCTAGAGACGTACTCCGACAAACGGGACATATTCACTTTATGTCACGAACTAACTGGACTGAGACATAGGGAGAGCGAAGATCCTTTTCAGTTTCATAATAAAATTAAAGCAAAACTAAATTTGGCTATTGCTTGGATTAAAAACCATGAAACTGAAACGAAACAAGAGATATTGATCGAGCACTACCAAGATATTAGTCTACGGACGTTACTCTTGCACCTACGGGAACCGCTCGGAAGTCAACTTCGGAGTAGGAAACCGAAAACGATGGGCGAAGCCCTTTCGATACTAACGAACGATTATCAAATCATGCAGTATCAAAAGGGTAGACTCGATCGGAACCCCCAACACAAACCGGCGATAAAACCGGAAAATAAAAATACGACTCCGGCAACCAAACCGTCATATTATGGCCAAGGATTTAAGCCCAAAACATTCCCAAATAAAACCCAAAATCAAGTGCCATCCAAGCCCTTTACCCCCAATAAAAATAACACTTCACAAATCACAAGGCCCCCACAGACTCAAGTTCCAAGTCAAGGAACGTCCAATTTTGCAAAGTCGACTCCAATGTCTTGGCAAACAACTCGACCGAATTTAGATTTGAACAATGTGGAAATTCCCGAGGAAGAAAGTATGGGAAGTTCTGACCCCGAATACAACGCGGAAAATCCGGCCGATGAGGACTCTTTTTTAGAGGAGGAGTCCGAATCGCTACATTCTCCCTAATACATTTGAAACCAAAAGCTGGACAAAAACTGCCATACATAGTATTTCCGAAGCATAAAATTAGAATCCTGTTGGACTCCGGGAGCACTTCAAGTTTTGTGCATCCAGAGGTCATTAAAAAATTTTTCCCCGACAAAATCATAACAGAGAAATTTCAAGTTAGGTCAATCCACGGATTGTCATATGGGAGCAATAGTGCAAGGATCCCATGTGGCGAAATGTTCAAAATTAAAAACCTAAATCTCCTTTTTAGAATTCACAAATTCCATAGCCGATTCGGATTGCTATTAGGTACAGATAACCTTGAGTTACTTGGCGCTCATATTGATTATGAGAACAAGTTACTGATAATAAAAAATTTCAAAATCCCTTTTAAATATCACTACGTTGATCAAGAAATAAATAAAAAACCGATCTATGAACAAAAAATACCACCTAGGGCAATTTCGCAGATTAAAATTCCCGTACGTTGTGATTCAACAAAAAAGGAAGGAGTAATTCCATATCTGAAACAAAATTCACTAGAAATTCCTGAATGCCTGGTCAAAATTCAAGATAAGGAATGTTACGTAGGAATTTTAAATAATAGTGATTCTGAATGTAATTTCAAACTGTTTGAACCCATCCAAGTTGAAGAAATCCCCATTTTAGACAAAGTGAAAAGTCCAAATGTGAATTATTATGATACGCAAAATTATGTATTTGACCCCACTAATATTCGAACGGATCATATGAACGAAGAAGAAAAGAGACAAATTTTGAACTTAGTATATCAGTACAAAGATTTGTTTCATTGTGAAGGAAACACCTTAACGTGTACTAATAAAGTCCAACATGTAATCCGTACCATTGACGAGATCCCCGTGTATACCCGCAATTACCATATCCCGAGGTATACAAAAAGGAAATTGATAACCAAATACAAGATATACTCAAACAGGGAATTATTCAACCCAGCTCTTCACCTTGGAATAGTCCACTCTGGCTCGTACCCAAAAAATTAGATGCATCCGGCAAACAAAAGTATCGACTGGTTATTGATTACCGCGGACTTAACAACAAGACAATAGACGATAAGTACCCACTTCCAGTCATAAATTATTTGCTCGACAAACTTGGTAGGTGTATGTACTTCACTTGCCTTGACCTCAAAAGCGGTTTTCATCAAATTCCAATGCACCCGGATAGTATTGCCAAAACTGCTTTCTCTTCGGAAAATGGTCATTGGGAATTTAGTAGAATGCCGATGGGTTTAAAAAACGGACCTCCTAGTTTCCAACGGTTGCTCGACAATGTATTACGCGGTTTGCAGAATGAAATTTGCACTGTTTTTATTGACGATGTTATCATCTATAGTACAAGTCTCGAAGAACATATAAATAGTCTCAGAAAAGTTTTTGACAGACTCCGTGAAGCTAATTTGAAAATACAATTGGATAAAACGGAGTTCCTCAAAAGAGAATGTGTCTATTTAGGACATCTTATCACCCCTGAAGGAGTTAAGCCAAACCCCCTCAAAACCGAAGCTATATCCAAATATCCGATTCCCACAACTCCAAAACAAATTAAGGGTTTTCTCGGACTACTGGGTTATTATAGAAAATTTATTAAAAACTTTGCCCAAATAACCAAACCATTAACCCAATGTTTGAAGAAGGGAGCGACGATCGATCCTCAAAACCCCGAGTATAAAGAGTGTTTTGAGAAATGTAAAACTCTGCTCATAAATGATCCGATTTTACAATATCCCGACTTCTCGAAGCCCTTTAACCTTACAACTGATGCTTCGAACATTGCGTTAGGCGCGGTTTTAAGCCAGTGCACTAACGGTGCTGACTTACCTACAGCGTACGCTAGCCGGACTCTGAATGACCATGAACGCAACCTCTCTACCATCGAGAAGGAATGCCTTGCATGTGTCTGGGCTACACAATACTTTAGACCATACCTTTTTGGCCGAAAATTCAAAATTTTTACTGACCATAAGCCTCTTCAGTGGTTATTTTCACTGAAGGAACCCAATTCTAAATTATTCAGATGGAGGCCTAAATTAGAGCAATATGATTATGAGATCCACTACAAAAAAGGATCCACTAATCAAAATGCCGATGCCCTTTCCCGAGTGGAAATTAACATCAACGAAAATTCACCTGATGTTGAGCAAATTGTTCAAGATGCTCTCACCGGGGATAGTCCTCCAACTCCACTCATGAATGAAGTACTGGGAGAACTAAATGATGCCGTAAATAATTCATCGGAATCAATGGTCGTCAATGTGGACGAGAACGCCAGTGATTCAGCGTCTTTAGCTCCCACTGTTCATTCTAATTACGAGGGAAACACAATACTGAATATTCCTATAACCGAAAAACCTGTTAATTATGGAACTAACCAAATCATCATTGTAGTAGCCGACAGAGAAGAAATCAGAAACCCTAGGATTGAAAATATTTTTGAAAGAATCACTAGAATAACAGTAACGCTTAGGAAAAATAATCTTGAATCAGATATAATTCACTTTGTGAAAACCTACATAGTTCCGAAGAGAAAATATTCCTTATTTTTTGTCAATGATATCTATGAAGAATTCAGCCGAATAATGATAAGAAATTTCAAACATTCTGAAATAAGTTTCGTCAAGTGTTCCGCTAGGCTAGAAGATGTCACAGATCCAGAAACAGCTAGGGAATATATCCAACAACAACATATAGGGAAAACCAATCATCGAGGCATTACTGAGACCTTAGAGAAACTTAAGAGGAAATATTTTTGACCGAATATGAAAACCACAATCCAAAATTATATTAATAAATGCGAAATATGTCTTGCCTGCAAATATGACAGACATCCCATTAAACCAAAATTAAACGTTACCCCCACGCCTTCTAGACCATTCGAAATCCTACATATCGACAAATTGTCTTTGGAGAAATCCAAGTTTTTAACAATCATCGATTCATTTTCAAAGTATGCCCAAGCCTACATTCTAAAATCATCTAATAGTATTGACACAGTCGGAGCCCTTCTAAAATTCTTTTCCCACCATGGGATACCAAAAATGATCGTGGCCGATAATGGAGCAGAATTCGGTAGCTCATTGGTCAAAGAGTTACTAGAGACCCACAAAATTAAAGTTCATTACATTTGTTCTCAAAACCCAAATTCGAATGGATTAATAGAAAGATTTCACTCGACTCTAATTGAACACGTTAGAATACTGTCAAATAGAGACGAATTCAAAAATGAAAGCATAAAAAATAAAGTTAACTATGCACTAATAGCTTATAATAGTAGTATCCACTCTGTTACAAAACTAACGCCATTCGAAGTAATAAATGGTCATGTAGAGAACGACCCTTTACTAGAAGCCGACTTAGAGAAAAACTTAATGACGAATTTTATAGACAAACATCGAGACAAAGTAAAACTAATTTATGACATAATCAAAGAAAGAACTCAAGCCCAAAAGGAACGTATTGCTGAAAGAAGGAATCAGGATAGAGAGGAAGTTCCAGAATTACCCACAGAAATATTTGTAAGAACTAGACAAATTCAAGATAAAACTAAACAAAAATATCATAAGGAAACCTTACAATCAACCAATCCCGAATTAAAAACCGCTCAAATAGTTCCTCGACACCATAACACACAAGGAAAAATTCATACGTCTAATATAAAAAGACCACGCAAACAAACTACGAGTGACTTACCCACTGACACTTCACCTCGTGAACCTGTTCCAGGACCCTCCTCTTTTCAATCGGAAGCTCCGAGGTGAGAAATATAACAACTAATCAAGGGATACTGCCTATTCTATTAGGACCAGCCCGACTTATAAACTCCCAACATACTCTGGTTCACCATTATAAAATTGACAGCTTAATAGATGAATTTTACGAACTGACCTCACAGTACGAAAATCTGTTGAATAAGATCAAAGTAAATCAATTCCAGGTCAGACAGACAGACGAATATTGTAAATTATTAAATTATACTATTAGTATTATTAAGGAAAAAATTACCCACATTAATGTTAATCAAGGTAGAAAAAAAAGGGGATTAGTAAATGGGTTAGGTAATATAATTAAATTTATAACTGGCAATCTAGACGCCTCTGACGGTAAACGTTATGAAAAGCTGTTTACTCAAATTAAGAATAATGAAATAACTGTTCAGGATCAATTGGATTCTCAATTCTCACTCATTGCAGATCTGATGTCCGATTTTTATTCGACCATTCAAGACATTCGTTTCAATAACGAGCAAATAAAAAACAAACTGTTAGAAATTGATAATTTCATGAAAATTAGTTCTAGTTCATGAAGTTAGTTCTATTAGTTCTAGCTCTCGCTGATTCCATAAAGGAAATACTCAACCTTCAACAACTAGTATTTAATGTGATACTGACAATATTCCAAGATATTGAGAATTCAATAACATTTTGCAAATTGAGAACATTACATCCTAGTATAATTGGAACGCATCAGCTGTTTGTAGAACTCCAAAAATTGTCAAATACTTACGGTTCCAAATTACCTTTAGAAATAAAGTACGAAAATATTCTAGAAATAGAATCCACTATTCAAGTTACTTGTGCAATCAAGGACGATGAAATAATGTATTTTCTCAATCTACCGTTGTCCGATGGGTTACAATACCACTTGTACTTTTTACGACCAATACCCACACTTAGGCAAAATCAGTATGTTTCTATATTTCCTAAGATAAATTATCTTCTCAAGTCTAAGTCAAATAATACAACAATACCCCTGTCAGATAATTGTCAAAGGGGTAGTATCATTCATTGTAGTAAAAAATTAATATCAAACCAGAATGTTAAATGTGAAGAAGAAATACTTAGTTCCAGTACTGCAGAACATTGTGAATACGTAACAGTAAACATTGAGGATAATTGGATTGAATCAATTCCAGAATCAAATCAGCATCTAGCAGTCTTCCCCTTTGGAGACAAAATAGAAATAAATAATAGGCATGGTTCGGAAATAGTGGAATTAAAAGGTATATTTTTAATTTCGGAAGGTAACAGTAGGATGTATTACAAGGGACAACCCTTTCATTCAGAAAGTGAATCATTAGGCCAACCTAAATTATTAACCGACTTAAATTTTGAAATTAAAGACTCACAAATGTCAAATACAACGCTTACTCTAAAAGAACTCAGTTTCAAAAATGTCAAACTAAACAGAGTAACACGTCTAGAGCCATTAAATATAATTGAATATTTTGTTCCAAGCTTTTGGACTATAATTTTGTATCTTCTTATTATCATGTTTATTACTTATACCATAATTGCGTATTGTAAACAGAAGAGTAAGCTAACCGCAACGAGAACATGAAGGCCTTGCTATTTATTCAAGTCTTTTCTTGTGAAAATTTAGTTTATTTTTAATTTTCTAAATTTTCAGCTTAAGGAGGGAGGAATTATGTGATCCTCTAACATAGGGAGGAAAAATAATAAAACTAATGCCTTCAGCAGTTCTCCCCTCCTAGTGGAAGCACCTCGCTTCGGACCTCCCGAAGCTCGGGGCAGTCGCTGTTGGGCAATCTCTCGTGCGGTACGTTCCCTCTCTGTACGTAGTCGTGTGTGTTTCTTTTCATATTTTAATAAATTGTATTCGGGAATTAAACGATTGTTTTTTAAAAACCGATTCCCGATTAAAGGACATTTAAGTTATATATATATATATATATATATATATATATATATATATATATATATATATATATATATATATATATATATATATATATATATATATACCGTAAACCGGGGTGACTTTGGTACGGTTTTTCATGTTTTTTGACTTTTTCAACCTTACTGAGCAGGATCGTCACTCTTATCGTATTCGTTTCAAAAACTACATCTATCAGCAAGCTTTTCTACGATTTCAAATATTTTTTTAGGTTGAGGATTAGGTGAGTAATTAATCCTCAAAGTTGTACTAGTCTCACCCCGTGTTTTGGGGTGAGAATGGTACACTGACTTTTTCAGGTCATATATCCTATCAAAAACGCTTTGTACCATTGTCACCTCTCCCAATCGAAGCAAGAACTTTTTAAAAAGGTGTTAGAGCTCATAAAAGTTAAAAAAAATATAAAAAAATCTGAAAAAAAAAACAGAAACTTTCAAATTAGGAATCGTAGCACACGAGTAGACATCTCATTGCATGCCTTCCCCTGTGAAAAAACCATTCTATCCACAATTTGGGATTATACATGGTCATAATGAATGAGCGGGAGTGTGAACAAGGTGAGTATAAAAATATTTTTATTTACAATCTGTTCAATATCTAGCTCCCATTGACTAGTAAAACAATGATTGCATCCCCAGGAACAAGTAAAACAAAGGGTTGCCACCCCAGAAACAAATAAAACAATGGGGCTACCCCAATTAAACAATGAACCATTAAAACATTAAATCAATGGGTCGCTACTCCAGGAACAATTAAAACAATGGTTTGCTACCCCAGTTACAAAAAATTGTTTGAAAATATTCAAATCAAATTGAAATCCGTTGAGAAAATGTCACACACCCGGTGTACCATTCTCACCACATGGAAGGCAGGTGTTTTAGTTTATCCAACAAAGAAAATCACTAAGTAACAATTTTTGAGCAGTTCTAACGTGAATCACTTCAAAATAAGTTTATTTACGAATATAAATCACTTACAAAGCATGAGGAGGTCCTCAGCCACCGCACCATGTACACCTTAGCAGGACTTGTAAACAAATCGTGTTATCAGCTGTAATCACTTTTGCCCGCCAAGCATATAAAAATCCATGGAAGAGGGTTTCGACACATGGAACTGCTTTTACCATCCATCCTCTACAAGAATAAAATAACAGCTGGCCGATCCCGCCATTTTTAAGCCCGCCAACAGGATTTGAATTTGAAAAACGTCGTTGTACCATTCTCACCTCGTGTGTTCCCAAGTCACCCCGGTTTACGGTATATAGTTTTGATGAAAGATGAAAACACTCGCGTGTAATATTATTTTGAGGTATTACAGAAGGTTGGAAAAAGATAGGAAGTGACTTCTTCACTAGAGCTGACGACGCTGACACAGCGAAATATTCTCTCAATTTTGTAAGTTTATTTAAGTGTTTCCTATCTTTTTCCAACCTTCTGTAATACCTCAAAATAATATATATATATATATATATATTTTTTTTTTTTTTTTTTTTTTTTTTTGCAGAATATTGCTCAAATTAAGTTTGTTAACTAATAAATTAAATATTGAATAATTTATGTACAAAATTGTGCTGAGAAATGTAATTTCATTTCATTAAAATGTGCTAAAAAATCGATAAAAACTGCAAAAAAAGTTTAAAATCCAAAATCTTGAATGGCATATTATTATTTACAACGAGGTTTTTGTAATAAAATTTGTAATTATTTTAATAATTTGGTTTATCGAGGCTTAAATTGGTAGTCAACAATATATTTTTACTCAAATTTCTCAATTTTCACAACAATGTAACATAATATAATACTGTAATCTATGAAAATTCGCTCATGCGATCGTGCTGCATGACTGGAACTGTTCTTTATATTAATTTATTCGGCAGCAAACTCTCAACAAGTAATCTTGGCTGGGAGAAGAAATATATCCATTGTGGAAGAAAGAAAATGGGATTTCCGTAGGTTTGGTATCTCACATGGAAGTAGAGGAACCTCTTTGTTTCTAAGCTTAAAAACTTTGGGGTGTTCTGTAAATTTCTGTAGAACGCACGGTCGAAAAATTTGAAAATGTGCAACTTTTGCCATCTTTCTGAAGTTTTCTTTGAAGATCTCGTGATTTCGAAGTAAGAGGCGCATTTCCTGAGCTACCTTAGCCGTACTATCCATTAAAAAGTGAAAACATTTTGGTCAAATGAGTGGTTCTTTTCACTTAAGCTCCTGGACTAGTACCTACATTCATTCAATTATTTTGTTGCATTTTTCACCACATACACGTATGCAATATTCATATTTATAAATAATAAATATCTTATATAACATTTCCATGTTTTTTTTTTTTTTTTTTTTTTTTTTTTTTTTTTTTTTTTTTTAGAATTGAGAAGAGATCTTGATATACCCGCCTACATTGTTACCCAATATAAATAAGTTGCAAGCAGAACTGCTTTTACCAATTGGTGGAAAATATCACATTATTGGTACCCCAACCCCTGAATGAAATTTTATATCCCTGAGAATGGTTTCTCAGAGAAATCTGATTCCTCAAGCAAAACACTAAAATAACCGAAAAAAAGATTTACCAATTCGGTTGAAAGTTTTTTGCTCCCTCAGAAAAATCCGTCATCAAAATTATACCCCAGATTTTCTTCAGAGTCTAACCAAAACATAATGAAAAAAAAAGAAGTTTTTTGAAGGCTTAGAAAAACTTTTTGTGGTCTTATATCAATAATAAGACAAACTTTTATTTTAAAAGAAAAACACATTATTTGCCGGAGAAAAAACACGAACTGGTTTATTATTGGAATACTGAACATACGATCGTAAATCAAATTAACTGGAGAGTGCAAATAGTATAAACAAAAGTGAAGCTTTGGTAGGTAGGTAACCCTCACGTGAATCGCTACATCACTCCCCCCTAATGACGACATCAGAAAAACGTACTACTGGACGAATGAGTCGACCTGAGCGAGTTCTGGTTGGTTCATCCGCTGGTGAACGTTTTTTTGGTTTGATTATGGAGTCATTATTCAAAAATGTTGTAGAAGAGCAGGGATCCTCAAGTAAAAAGGCAGGCTTCAGGTGATCAGCTGACACAACGACTTGGCGATTTGGAAGCTGAATTTGAAAAGTTTTCTCTTTTCCCTCGAGTACCTTATGAGGCCCTGAATATGGTGGGGTGAGGGGTGGTGTCACATGTTCACGCCGCAGGGAAACGTGAGTGGATGTGTTTAGGTCCTTATGCCTGAAACAGGTCTTGGTACTGGTACGAAATGGAGCAGGTCGAACTTTTGACATGATTTCGGTGAAGTTGTGGATGAGATCTTCAGTCATGGACTTGTTCGAAGGAATCAGGAATTCTCCTGGAAGGCAAAGAGGTTGGCCATAAATTACCTCAGCACAGCTGGAGTTAATGTCATCCCTAATAGTGGTGCGCAGTCCAAGGAGCACGATAGGCAAGACTTGAGTCCGCTTTACTGAGTTGAGCTGAGTCATAATGGCGGTTTTAAGCGACCGGTACCAACGTTCTACACATCCATTAGCCTGTGGGCCTGTGTAGGCTATTGTTTGGCAACGGTTAATCCCCAACAGTTTGGCCAGGCTGGAGAATAACGATGACTCAAATTGTCTTCCCTGATCAGTAACAATTTTCTAGGGTACACAAAATCGAGGAATCCAGTAGTTGAAAAACGAAGTGGCCACAGTTTCAGCAGACATGTCCACTATGGGATATGCCTCGGGCCAACGTGAAGCTCGATGGATGACTGCAAGATGTACCAGTTCAAATCGAACAACAGGAGTAAAACCAGATGGATATGTGATTGTATGCCGTTGGACTTTTGATCTCTGACATGATATGCATGTACGTGTCCAGTTGGCAATATCCACGTTCGAGCTTGGCAAAAAATAACGCTTAGATACCAGTTTTCTCGTAGCCCTCATTCCAGGATGGCTGAGCCCATCCGCTGTACTACAGCTTGCCTTGTTGATTGGGGGAAGGTAAGGGCGTGGCTTAGTTATTGAGGTTTCGTACAGTAGTGACTTTTCAAAGTTGGCAAGAGAATTTTCTCAAATTTTAGATTGTCATTCTTGAGCAGATCAACTATTGAATCATCCTTGGCTTGCTCTTCAATGAGTGCAGATAAATCTTCCGATAAATCCAAAACCTCGATGCGAGAAAGTGCGTCAGCAACTTGATTATTTTCCCCAGCAATGTGACGAATATCAGTTCTGAATTCAATGATGAAGTTCAGTTGGTTGATGCGCCTTGGAGGAGCTGAGTCGACTCGCTGGGCAAAAGCATGAATCAAGGGCTTGTGATCAGTGAAAATAGCAAACTGCCTTCCTTCGAGAAGAGACCTAAAGTGACATACAGCGAGATACACAGCTAGTAATTCTTGGTCATACCTAGAATAACGTTGCTGGGCTGGAGTAAAGGCTTTGCTGAAAAATCAAAGAGGCTTCCACTGATTTACATCAAGCTGCTGTAAAACTGCTCCAACATGACTCTCAGAGGCATCAGTAGCTAGAGATATTTTAGCATCAAAAGCAGGGTGATCGAGGATGGTAGCATTCGCGATGGCTCTCTTGCAATTTTCAAATGCTGAGAGCGTTTCTGCAGTCCAATGGAGAGTGGTGATCGAATTCTTCGTTCTTCCTTTTAGCGTGTTATTCAGTGGTTGCTGGATGTGAGAGGATTTTGGGATGCATCGGTTATAGAAATTGAACATTCCCATATATTGCTTAAGTTGGCGGGTAGTGGCAGGTTGTGGGAATGAGCAAATGGCATCTGTGCGTTTTTTTAGTGGAGTTACACCTTTTGGTGTGACATGATAGCCTAAAAAATCCACCTCAGGCTGAGCAAAAACGCATTTCTCCAGGTTGATGGTAATGCCAGCCTCATCCACTCTTCTGAAAACTTCGTGGAGATGCTTTCTGTGTTCTCCTTTGTTCCTTGAAGCCACAATGATGTCGTCGACGAAGACATAGACATATCGAAGATCACGAAGAAGATTGTCCATGAACCTTTGAAAAGTTTGACCACTGTTGCGGAGTCCAAAACTCATCCGAACGAATTCAAACAACCCAAATGGGGTTATGATGGCTGTCTTTGGAATGTGTGCTCCGTGAATGGGGACTTGATAGTAGGGTCGATTCAAATCGATGGTCGAGAAAATAAATGAACCATGGAGATTATTTTGGAAGTCGAGTAGATTTGGCACATCATATCGGTCTGGTACTGTCTTATCGTTCAGTGCTCGATAATCCCCACAGGGAGGAATTTCCCCATTTTTCTTACGGACAATGTGCAGTGGGCTGGACCATGGGCTTTTTGACGGTCGACAAATACCATCGTTTACCATCTGACAGAAGAATTTACGCACTTCATTGTACTTGTTTGGTGGTAACCGGCGAGCTCAGGAAGTGACTGGTGGTCCCTTCGTTTCAATGAAATGCTCCACAGAATGCTTTGGTGTTTTCATTAAGGCTGAAGGGCGGGTGACAGCTGGAAATTTTTTCAATAAGTCAGCACACCAGTGATTAGCGGGAATGACCTGAATCGAATGAACGGGAGTGTTAACAATCTGTCCTGTTTTACTAAGGCCAGTTTCCCTGTCAATGAGTTTATGTCCACGGAGATCAACCATTAGCCCACAATGGAAAAGCAGATCAGCGCCAATGATTGGTTTCATGACATTAGCCAATATGGAAATCCATGTAAAGGGTCGTCTCAAACCAAAATCAAGTGTTAGTTTGATTTCCCAAATGTAGGTATTTTACTACCGTTAGCAGCGTATAAAGAGAAATCAGTGGGTTCCAAAATTTTAGAACGCTTGGTAGCAGGATATACTGATACAGTAGCACCAGTGTCTTCCAAAAACTGCTCTCCCGTTTTTGGTTCGCTGACAAATAATCGGCGATGAGCGTTGTCAGCAACAGCATCCACACGATATTCCCAATTGCAAGGTTTTTTGCACTTCTTGGCTCGAACATTAAACCAACGATGGTAGACACATAGCTTGTGTTTTGAGGATGAGGGTGTTGAACGGACTGAAGACCGGAAAGATGAGCGGGAACGCTCACCGCGGAGGGTAGAAACCTCAGTAGTGAGTCTGCGGACTGCTGCACATAGTTCCTCTAACTGAGAAGCTGGAACCATAACTGGTGAAGATGATGATGGGGTGGCATGAGAGTAAGAAGTCGTTGGAGGGTGGCTTTGAGATGGGGACGTAGCTGCAGCCTCATTTAGAGTTTGTAGTTCCTATGCCTCAACGAGGCGGTCGGCAACTACAGCAAGTTAGTCCAAGTCAGCTTGGTCTATAGCAACTAAAATATCCTTCATGCGAGCAGGCAAACCCCTTAACCATAGGGTTCTCAACATTTCATCAGGAACTTTTCCTCCAGACAAACAGCGCATTTCACGTAAATATTGCGTAGGTTTCTGATCGCCTGTTTGCTTGTCCTCCAAGAGCCATTTAATACGGGCACTCTCAGTTTCAGAGTACGTATTAACGAGACGTTTTTGGAGTTCGGAAAAAGGATCTTCAGGAGGATTTCGCACTGGATCAGCAACCTGCTTTAAGACGTCATATTCCAATTTAGAAACTGAGTCTTCAAACTTCCGTTTGGATGAGGTGATTCTAGCATTAGTGAAAACGGTTTGAGCCTGTAGAAACCATAATTCAGGATCATGTTTCCGAAATCTGGGAAGTCGGTCTGAGACGCTATACACTGCGCTAACTTCGTTTGCTGGTGCAGATGATCCGGACGCGGACACGGTGGCATCCATAGGCGAGTCGATCAGTACATTAAACACCGAAAAACACACATTTCGCGAAAATCTATTAGGAGGATCTCGCGAGCAAAGATCAACACTAGTGTGAAAAGATCGGCACTCGCGTGTAAAGATCGACACTCGCGTGTAAAGATCGGGGTCACCAATTAAAATATCACGATTCACCGAAATTACCTCTTCCATTTACGTCCACCGATGGTAAATTTCATCCTCAAATTTTCCCTCAAACCCTAGGTGAACCCATTTCACCCTCAAACAAACGCTAGGGTGTATTCCTTGAAGCCTACTACCCCACATACGAACACCTGCGATGAGGGACGCAGGGACGATGGGATCATCATCCCAGAAGACACCAACCAAGTCCAGCAGCAACCAATATAAAGTAGCAACAAGAGGATGGGTCCCCCTAATGATTGATATAAATTTAAAAAATACCTATATTGAGACTCCAATATTAGAAGATACATTCAAATTGCCCAATGGAAATCGTACCAACTAAACGACCCTCATATATAAAATAGGCTCTGACGAGGCCATTAAGGCGAAAGCGCTAAGCAACAATAAACAAATACGAGAAGCTAACCTATTCTTAACCCTCAAACGAACCCTAGGATGTATTCCTTGAAGCCAACTACCCCACAAATATAAATAAGTTGCAAGCAGAACTGCTTTTATAAATTGGTTGAATATATCACATTATTGATCCCCCCCCCCCCCCCCCCCCCCCCCACTAAAAACACTATGAAATTGTATATTACTGTGAACGGTTTCTTAGAGAAATCTAATTCCTCAAGCAAAACGCTAAAATATCCGGAAATAAGTTTTTTAAAGGCTTAGAAAAACTAAAATGTCAAAATTAATCGAAATTACCTCTTCTATTTACGTCCACCGACAGTAAATTTGAAACTTCCAAACTGGATTGAAATCTGGATCAAACAAAACGCAGTCACGGAATTCAGATGGGAAAAGTGACAATGTCGCGATTCATCAGGATCTCCCCTCCATTCCCCCCTTTGTCGAAATTTGCAACTCCTACCATCTAGAATGAAGAAAAACTAGACCGGTAACTACATTTTAAAACTTGACCGAATTTTTAATTGAACAAAAAAGTTCCAGTCATGCGTCATTCAGCATGATCGAATGACGGAATTTTCGTATATTATTGTATAATATTGTTGAATTGTTTTGAAATTTCAGCACTCTGAGTGCAAAAATATTGTTGACTATCAATATTATATAGTAAAAAACTCGTTTTAAATAATATTTGCGAGACTTTTAGCTTTTTTTTTTTTTTTTGTTTAAGCAAATATCAATGAAATATAACACATTCGACAACAAAATATTTGCATACATTTTTAAATGTTCTAGTCTATTGTTGGTAGAGTTCTTTTAACTAATATTCTGCGGCGTTTTTATCCGTTTTTAGTATTTTTTAAGCACAGTTTTAGAAATTTGAGCAATTTAATGTGCTGAAAAAGTAGGTACTGGTCAACAAACTCATCCTTACATTTGGACAGCTTGATTTTTTTAAGAAAGAACAGCATTTTGATTTATTATTTCCAATAATAAGCCTATGTGATCGTGTAGCAAAAAAATTTTATAACCCCCCTCAAACTTTGTCACTTTACGTTTCAAGGTGCGTATAATCCAAATTTGAAATGTCCTTCCGCCGTCCGCCGTTCGCCGTCCGCCGTCCGGGCCATAAAAGGCCTAAAAATTGACTTAAAAGACCCGTTCTTTCGCACATAGACTCCATTTGGGGTCTAGTTGGTCCTAACGTTTAACCATCCCGATCGCTTTACTCGCATAGATGCTATGGGCCAAAAACGGGCGAAAAAGTGTGTTTTTCTACGCGCGCACGCCTGGCACGCTTGGCAGGGGGTCACGGTGGGTGGTGAGGGGGGGTGAGCGGGCGGTGGAGTGAGAGGAGGCGCCGGCGCCGCGGCACCTTGTGGTGGGTACGGCGCCGGCGTTCCTTCGAGGCATGAATATATGTTTTTTTCAAGGTCATATTTGTGTGTTAATACCAAAGCTTTTCCTACGCATATTTAATAACATATCCTCTCGACTTTTCGTACGTGCTTAGATAATGATATTATTAAGGCAATAACTATTTGAATAGATTGGAGCTCAAATCGAGAAATATAAACATGCGTATATAATTATAGAAGTATAGGTTGTGGCAACTCGAAATAGGATACGCCGAGGAGTCTGGACGGGCCTTATGACGTACGCTAGCCAACTAAAACTATGATCATACTCAATTGAAAAAATAATAAACCTTTGTGAAATAATTTGCAGCGTTTTTATCTCAATACTAAGGAGAGTTATCGTTATGTGTGCATATATATATATATATATATATATATATATATATATATATATATATATATATATATATATATATATATATATATATATATATATATATATAAGAAAGCGTTAAACTAAGGGTTCGATTGAGAATTTCGGTTTTAATGAAGAAAATTTTTAATTCTTGGAGTTATTGCAATAGAACACTAAAATTTTATTGAATTTTCTACAAAAATGCGCTAAAAGAATCATGAACATCAGTCGAGAACGGTAGCTTGGGCAGCGCCTGAAAGAATCGGTAGTTACCCCCTTTCAACCCCCCTTCCTCCCCCTCCTGACGGCAAATCCTATATTACTAAGGTTTGGTGCACAGCAAGACTAACGTTGGGATCGAATACAGAAAGAATCTCCAAAAAACATTTGAGAATTGTCGCCCGGGTAGCCACAAAAACACGAACACAGAAAACATCTCTCTGTTTCCGAACTCGCAGTTCTAATTTAAATCTTCGGTAACAGTGCTGATTTTGAGGATCGGTCCGGTTCATGGCATGATACTAGCCTACAAACTGTTACGAAATATTTGATCGATTAGTAGTTAATTACTCGACAATTTCAAATCAATTATTATTATAATATTGGGAAAGGCAGACTGCGTTGCTAAAAACAGCGGTAATCTGCTTGCAAAGCAATACTACAAGGACCTACGAAATACAGTCACGGGATTAACTCGGATTTATAACGATAAAAAAGGAAATCCTGGAGAAACAGGCCGTTGTGCTACCGCCCACGGATGAAGTGAGAAGATCCTACGGGGATGTTTTGAGGATGGAATCCCAATCGGGATAAATTCGAACGGGAAGTTCCGGAGCCCACTTTCCGTCTGCTTTTTAAACCTATCAGGGATCTAAGTACCAACCCAGAGGTGCAATGGGGGCCTAAATCCTCCATAAAAAGGTAGAGAAGGTTGACAGTATCCCGTCAGAGAGATACCACTCCTACTAATAGCTTTTAATGAGCCATGTTCGGATTGGTTTTCCAGGGATCTGGATCGCCCATCCAACGCCAAACTCAGCTTCTCAAGAACACGAGCAAAGGCGGCGACGCCCGTTGTTCGCCAATGGGGCGACGATAGCGCATTCTCTGAGAACCTGACGGGACCTCTATGACGGGAACTCTGTCACAAACCTAAGCAACTCTCCTCTCATCCTGAGAGCCAGTGTTGGATAAACCTGGGCGTCCTCCCCACTTCTTTCATTTATTTATTCATTCATTTATTTTCTCGAGTTAATGGTGTGCCCCCTCCCCCTTTAAGGGGAGTTATGTAATAAATAAAAATAAATAAATAAAGTTTGTCTCATGAGTCCACAAATCCTTATAACATGCCGAATTTCCACAACGTTCAATCGATTTTTATGAATTTTCAGAGAATGTGCGGGTTAAAGTGTAGATGGTCCATCAAAATTTCATTGTTCCCAAATCAATACTTCACTTAGCGGATGTGCAAACGTAAATTTCATCAAGCATTATTTTCTCGCACCCTAGCCCTTTTGCGACGGCCGCCGTATTGTCCTCCGTAACGCCTGACGACGTATTAATACGTCGGCCATCAAGTGCTCCGTAACGCCTGCTAACGTATTTTGGCGTTTTCGAATTTCCCTCCATTCTATCGACTCTCATGCCATCCGTTGAGAGACATTGTAACTAACATTTACGTCTAGGATCTAATAGAATGCGCTGAGATCAAAGACGTTGTTTAGAAAGTTTTTATTCACATCAAAATAGCCGGAAAAACGTTGACTTGGTCACTGTTTTGTTTTTTACCCGCATTCGGTCTGTCATAATTTTACTCATACCTGTTTCCATACTTGTACTTTCTTTTACGTTTTTATTCCTCACCATGGACCACCGCAGGTGGACGGATGAAGAAATTCTTAAAGAAATAATAACCGGGAGTGACTGTGAGTTAGGGAGTGATGTGATTGACGTTGAAATTGAAGCTCGTTCAAGAAACTTTTTGGATTCACTCAAAGACGACGATTTTCTCGATGATGGTGATCATGATATTCGGGAAATTTCAAATTCTAATATTCTTGATCCAGTTCCGAAAAGCGAAGGTGGTTCACCGCGCGTGGAGGGCCAATTATTCAGTTAGGGTAGTCTTACTATCTCGCTCAAATTTTAAAGATAGTAGGGAGAAAACGATTTGATCAACACATATCAATTTCAACATAATCGTATCATTAGAAGCTCCTGCGTATGAACGAACGTGAAATCCTTGTAACAAACTTAATTTTCACAGGGAAATCTTCAGGGAATGTGCGGATTAGGCAGTAGATGGTCCCCTGTCAGTTTCATTATTAAAAAATCACTACTTCACTCTGCGCCTGAGCAAACGTAAATTCCATTAAGCATCATTTTCGCACTTCCTTGTCGTCTAATCTCGCTCAAATTCAGAGGATAGTTGGAAGAAAATGATTTTGATCAACCCATATCGATTTTAACAAGATTGTATCATTAGAGCCTTGTCACGAGCTTAATTTTCTAGTTTTCATTCAATTTTGATTAAATTTTCAGGGAACGTACGGGTTAGGCTGGTAATGGTCCAATCCCGATTTCATTGTTCCCGAATCAATACTTTATTCTGCGCATGTGCAAACATAAATTACTTCAAGCATCATTTTCTTGCCTTCACCGATATCGACGCTTACGTTACCTACATCTTGATTTAGGAAGGTACTGTTTTCCGCGAGGAATTTTTTAAGAAACCTAATTTGAAAAATTCCAATGATCTAGACATTCATGTTACAGACACGAGAAAGCTATGCGCCTCACTAAACTTAGTTTTTTTTTCAGTATTATTTATAGGTACGAACTGAAATTGATCTATCGTTGAACTAAGTTAAGGTATGTAATTCATACGTTTTTTTGTCGTCCATTTTAAGTTGTTGAATTTCAGCTTGGGGCTATCGGATTGAAGAACATTCACAATATCGTTAATTATCATTCTCGCGTTTTTTATTTAATTTTATTAATTTTTGTATCCCCACCCCTTCTAATCGTTATCACTATTGCAGCATGAAGTAGGGAATTTTATTCTCAAAATGAAGAATCAAATTATTACTGAATAACTGACAAATAACGGTTCTCGTTTTGGGCTGATTTTGATTCTGATATATTTCCACATGTTGAAAATGTAACATAGTCGGTTGGAGTTATGCACAGCCGTTAGGATTCAGTATTGTCTTTCAAATATCCTGTCGACAGGAAACTAGCTAATCAATAATTGGTTATCAGTGAAACGTTTCATTTTCGTTTATGTCATCAGTCGATACAACATAACTTGGTTGAAATCAGCATTATTAATTTTGGGGAAGCGGCAGGGCTCTTCAAAGATAAAGTGGTGATTATTGAACCATCACTACAAAATCGTCATTTCAGCAAAACGTTATCGTCGGCGTTTCTTGAGATTTTAGAGCCGGCGGCGATACTGTTATCGCAAACTGATTGACGTTGACCAGTATTGATCGGTTGGTTTCCAAGCTTTCGGCTTAGCTCAGCAGAAATACAAAATAAAAGGGGCCACTCTGACAAACCAGACCAGACCCATACAAAAAGAGATAAAATAAATAGGAACGACCACAAAGAATACTAAAGGAAGAATACCTCGATTTTGTGTTTCTGGCGAGCTGAGTTGTGACTTACATTTTATGTGTTGCACAAGTCTCCAGTTCAAAACGGTCGTTAGAACCACATCAGGTCTCAACTGCCGATTAGACGTTAAATCTGTAGAATCTGATAAAGAGTTGCTCGCAGATTTTTCTTAGGTCCCTCCACTTATCGGTTTAAGGGTCTCAATAAACGGCGACAAAAGCCTCTGATCCTTCGACGGGGGGGGGGGGCTTTGTTTATGACCGTAAAGTGTTAGTCACAAGAGCAAATATTGTAACGGTGTTTATCCTCGGGTACGGCAATTATGCGAATACCTACAATGCTATCAACCCTTCGACTTTCGATTTAAGTAAATATTAGCTTCAGCAAACTTGATTAGGTAGTCAAATTAATTTAAATTAATGCCTCGGCCAGCTGATTCTCTAAATCCATTTGTAACTTATTTTCCAAGTGATTTTTTATATGATTTGACTGATCGTCAAATATATTTTTCTAAAAATTCAAACCTGAAAGTGTTGTTCATTTTTGTTTATAGTTATTTAGAAGATTAAGGGCGGAATTCATAGACGTGAATTGAGTCTGAGTGGGCCCCTAAGTGTATCGATAAGGGAATTCATGCAATATGCGCGATTCAAAGACATGATTTGAGGGCGACCCTGAGAGTGCACTGAGTGTGCAATCCAAATGCACACTCAACGGGATTCATTAAAAAAATGGCGTTGAGGTGAGTTTCACCCTCAGATCAACGGTGCAATATCCTGAGTGAGGGCAGGAGGTCACTCAAGTGCGTCAACAGATAACTTTTAGCGAAATTTCTTAGAAAATAAAGCTATTGCAATGGCTCCAAAAATTTTAAAATAAAAATTTTCAAAAATTTTCTTCATCGAAATCTGTTTTGAGGCATTCTGAAATGATTCCTGGATTTTAACGCTTTTTTATATGTATATATATATATATATATATGTATATATATATGTGTGTATATATATATATATATATATATATATATATATATATATATATATATATATATATATATATATATATATATATATATATATTTATATATATATATATATATATATATATATATATATATATATATGTGTGTGTGTGTGTGTGTGTGTGTGTGTGTGTCATTCCAGACGATAACTCTCGATAGAATTGAGATAAAAACTTCGTTCTTTCGCCAAAAAATCAAGCATTTCAAAAGAAAGGATGAGTTCGTTGGACAACACTTTTTGAGCACATTAAATTGGTCAAATTTCAAAAAATTTACTTAAAAAATCACTAAAAAAGGCAAAAAACCGCTAAAAATTAACAAATTTCTATTTTTTTAGCAGAATGCTACTCGAAAAAAATTAATCGAACATGAACTAGGACATTTAAAAATTTAAGCACAAAATTGTACTGAAAAATGTACTTAAATTTCATTGAAATAAGCTACAAATCGATAGGAACACTGGAAAAAATGGTAAAAATCCACAAAATCGTTTGTTCATTGGAATATTACTGACAAAAAGTTAGTTTGCTATAAAATTTATACTAAAATTTTTATTTGTCCCCAAAGTGCTCAAATTTCAACAGAATTTAACATAAATGTAATACGACCATTTATGAAAATTCGCTCATACGATCATGCTGCATGACTGGAACTTTTTTATTTTTTTCACGTAGGTGTAGGTACTGGTAATGTAGTAGTGCATACATCGTTTATTTTGTTCGGAGTTTATTCAAAAACTAGGGCACATTTAAGAGTAGGTAGGCTGTACCTAAACGGTAGTTAGGTACATGTTCGATGTGACCAACAGATCCCATTCGAATGTTATACAATCAACTAAGAATTATATAGCTAACTTCCAATTCCAGAAAGAGACAGTCATGAGCAACTACGAACCTGGACGAGCTTGAAATAAATGGAAAGGATTTATAACCACCACAGCTGAAAGTGCTGGTCGCTCTGTGATTTTATGCGATATCTACATACCAAGTTTGTAGAGCATGGTTTTCCTATTCATTTTGGTTTGTGGAATTAGTTGGTGGAAGGTACCTACATTCCATTCATTAGGATGTGCAATCAATGAGAATTACAAGAAAATGTGATTGCTTGAAGCTCTCCCAAAACCTCATGTCTTATTTTTGTTCAACAGTCTCATTATACCTATAACTCATCTTATTTTCAACTACATATCTGTTCTTCAGAACTAACTGGCGACTCATTGTTTTTTCATTTTCTCACTTCTTTTCCGTCACAACTCTGCACATAAACGCAAATTATCAGCACCTCAACAAACAAGCAACAAGGATTCAATTCAACTGAGAAATACGACGGCCTCGCCTATGTCTTATAAGGCCCATGTCCTGTCTCCCCAAGGAACAAGGAATATAGCATGAAAAGCAAAATCACAAAGAAAAGAGTAACCTTAAAGAACTTTTATTGATCAATGAAAAATGTGAGAGGGAATTTTCGTCCCTTTTCCCTCAAACCAGGGAAACTTCCCCCAAAACATACTATCAGGGCTGCCAACTTAAGTTAAAAAAGCATTGAGTGTCCCCTGAGTGCACTGTCAAACTCGTGTAATCTGAGTGTGCCCCTAACTGTTGAGTGAACCACCCCACTCAACTATGAATTCGAACTGGTGAGTAGAGGCTGACCCTCCATTTAGGTGAGTGAGCGTGAACACACACACTTAGGCTTTGTCTATGAATTCTGCCCTAATTCTGTTTATCTCTATATTAATGACAAATGTTGTCTATTTCCACGAAAAAAAATTTACAATGTTAAATGGATTTCGACGGTTAGTTTATCATCAGTAACAAATAATAACACATACGTGACACATAATATGACGACCTAACCGTCGAAATCGATTTAACTCTGTAGCTATCCTATTTCTCGTGGAAATAGATTACGCTCTTCAATCATTTACATTTTCTTCATTGAAATGGGTTTCCACGACTTCGTCACGAGTGATTTAGTTCTCATCTCATGTTGGAGGAAATAACGAATCGATTTGCCCAGAAGCGCTCATACATAATCAAGTATGACGTATTCCATGAGTATCAGAAGCGTTGTGACGAAAGTGGAAAAACATTGAGTGCTCGATCCACGTCAAGAACTGATACATACAGAACGAGAGCAGCGAGAGATAGAAAATGAAAGTGTACGATCTCATTCTCATTAGCATCATTAAGACGTTCCGTACCAGCCACACGTCCATGACCTGATGAGGATCAATAGAACTTGAATCAAATCGTCGTGGAAGCGGAAGTAGAAACCCGTTTCGAAATAAAATCGAACCCCAAGCAAGGGAAAACACCACACCACTCTGCACAAAACTGAAGGAGCATCCTGCAACTCTGAGAGTGTTTCTGGTGTTTCAAACTCGGTACAGAAACATTCAACTTCTTCAAAACTGGACAGATCTTATAAGCGGACTGCAGTTCTCAAAGTGCCATTCAGAGTATCAGTGCCAACAGGGGTGAGGGATACGTTCGTTCTCAGAGTACCACAAGAAATTCACCATACAGTGCCATGCATTTCCAGTTAGCACATTGGACAGACATCGAATAGAAGACCACCAAGAACTCACAAGGTTAGTAGAAATAAACCTGAATCATGATAATTTACTAGTAGTCCCTTGTGGGACTACTAGTAAAGAAAGTACAAGCACTCACAACTTCCGGAAAGTCAAAAATGGTGAAAAAGCGATTCCATTATTTGGAAAGTCATTTGGATCGTGACCCGGCATTTCCTGAACAGTATTACATTTGGAAGAATGTAACCTACCTTGGGATGAAAGAACCCAAGAATTATACGTGAGATGGAAAAAAGGGTTGGATCAACTGAAAACATTTAAGGATATATAAACTTCCCTTCGGACACACCCAAAAAGATCCTCCCACTCGAAGACGGAAGAAACACGCATTAAACGAGTGTCCACTCCCCTCTCGCCCTCCAGCGCATGGTTCAGGTGGGGGTAGGAAATTTGAAAATTGCTTCTGCACCCTTTCGAACACACCCAAGAAGGTCCCTCCACTTGCGAACGGAATCAGTTCAGCCGTTTGGCCGTGCATAGCGTGGACAGACAAACAGAGCTTCATTCTTATAAGGGACAAGAGATTTGACGATGATGCCGAATATACCCCACGTTCCTATACTTAAAATTACTTCTTAATCCGTTTTTTGCCGAAAACCCTCTTAAAAAACACGTTATTGACCAATTTCACCAGCTAGAACCGTTCAGAAAATTCTTGAGTAAGAGTAAGCTTGTAGAATAAATTTTCCATCTATTATACACCAAGAATTTCAAAATAAGTTGGAAATTACAGACCTTATATTGTTTTTAATTCATTTGTACGCCTATTTTATAATTTTAGAATACACTGGTTCCTCGTAATGAGCTAAAAATAAAAATTACTTCATATATATATATGTTCATTCACTAATTTGGTTAGCAGAAAAAATTATTCCATTCTCATGAATCAGCATGAAATGATTATATTCATCTCCTGAAAGGGCAAAAGTGAGGCGACATACTCATCCTAGACGAAATAGGGTATCCGCACATACTCATTTATATTTTTATATAAAATTATATTCCATCCTGAGCATATCGACACCAACCGCACTTTCCTACTGTGAGTAGTACTTTTTCGATGATTTTTCAAAGCTGTGACGCAGCTTTGGGATTCAGCAAACACTAAGATAAGCTACGTGTTCCTAGGGTTGATAGGAATTTACTTCAGGATGGTTGTAGAATATATTCCAGGTTTTATTCGGTTCTCTTCAGGATACAGGTTTCCAAAATGTTCATTTCCCTCGATCTTGGCTCTGAATCAATTCCATGTTCCATTTCGTCCAATCAAACAGTTCAAACATCTCATGTCATATCTAGCGTCTGGGCATTCTGTCAACTCCTCAACCGCTTACTCCTTTCAATATGTTTTAGTTAATTCATATCCTGGCTCGTGCAACAAGTTCTGATAAAATATCCAATAACTTATTTTCCTTTTTAAACAGCTAGATTGGTGTTTTGAAACACTGGGCGCCGTCTCCTAGTATAGTGCATTCATTTTCTCACTCTTTTTGACTGCATTTGGGAGTGAGACGCTTCTTAAACGGCTTGGCCGATTTTCGCCGATCACACGGCCATACTGGTAAGTGGTGGATTTGCACAACTCACTGAGACTGAAAATGTATTCCTAACGATAAATAGTAATATATTTCATTTATAAATTATATGGGAATATGAAACATTTAATCTTACTGTGGATTAGTACTGCGTTCAGCTCTGCATTTGTAAGAAAACAATTGATCACTGGTAGTGATTATTATTATTCTAAATGTGACATATGTTACATTTTCCAACCTGTTGGTAATCATTTGAAATTCAATTTTTGTTCTGAAAATTGCGATTCTGGTCGAGAATATAATTTATTGTCTATTTACCACGAGTAATTAATTTCACTGTTATAGGAGGTTATGGTTCAGCGAAACAGTAAATTCAGGATGTGTGGTTCAGTAATAATGGAATCACTGGAGAAAAATAAGTATGATACATGGGCTATACATGTTGCCGCTTTATTGCTCAAACATAGAACTTGGAAATTTGTGAACGGGGACAACGAAAGACCTATAGTCACTGAAGATCCTTTGACCACAGCTGCTTCTGAACAGAGGGATATAGAAGACCAGGAAGTAAAGGCAGATCTAATCCTTCCACTGACGCCGTCGGAATTGAAACACATAAAGCATTGTAAGACAGCACATGATGTGGGATTACGGTTGGATGAGGTTCATCAGTCCTCCGGACCATCAAGAAAGGCTACACTGCTATAGAAGCTGATAACTTGCAAGTTGGAAGAGTGCCAAGATATTAAGAAACATCTAAGTCAATTCATGGAAACGGTTGATAAATTGCAAGATATGGGAGTAGAAATTCATAAAGATCTGCTGACAATAATAATGCTCTACAGTCTGGGAGAAACCTATGAAAACTTTAGAGCGGCCATTGAAACCAGATATGATATTCCAACACCAGAAGCACTTAGACTAAAGATAATTGAAGAAAGTTAAGTTTCGGGTACCTACTCAGAAGGTTGTGATAGAAATTTTGATATAAAAATATAAAAATGTCGATGATTATTTTTAGTAAATTAGAACAATGTTAATGACTCCTTGTTTCAAGATGAACTAAAACTTTTATTTTTTTACGTTGTTAATAACTTCAAATCGTATGATCGATAAATGTTCAAATTGGTTATTTAAAAATAAACTGAAGTTAAATAATAAAAATAACTTGCGTAGCCCTACAGCTACTCCCTCCTCAGCGATTTACGAGGCTGATTCCAGAAATCGTGCTGGTAATCTGACGGTCCTCTTCGGTCGATTGGTTTCTTTCTCCGTCTTGTCTGGCTCTATTTTCGTAGGTTTTAGTTTCGTAGGTTCTTCTATCGTTGTTTCTGGGTCTGCGAGTAGATATGCTGGCTTTAGGCGATCTATCGAGATATTGACAGTATTCCCATTTATATCCAGCGAATAGAATTTTCCCACTCGCTCTTTGACTTCAAAACACAAGTGAGGGCTTGAGCTTGTCAACTCTGACGAAAACATGAGTTGAATGAGCCAAGTCCTTATGCACAAAAGGTGTTCTGCTGTTCTTAAGCAACTCTCCAACTGGCTTCAGTCTGTTCATCCATTTTCTTAGGTCTTGAACAAATATTGCCTGATCTTCTTCAATTCTTGTGTCCATGTCCTCTTGAAAAAAATCTCCAGGTAACCGAAGCTGTTGTCCGTAGACGATTTCCGCTATAGACGCATTTGCTTCCAGCTTGATCGCGCTCCGGATGCCTAAAAGGATAGTGGGAAGAACTTCGGTCCATTTCTTTTTTGAGTGCGCTCGAATGGCTGCTTTTAGAGTTCTATGGAACCTTTAGATTTTTCCCTGAGCCTATGGGTGGTACGGGGTTGACCTTTGAATTTTACAACCACAGATTTTGGCCAGTTCATGAAAAAGTTCTGACTGAAACTGCCTACCTTGGTCGCAATGAACTCTCAGAGGTGTTCCAAATCTCGCAATCCATTCTTTAAAAAATTTCTTTGCCACCGTTTCGGCCTCAATATTCTTCAACGGAATTACTTCTACCCAACTGCTGAATCGATCGATACAAGCCAAGCAGTAAGAGTATCCCTCTGATTGTGGTAATGGACCGACTATATCGATATGTACAGCTTCAAACCGCTTCGTGGTCTTGGGAAATTCTCCAATAGGTGATTTGACATGCCTAGATATCTTGGATTTTTGGCAAGGTATATACACGCTTTAGCCCATTCACGTATATCTTTTTCCATTTTCGGCCATACACACTTGGAGGAAATTAGTTTGGCTGTAGCTTTTGGACCAGGATGCGCTAAATCGTGATACGTATTGAATACATATCCGACGATAGTCGTGTGGGATGAATGGTCGTACACATCCGATCGAAACGTCACACCATAATGTGTTAGTTTCGGAAAAAGGACATTTTACTCATTTCAGAGGAGCGTTGGATCGAATTAGGTTTTCGAGCTCAACATCTCCCTGTTGTGATTGTGCAATTTCTTCATCATTTATTTCATTAATTTCTAATCTAGACAAATGATCGGCGACTTGATTTTCAGATCCTGGAATGTGTCTCACATCAGTTGAAAATTGAGAAATGTAATCCAGGTGTCGTTGTTGTCGTGGTGTGGCCTTGTCATTGTTTTGTTAAACGAAAATATCAGTGGTTTGTGGTCAGTGTATATTGTGAAAACCCTACCTTCCACAAACTGCCTGAAATATTTTACAGAATTATACATACTGAAAAGTTAGCGATCATATGTACTGTATTTTCTCTGCGTGTCGTTCAGTTTCTTTGAAGAATCCTATTGGCCTCCATCCTTATTCTTCTTTTTGTTGGAGTACTGCTCCTATTGCATGATCAGAAGCATCAACAAACAAACCTATCTCATATTTGGAACTAGGAAAAGTAAGAGTTGCAGCTTTTATAACATCTTGCTTGCAAAGCTCAAATTGTTTTGTAGATTTTTCATTCCAGTTTATTATTGAATTATCTTTCTTCTTAGTTCCTTTAAGATAATCGTTTAGTAGTGCTTGACGTTGTGCCGCGTTTTTTATAAATCGTCTATAAAAATTCAATGACCCTAAAAACCTTCGTAACTCACGAATGGTTTTAGGACGTTGATAATTTGCTATAATTTTGACTTTTTCTGGATTTGGTTTTGTGCCTTCATCTGAAATATGATGACCTAAAAATAAAATTTCACTTTTTCCAAATTCTGATTTTGCAAGGTTGATTTTTATTCCATGACTGTTTAAACGTTCGAATACTTTTAATAAATGATGTTTGTGTTCTTCTGGCGTAGTTGATGCGATGCAGATGTCATCTAAATACGCAAAACAGAAATCTAAGCCACTCAAATTTGAATTTATAAATCTTTGAAAAGTTGCAGGTGCATTTTTGAGTCCGAAAGGCATAAAGTTGTATTCAAACAAGCCAAATGGAGTTATTATGGCAGATTTTGCCTTGTCTTCTTCAGCCATAGGGATTTGGTGGTATGCTGATAAAAGATCTATTTTTGAAAAAATTGTTTTGTTTTCTAAAATTTGATTTACATCCCCAATATGAGGTAGTGGATATCTATCAGGAATGGTTCGGTCATTCAAGCGGCGGTAGTCTCCACAACACCTCCATGTTCCATTTTTCTTCCTAACCATATGCAGTGGACTAGCCCATGATGAATCAGATTGTCGAATAATATTGTTATCAAGCATAAATTGAAATTCTTGCTTAGCTTGTTTAAGTCTATCTGGATCAAGTCTACGAGGCTTACCGAAAACAGGTGGTCCAGGAGTGGTCGGTATGTAATGTCTTACTTCATGGCGAATATCAGTTGGTTCCAAAGAAGGTTTTGTCAAATCCGGGAAATTCTTTAATAGTTCAATAAACTGCGAGGTAATATGTATGGTGCTCAAACTATCGGCTGCTGTGACTTCTGTTATGTTGGCTGAAATACATAATTTAGTTTTATTATCGATGAGCTGCTTTTTCTTAAGGTCTATCAATACGTCGAAATTGTGAAGAAAATCGGCCCCTATGATGCCTTTTGTAGTTTTCGCTACAATAAACGGCCATTCAAATTTTCTTTTTAAACCTAAATCAAGATCCATTAGCTTCATGCCAAAGGTCGGAATTTCAGTACCATTGGCAGCATAAAGTTTGTAGGCCTCTGCAGTCTCACTTTTAACATTTTGTTTATAAGGAAGAACTGAAACGTCAGCGCCACTATCTACCAAACATCTGATGCCTGACCTCTTATCCTTAACAAAAAGTCGATAGCTTCCTCCTTGTGAACAATCTTCGACAGTAGTCAGCGGAGTTACTGCTGCTGTCGTTGGTCGTTTCCCTTCTTCCACTGACATGGTGGTAAACACTAGTTTACACCTAGATCCAAATCTAAGTCGGTTTACACCTAGATCCAAATCTGAAGTGATAGTAACAATATTTGCCATTAGGGTTATATCGTTTAGTCCTACTTTGACTGTTACTGCGATTAGAACTAGTACTGCGGGATGAACTTCTATTACGAGTATTAACCTTGGTTCTAAGTTCATAGAGCTGCATCTGAACATCTTCTAAAATACGAGAAATAGCCTCCAAACTATTTGAATCGTGGTGGGTTTGTTTTGGTGTTGCTGTACTTAAGTCTACTTCATCGACTACTCTTACATCCTTAACATTATCGGCCAGTAGAGTTAACTTTTCCAAGTCTCCATCATCAGCTATGACTAGTATGCTCCTAACTTGTTCTGGGAGTTTCTCTAGCCAAAGCGTTTTCATGACTCTATCAGAAAAATCACTGGTTCCTACCAACGATCTCATTTTGCGTAGTAGTTGACTTGGTTTCAGTGTACCTAGCTCTAAACCATTAGTTAGCTTTTTTATTTGCGATTCCTCACTTTCTTTATATATAGATATTAGCCTATTTTTCGCTTGTGTATATTTGTCACGTGCATTAGAATCAACAAGGTCATAAATATTTTCAACGTACGCGTTGTCAAGCTGTGCCAACAGATAATCAAATCTTACTGATTCGGAAGTTATCCTTTTCAGTTTGAATTGGGCCTCAACTTGAGCAAACCAGATGTTTGGCTTTTGTGGCCAAAATGCTGGAAGTTTGATGCTTACTTCGCACGTTGAAGGTTGATCCTGCTCACTACTATCTGTACTTCGCAATCGCAAAATAGGCGAGACACCGTTGTCCATTTTTCTAACGTAAGGCGTCACCAGTCTTTCGGGTACCTACTCAGAAGGTTGTGATAGAAATTTCGATATAAAAATATAAAAATGTCGATGATTATTTTTAGTAGTAATACCTTCCTAAAAGTTTTGTCTTGCAATTTTTCTGTTATTGTAATATTTTTGTTGACATATAAATGTCTTGTAATTATTTAGTTATTTTGATGAGGTATGTATTCAAATGTATTATTGACATTTGTCATGCAAAAATTTGTAACGGCAAATAAAGATTTCATTCATTCATTCATTTTCCAACCCAATTTAGTTTTACCGAACGAAATTCTAGGCAATGCACAGCACAGCTAAGTACCTTAAATTTGATAAATATTAAACAAAACTTTAATTTAAAACGTCAGTCGTGAGGTCTTCTATATAAATTTCATTTTCTACTTTGTGAAATTTGTGAGAAGTTTTGCATTCTTTTACAGAATTTCGTAAAATCGATTTTTTACTCATTTTTCAACTTATATATTCATTATGAAATGTAAATTCTGAACCGCTCATATGTAATTATGCTGTTGTCATCTAGCGGTTGGGATGTTGAAAGGGAGAGACTATATCACATGCCGAGTGACTGGGGCAAGAAGCCTGATATCGTTGCGATCATGCCCGATGGGTCTGCCATAATCCTGGATGTCCAGGTTAAGTGGCAGCGTGGACATGAAGCAGACCTGGCGGGCTAAGAAAAGTAAATATGATAGAAATGATCTGCGACAAGCGGTATCTGAGCTAAAAAGAGTGGCACCTAATAACATCAAGGTCATTACCGTGACCGTGTCATAGCGCGGGGTGTGGTGCGGGAAAAGCGCCACGGAGTTACTCGAGTTGGGCATCTCGGCGGGAGTGCTCCGTGGTAACACCACCCGCATCCTGAGGGGTTCTTATTCAAACTTGTGGTCATTTTATAGGGGCACTTCCTTCCATCCCACACTCCCTTCAGCTTCCTTGAACCTTGATTTTAATATATCAAAATTTGCAACTAAACATTCACTGTCGATATCGCATTTCTGTAATGGCTTTTCAAACATTTTCGTTAAATTATCGAAGTTAACTGATAAATGATACAATAGCGAGCGATATCTCTGGAACCGTTAGTGGTATTAACTTGCGGCTAGCCCCCCCCCCCCCCCCCCATTCGATCAGCGTTCCAATTAACAGAGGGTAAGAGGGTATCACACATTACTAGGCAAATAATTCCATTTTCATCTCACGTCCTTCTAAATCGGGCGTTTGAAGCGTGTGCAGCCAGGGGTTGAAGCACTAGCCTCGCCCCTGTGTGTGTGTGAGTGTATCTGTGTTGTGTCGTGCTTGAGTGAGGACCGTGTTGGGAAATTTGAAGGGAGAACAGGGAAATTGAGAGGAAGGAGGAAAATAAACCCAGCAGGCTTGTTCTCCTGATACTAGTGCAGAATCAGAAGAACAAACATGAAGGGCACGTTGGGTCAGCACCAAGACCTATCATCATGGGTGAACCAACGCTTGCTCGGGGCCGCAGGGTCGCCAACCCTGTAGGACCTGAAGGGTCACTCCCCTACGGGGGTGATTTCGATATTTTTAAAGATTTCAATTTGAGTAATGACAATCGTATATTACTAGTATAGTATGGTATAGATTATTATCATAAACAATTGCATGACAAAAGGTACAAAACCAAATGAACCGCCTCTAATAGCCACTCGTGATTTTTCTCAGCAGGCAGCCCTAAACCACCCTGTCTCCTCTTGAACAGCCGAATTAAACAGATGCATGCTATGAAATGAATGGCTTGTTGTATCTTCATCGACCCGACCTCTCACCCCTCCTCGTCATTACCCCCTCCCCCTTCCTTTTTTTATTTTCTTCGTTGCGTACTTTCTTGCCCATGATCCTAATTGATCCTAATTGTTCGTCGAGGCTTTCCAGTAAATTGAACTTGTTTGTTTTGTCAAGATTCCTGGGAGTTTCGATGGAGGTGTAACCAACCCCCGCCGTTGAAAAAGACGTGAGGTGGATGCAGAGAGGCAGTTTTCAGTCCTGTTAGCGAATTTTTGAAGAAAATTAAGCTATTGCTCTCGCCTCAAAATTTGTAGAATGTGAATTTTTGAAAACATTTTATGCAGAAATCCGTTTCAGGCTATTCTGAATCATATTCTGAAGTTTAACGCATTTTTTTATGTATGTATGTATGTATGTATGTATGTATATATGTATATATGTATGTATATATGTATGTATGTGTCATTCCAGACGATAACTGTCCGTAGAATTGTGCTAGAAACTTCAAACAAATTTTAAAATGTTAAGGACACAAAACGAAAGTTCAAGTTCGTTGGCCAGCATGATCGGATTACATCTTCGGATTGAAATTTTCAAAAATGTAGTCAAAAATTTCAAAATAGCCTTTTTTTGCGATTTGTTGTGCGATGTCATTTTTTCAGCACACTAACATGTGGTATATTCGGAATCAGCGTAAAATTTCCTATAAGAATGAGTATCAAGTATTCAAAAATCTCAAAGTTGAAAAATCAGTCAAAAATCGAAATAATGCCGTTCGCTAGTTGTAAAAATCGGTAATATTTGCATGAAACATTGTCCAAATTCAGATTGAACTGCTCTTATGGAAGTATCCCAGTACAACCAATCCTAAAATCATGCTGTTTAAAACGTAGGTAGAGTAGGTGCTTGTTAAAATAAAAAAATTAAAAAATTAAAAAAAAGTAATCACAACTGATGAGTTTAATCTGAAATATTCCGTCCTCCGATTCTCTCGATTGTTTGGGTTTTAGAATTTTACGCCACTTTTCCTACCTAATTATTTAGTTTTAGCATTTGTTTACATTCAACTAACCTGTTGTTGTTATACATGTTTGATGATCATATTAACTTCGTTGTTGCTTGTTTTTCTTGTTACCATCACTTGTTTCACCCACTAATTGTACGTATTTTGATGAAATCAACTCACTTTCCACTAAATGCATGAAAATCAACCGGCAAAATTAATATTCTGAACTTGTGATAACAGAAAAGCTCCCGGCTCAATTCAAAGACAGCCATTGTCGTCTTGCCTTGAAGCTCGATCGTGTATCAACCAATCAGATCGCATCGTTTGGAAAACACCCAGGGTTACCATCATAAATTCATCTCATCTCTGCTTTATTCATATTTATTTGTCACAATTATCTAAAGCCAGGTTGATCCTAATAATTCATAAATTCCCTAATCAATTAAGTTGGAGTTGTGGATGTCATGCAAGTGTCTCTAAACTGCTGGAATCAACAAAACACACCACTTCATGGATCAAGAGAATCACAGAAACGTAAGGATACATGAATTTCCTGGTGCTGCCAGTGCACTCTGGCGGATTGTCTGCATTCTACTCCCCAATGAAGCAGACTTTATCAGTTCTATTTCCAACCTCCACAAAGAAAGTTTTAAAAAAGTGTGTGCCTCTCAACCGCCATTGACGCTCCAGTTAAGACGATCAAAATCCTTGAATATCAGTTCAATCTGTGCGCATCCAACCGAAATTCACCTGTATATCGTCGGTGATAGCTTTGTTCGCGCCGGTAAAGTGCTTTTCCCCTCGAAATTACGCGTATTTCCGCGAATTTCCCACTCAGGGAGTCAGCCATCAACCACCTGTTTGCAGCTACCTACCTACAAGGACTCCTGGCCAGGATCCATTCCACTGGAACACCAAATAATAAGGTATCACACTTGATTTCACTTACTAGAGTTATTTGTATGTGCATTTCACACTCCAACATTACCAACCCCCCTCTATTCAGCTTGCCCCTGCAAGCTTCCAGTAGTAGGTACCTACCTACCCTTTAAGTATCACCTGTGGTGGTACTTCCTGCTACTGATCAACCACTTCATCATATATTTCCCTCATCAACCTTTCATTCTCTAGGAAATAGTGTGTACCTTGGGTGTAGTCTTGGTGAGTTGAGTTCACACAACCCCCCTCCACTCTCTTCTGGACTGACCAGACTCACAACTCTATCAACCATTGCATTTCCCCATTTCTCAAAATTCTTAGCATTCATCATTCCTGAAAGTGCATTCAGTGTTCTACACTGATATCAAACATTTCTGTGGTCCAGTCGAACCGGATTGAGTTAGTACCTGTGGAGATATTTAAATACAGTCCATTGTTATCAACAAATCTATTTATTATATATTTATTTAACAAAATAAATCAACAAAATATATTTTTCTAAAAGTATCTATAACTTTATCAACGAATCTAGTCATTGTTATATGATCATCAACCTTGTTGTTTATTTATAAATTCTATTCTTCATACATATCTAGGTAGTAAATTCAAAATGGCACCTCCCGCTAATCGTGAATTGGCTAAGTGTAAACGCCTTCTCAAAGCTGCTGGCGATGACATCAAAGCCATCAGAAACAAAGGCATGGTTGCAATGACCACTGTAACTGAACGTATCATGTTCCGGGGTATGGTTGCTAGTATAGAGCAGCTTTTCAAAGATTTCCGTGAGCAGTATGACAATGCTATTGAAATCAGTGAAACCACTGAAGAAGAGCCATCATTTCCTAGCCTTCAGGATACTGCACTTGTTGGTGAGGTCAAAAATGCCTATTATGAGGCTTTAGGGTATCACCAGAAAATCATGGCGTCGTCCCAACCAGCTCCTGCTGATAGATCTTCTCTAAACTCATCTACTGCTCCACTATCATCACGCACCATACTTCCACGCATCAGTATAAAGCAGTTTGATGGTGAACTGACTGATTGGTCGGGATTTAAGCAGCTCTTCACCTCGCTCATCATCGAGGAACCAACATTGAACAATGCTGAGCGCTTTCATTATCTTCGAAGCTACCTTGGTGGCCCTGCTTTAGATTCAATCAAGCACATAAAAGAAGTGTCTGAAAACTTCGTACAGGCATGGAACGCACTCTGCAAAGTCTATGACAATGAGCGAAAGCTTGCTATGACTTACCTCAACTCATTCCTGAAGTTTAAGGCGGCATCGGGTAAACCCACCGCTGATTCTCTTCAGCAGTATATCTCACGTGTCATGGAGAGTATCAACTCGCTTAAAAACCTTAACATTCCTGACTTTTCAGACTACCTGTTGTGTGAATTAGCCCTGCAATCTCTAGATCCAAAGACTAGAGAAGATTTTGAGCTATCCATTGTGGATACCAAATATCCAAAGGTCACGACGCTTCAAACCTTTGTGCAGAATCGATGTCAGGTGCTTCGCATCACGCAAGATTTGGCAGCCACATCTGAGGCACCTAAACCACCGCAACAGGCACAACCGAAGCCTGTTAGATCACCCAACAATTACGCTGCTAGAAAATCTCACGTAGCTTGTGTAGCCCACACCAATGACACTAGTGGTCATCGCAAACCGCGACCATCTTCACCAACCTCTAACAACAAATCGTGTTACATTTGTAACAAAGGGCATACTATTTCTAGCTGCCCACAATTTCAAACATCAACTCCTCAACAACGTTTGGATCTCTTGCGACAATACCCTGGCTGTAGGAATTGCTTACACCCTTTTCACAAGACCAAAGCTTGTCCATCAACCTTCACATGTCGTGAATGTGGTCTGAAACACCATACAGATCTTCATCTTGGATTGCCCCTGCCTGAAGATCGTAACATCAATGCATCAAGTGTTCCCAACACTCCATCCACACCATCGCTTGTTGTTCCAAGCAATAGCCCTGGCTTCTCTGGGACCAACACTGCTCCCCAACGCAGTGGAGTGCTTCTTGGCACGGTGGTTGCCCATATCGTCGACCCCAAAGGCAAGCTACATAAATTTCGTGGACTACTGGATCAAGGTAGCCAGTATTCGTTCATCACCGAGAAGTGTGCACGCCAGCTGGGTCAGAGTTCGAGACCTTTCAAAACCAGGATCTCTGGGGTCAATAACTCAACACTTACCAGCGTTGTTGGTCAAGTGAACCTCACCTTCCATAACCCATCAACATCATCCATCTTATCAACTGATGCCGTGGTAGTACCCGCCATCACTCCACCTCTTCCGCAAGAGCATCTTGAATCGGATATGTGGTATGACTACACTGTCTATAACTTGAGTGACCCAGAATTTACAACACCGGGTCCCATATCATTCCTAATTGGTGCAGATTTGTACCCAGATGTCATCATTGGTGCACCGATCACAGTTCATGATCAAGGTCCAAAGCTGATCAACACAGTCTTTGGCTTTACAGTTCTGGGTCGATTTGTTTGCAACTCAGCAAATCGAACTGGTCATGCACTTCTGACTCACACTGATGTCAGCTCCCTCGTTGAGCGCTTCTGGGAACTTGAAGAGCCTGTCGTCACACCCAACAAACTATCTCCTGAAGAACAGCAGTGTGAGGAGCACTTTGTCAAAACACATACACGCGATGAGACTGGTCGCTTCATTCTCCGTTACCCCTTCAAATCATCTCCACCATCGTTCCAGCTCAACACGCAAAAGGTATCTGGACAGTTCCGCTCTCTGGAGTCCAGGATCAATCGTGACCCGGAGCTTGGAGACAAATATCAAGCCTTCATGAAGGAATATTTGGAGTTGGGACACATGTCTCCTGCAACAAGTCCTCCTGCGTATCTCATCCCGCATCATCCTATCCTGCGCAAGGATAATGGAAAGCTACGGGTGGTATTTGACGCCAGCTATTGCACTCCATCTGGCTCATTGAACGACCACCTGCTGACAGGGCCAAAGCTTCAAGCTGACATCTGCGACATCGTTCTCCATTTCCAACGCTTCACATATGTCCTCACCTGTGACTTGGTGAAAATGTTTCGCCAGATCCTGATCGCACCTGAGGATCGGCAATACCAACAAATCATTTGGCGACCAAGCCCTGATCAACCAATTCAACATTTTGAGCTGAACACAGTGACATATGGTCTGAGTTCCTCACCATATCTCGCACAACGTGTTTTGCACCAGCTCGTGCATGATGATGGTGCCGAGTTTCCTGACGCAGCAAATGCAATCATGTACCATACATATGTCGATGACATAGCTTACGGTAGTGATACTGTGGAAGGCCTGATCAACTTGAAAACCCAACTAATTTCACTTTTAGCCAAAGGAGGTTTCACCTTGGATAAATGGAATTCCAATTATCCACCCCTTTTGGACAACAACGCATCCAAGCCGCAACAACCAGTGCAGATTCAATCGCATGAACCATCAGTCACCAAAATTTTGGGAATGCAGTGGAACCCATCAACCGACGTGTTCTCATACTTGGTAACCCCACCTGAGCCTGACTGTACCAAGAGGAACATTCTCTCTGTCATTGCTCGATTGTTCGACCCATTGGGATATCTTTCACCTGTCATCTTCTATGCGAAGTGTCTTCTTCAGGAGACTTGGAAGGCCAAGATAGATTGGGATGACCAAGTTCCAGCCACAGTAGCCACTGCTTGGAGTGAGTTCACGCATCAATTACCACAGCTCATGTCCATCAACATCCCACGCCCATTCCCAAAGACTGATAGCACCTACCAGCTTGTCTGCTTCTCTGATGCTTCAGAGAAAGGTTATTGTGCAGCTATTTATCTACGTGCAACTCAAGGCAATGCTGTGCAAATGAAGTTGTTGAAGTCCAAGACTAAACTTTCACCCCTCAAGTCTGTCACCATTCCCAGACTTGAGCTTTGTGGTGCGCTCTTGCTGACACAGCTTCTCTCCTCACTCAACCGCTTGAAGCAAACTCTCAACATCACAACTGTCTATTGCTTCACCGATTCCATGGTAGTTCTGGCGTGGTTGAAAACCCCAACTTACCTGTTGCAAACCTTTGTAGGTAATCGGGTTCAACAGATTCTTGATGTCACGAAACTTGAGTCTTGGCATCATGTGAGGGGTGCTGAAAATCCGGCAGACATCGGATCACGTGGTGTCTTGCCTGCAGATCTTTTCAACTGCCACCTTTGGTGGTCTGGACCTGACTGGTGTTCCAACTCTATTGATCAGTGGCCAACATCAACTGATACTTCGGCAGTGGACATACCTGAATTGAAGCCCACAATATTATCTCTTGTCGCTGTGCAAACTAGTTCGCTCTTCATTGCATACACAGAACGCCACTCATCATTCCTGCGGCTAGTCAGAGTAATTGCTTATGTGAAGCGCTTCCTGTTCAACTGCAAGATCCCAAAGCAGAACAAACTTTGTCGACGTATAGGCCCATTGTCAGCATCAGAGTTCACCAGAGCAAAGCTCCATTGTGTTAGCATTATCCAACACACTTATTATCCACAAGCCTTTACCACAATCAACCCTGACCAGTTACCATTGGAGCTCAAGCGCCTTGCAGTCTTCGTTGATCAAGAGGGAATCCTCAGAGTCGGTGGACGACTCCATAATGCGCCCTTACCAACATCACAGAAGCATCCCATATTGCTCCCAAGTCGTTCCCACTTCACCTCGCTTGTGGTCGACTTTTATCACCGTCTCAACCACCATATTGGTCCCAATGCTCTCAGCGCAAGCATACGTCAAGAGTACTGGATACCTTCTGCCAGGAATCTATTGAAACTAATTAAGCGCCAATGCGTTATCTGCATTCGCTTTTCTAAACGGATCTTATCACCGTTGATGGGTAATCTCCCAGCTAGCCGCTTCCACGCCGTGCGCCCCTTCTTGCACACTGGGGTAGATTTCGGAGGACCCTTCCTTTGTAGGACATCAAACTTGAGGAAAGCTCCCACCATCAAGACATATATGTGTCTCTATGTCTGTCTATCAACACGCGCTGTCCATATTGAACTTGCACTTGGACTTTCTGTTGAGGACTTCCTTGACACCTTCGACCGCTTTGTGGCTCGACGAGGAATCCCTGCAGCGATGTATTCCGACAACGGAACCAATTTCGTAGGTGCATCTGGCTATTTACGCGATGTGTTTGAGTGGTTTAACAAAGCACACACGCAAGAATCGTTGATTAACCACACAGCGCATCTGTCCATCACATGGAAGTTCAATCCTCCACATAGTCCCCACATGGGGGGAGCCTGGGAAGCAGGCATCAAATCCGCCAAAGCCTTGATACACAAATCATTTGGCGATCGTTCCTACACCACATGGGAACTTGCGACTATGTTCACGAAGGTTGAAGGAATTCTCAATTCGCGACCCTTGCAACCTGTCTCCGACTGCCCAGATGACCTTGATGCACTAACACCAGGGCACTTCATCATTGGTCAGCCATTGAACGCGCTCCCTGAAGTCGATTTTTCAGACGTTCCCAAGTCACGCCTCAATGCGTGGGAACTTGTAAGAGAAAGAGTGCAGTTTTTCTGGACTCGCTGGCAAGAAGAATACGTCCGCAGTCTTCAATCCAGGGACAAATGGGTGAATAACCCGCCAAACCTGAAGGTTGGCAATTTGGTTTTGGTCAGTGATCTGCAAACCCCACCTTCAAGATGGGCAATGGCACGCGTCCTGCAGACCCATCCTGGAACGGACGATGTGGTGAGAGTGGTCACTCTGAAGACGTCCAAAGGAGTCTTCAAACGTCCCACCGTCAAACTTGTGCCGCTTTTCATTTAACTTGGCGTAAAATTTGGGGGAGTATGTTTGGGTTTTAGAATTTTACGCCACTTTTCCTACCTAATTATTTAGTTTTAGCATTTGTTTACATTCAACTAACCTGTTGTTGTTATACATGTTTGATGATCATATTAACTTCGTTGTTGCTTGTTTTTCTTGTTACCATCACTTGTTTCACCCACTAATTGTACGTATTTTGATGAAATCAACTCACTTTCCACTAAATGCATGAAAATCAACCGGCAAAATTAATATTCTGAACTTGTGATAACAGAAAAGCTCCCGGCTCAATTCAAAGACAGCCATTGTCGTCTTGCCTTGAAGCTCGATCGTGTATCAACCAATCAGATCGCATCGTTTGGAAAACACCCAGGGTTACCATCATAAATTCATCTCATCTCTGCTTTATTCATATTTATTTGTCACAATTATCTAAAGCCAGGTTGATCCTAATAATTCATAAATTCCCTAATCAATTAAGTTGGAGTTGTGGATGTCATGCAAGTGTCTCTAAACTGCTGGAATCAACAAAACACACCACTTCATGGATCAAGAGAATCACAGAAACGTAAGGATACATGAATTTCCTGGTGCTGCCAGTGCACTCTGGCGGATTGTCTGCATTCTACTCCCCAATGAAGCAGACTTTATCAGTTCTATTTCCAACCTCCACAAAGAAAGTAAAAAAGTGTGTGTGCCTCTCAACCGCCATTGACGCTCCAGTTAAGACGATCAAAATCCTTGAATATCAGTTCAATCTGTGCGCATCCAACCGAAATTCACCTGTATATCGTCGGTGATAGCTTTGTTCGCGCCGGTAAAGTGCTTTTCCCCTCGAAATTACGCGTATTTCCGCGAATTTCCCACTCAGGGAGTCAGCCATCAACCACCTGTTTGCAGCTACCTACCTACAAGGACTCCTGGCCAGGATCCATTCCACTGGAACACCAAATAATAAGGTATCACACTTGATTTCACTTCCTAGAGTTATTTGTATGTGCATTTCACACTCCAACATTACCAACCCCCCTCTATTCAGCTTGCCCCTGCAAGCTTCCAGTAGTAGGTACCTACCTACCCTTTAAGTATCACCTGTGGTGGTACTTCCTGCTACTGATCAACCACTTCATCATATATTTCCCTCATCAACCTTTCATTCTCTAGGAAATAGTGTGTACCTTGGGTGTAGTCTTGGTGAGTTGAGTTCACACAACCCCCCTCCACTCTCTTCTGGACTGACCAGACTCAAAACTCTATCAACCATTGCATTTCCCCATTTCTCAAAATTCTTAGCATTCATCATTCCTGAAAGTGCATTCAGTGTTCTACACTGATATCAAACAACCTTTATGGGAAAAACACATCTCTAGATTGCAGCAGAAACGGACAACCACACGGAGCACAAGAACACATAGTAATGGTGTGCAATAATTTTTAAATTCGGAGAGAGTAATTTTTCAATAGAGTACTAATTTTATTAAGAACCAATTTATTTATTTTAATTTATTACAGGAAAATTATTATTTAGATTATACAAAAATATTCAATTTTTTAGAGATTGTACTGCGTGTATATATATGAAGTAGGTACCTACTAGAAATCCATTTTATGGCTGTATAATAAAATAACGCGAAAAAGTCGACGTTATAGAAAATTCACGATTGCGCATGCCCACCGGCTACTATGATCTGACGGCGATGAAAGTTATACAGGACTGTCTAAGCTCTTTGTGTGAGTTAGATCTCTCACACACAATTCCTGAAAATGTCATCGAAATCGGATTAAAATTTGGTATAGTTATGGACGTGACAAGGATTTACCACAGACAAATAGGCAGACAGACAGACAAGGAACAGTATTTGATCACCAAGCTGTGAAACGCAAAATGAAAGTAAAATACCTTTTACCTACCACCGTAGGTGCTAAAGACGTTTTTTTTTTTTTTTTTTTTCGAAAACTCATAAAGCACCCAAAGTATCTACGCTGCATACAAATGCCTCGGTGCATAGATATGTCTCATTTTCCCCCTATGAAAGGTATCAAGGTATGTTGTGTGTCTCAAGTTAAAAATGCCTCAATTCAAAAAGTTCAGGTCTTGCAGCATGATCTTATGAGCGAATTTTTGAAGATAATCGTATTACATTTTGTTACTTTGTTTTGGAATTTGACACATTGAGTGCAAAGAAATTGTTAACCTCAAATTTTGTGGCTAAGCATAAACACGTTCTAAATCATATTCTAAGTTCAGCAATTTTCCAGTTTTTTAAATAGATTTTTCAGTATATATTATTGAAATTTAAGTACATTTTTCACAATAACTTTGTGTATACATTTTTTAATGCTTTAGTTCATCGTTGTTAAACTTTTTGTGACTAAAATTCTGATAAAAATATAAACTTGTCAATTTTTAGACGTTTTTAGTGATTTGTTTAGCACATTTTTTGGAATTTGACCAATTTTTTGTTCTCAAAAAGTGTTGGCCAATTAACTCATCCTTTCGTTGGGAAAGCTTGATTTTTTTTTTTTTTTTTTTTGGCGCAAGAACGGAATTTGTATGTCAATCCTAAGGAAAATTATCGTCTGGAAGGACATACACACACATATTGTATGTGTACATACAGGGTGTTCCTCGGAAAGGTGACACCCCCCGTTAATTTCCCCAGAATTCAGCGTAACAAATTGTGACCAACGCCGTTCTTCATCATTTTTTACGTAGATCTCAGTGACAAAAACTTTTTTTTTTTTTCAAATGGGAACCCCATGTTTTATTGCAAATTCGAACTCTACAAGAAATTTCATGAGGAAAAGGCCTATCACTCGAGTTTTAAGTGAGCGTAAAAGGACGCAATTCCGGTCCACAAGTGTGCAACTCCGCTAAGTACAAAAATTATGAAATACTGAGTTTCTGAAGATATTCAATTACCACATGAAATATTAGAATTTTGGGGTGTTTTTACGTGCTGAACCTCGTAATGATGTTCGTTTATTTATATTTGCAACACCAACTTGGGAAAACCGAAAAATCGACAAGAATTGCACTTTTCTTACCCATTTCCACACAGCACAAAGCGTACTAAAGTGTAATTTTTTCGGTGTTTTTCCCCAAGTTGGTGTTGCAAATATTATTAAATGAACATCATTACGAGGTTCAGCACGAAAAAATACCCCAAAATCATATATTACATGTGGTGATTGAATATCTTCAGAAACTCAGTACCTATTTCATAATTTTAACACTTTTAGAGCGGAATTGCGTCCGTTTACGACCACTTGAAAATCGAGTGATGGGTAATTTCTTCATGAAATTTCACACAGAATTTGAGTCTGCAATAAAAAAAAGTCCAGTCATGCAGCATGACCCCATGAGCGAATTTTTGAAGAAATCTTCGACATTTCAGTCGCTATTGATCGTGTAGAGAAATTTTAGTTTATGATTTTGATAGAAAAACATGGAATCAAATTATTAAAAATAATTAGGAGGTACACTTACTTCTATAAGAGTAGTTCAATCTGAATTTGGACAATGTTTCATGCAAATATTACCGATTTTTACAACTAGCGAACGGCATTATTTCGATTTTTGACTGATTTTTCAACTTTGAAATTTTTGAAAACTTGATACATATTCTTATAGGAAATTTTACGCTGATTCCGAATATACCACATGTTAGTATGCTGAAAAAATTATTTCGCACAACAAATCGCAAAAAACAGGCTATTTTGAAATTTTTGACTACCTACATTTTTGAAAATTTCAACCCGAAGATGTAATCCGATCATGCTGGCCAACGAACTTGAACTTTCGTTTTGTGTCCTTAACATTTTGAAATTTGTTTGAAGTTTCTAGCACAATTCTACGGACAGTTATCGTCTGGAATGACACATGTACATATATACATACATACATACATTAAAAATTGCGTTAAACTTCAGAATATGATTCAGAATAGCGTGAAACGGATTTCTGCATAAAAGTTTTTCAAAAATTCACATTCTACAAATTTTGAGGCGAGAGCAATAGCTTAATTTTCTTCGAAAATTCGCTAAAAGGTGGTTTTGTAAGCGAGCACTTTTTGATCACAATATCAGATTTTGAAGAGGTTTGTTTTTCCTAATTTGATGACCACAAGGCACATTTTCTCAGGACTCCCAAACACGACTTCCATTCGTTGGAAGAAAATATTGGATTCTTTTGCGCTAATTTGATAATTGAAAATTGTTTTGCTTTTTTGCATTTTTAATGTTCTTGATGTCCAGTGAATCGTGTTCAAAAAGTTCCTAATAGTGAAAAATGACTAGGTAAAATCCTAATAATTTGATATAAACGCAGAACTTCATTGAGAATTTCAATTAGCTCTTCTTTTATGCAGCACAACTGAAACTTTTCTTTCGTTTTTTAAATTCACTAACAAAACTGATTAAACAAAATTAATTTCTAAATATGAAGTTTGGTGGTGGAGGGTAGCTTGGCCTGCCTTGGAATCGTGCCACTTGCAGTGTCCCTTTGGACACCTTGTTCAATGCCGCTCATGACCCTTATGGTTGAGGTGCGGCTTAAACCACTAAATAAAAAAAATAATAATTAAAAAAGAATATTAAAAATGAAAAAGTTACTTACCTAAGGGCATTTGTGTGCGATCCCTCCTCAGTCTTCTGAGGACGATGTTGGTGCGCGCGGAAAGGAATCATTGAGTGGGAATCAATTGAGGAAAGCCAGTCACAGTTTTACAAAGAGCAATAAGTGGGGGTAGTAGTAATAACAATAATAATAATTCAACATGTAGTGTGAGAAGATTTGTTAGAAAATTTTGATTTGCAATCTTGGAGCTATTTGGATACAATGCGGAAGATTATGGATTTAAGTGAAGAATGTTTGTGAGTAGATTTTGAAGACAAGGAGTAAAACTTCGACTGGTACGAATATTCAACAGGGAGTTAGATCAGGAATCAACAAGTGGTTGGGAGCCGCAGGAAAGCCGACGGAACACACGACAAGACACGAAGCGGGCGCGGAAACGACTGGAAATCCTCGGACACGGTCAAGGGAGGACTTAGGGGGTCGCTCCCTTCCACAATCCCTCAACACGCCTCTCCATAATACACCCATCTGATTGGTTGATCTGGGGCAGAAGAGAGATGGAGGGAGTATTGGGGAAGTCCACAGGCCCTTTTCGACTCACGTAGGGTCAAGGGAAAGTTCGGATATTGTGATCCGCAAGAAGTGAGGTTGGTAATTTTTAGGCCAGAGATGAATACAATATATACCTTTGTAAGTGGAAGATTCGTCTGTTGATAGAAACGGTTTTCTACGCTGATGTTTCGCTGAGTTTATTCATCGTCTTCAGGTGGTCGAAACTGCAAGTGATAAAAAAAAAAAATGATGATAGAAAAACTAATTCAGCTGTCCAATTAAAATTAGTATAAGCCCGAACAAAGTATAGAATAGTAATTATAGAGACAAGGGTTCAGGCTAATGACAAAACTGTTTCGAAGTCGTTGGAGTTTGATAAATCAAAATAAACAGCCAATCAGTAACCAATTTTCAGCATGTGAGAAAATTTCCACTGAGGAGTTTAGCGACTAATTTAAAACCGCTTATAGCTGACAAAGCTGTCGCCAAAATTTCAATGAGGGAATTTTCTCCTACTGACATGTTATTTCGAAAAGTTTCTATTTTCGTTTTGTTAACTTCAGTGAAGCCGAAAATACAATGAATGCTGTTAAGAATTCATCTTCGGATAACATGCAGAATTTGAACTCTATTTTTTCAATATCAATTTATCTATTCATCCTGCACACTCTAACAGCTCTGATAAATGAAGCTTATGGTGTTTTAGTTCGTTTTAGTTTACCTTTTCAAAACATTCCCTCCGAGCTGTGATAACGTGGACTAATATAATAGAATAGAATAGCATAACAAGCGTATATATTACATTACCAATTACATTACCTCATATCATTACAATTACTATGTTACATACTTATTGAAACATTACGGGACAGAATTACAATTACTATATTAGTACTCATTGAATCACCTATACTTCTGGTAGTATACATTTTTAACTAAAATTAATTTGTTATATTCATTAACTATATATTCACATGCACTATATATATTCACTCGTTGAATCACCTATACTTCTTGTGTTATACATTTTTGACTAAAATTAATTAATTAATTTGTTATATTCATTAACTATATATTCACATTCTTAAATCATATTCATATTACATTGTCATCGCTATTAGTATTACACTGTTTTTTTTTTTTTTTTTTTTTTTTTTCTTTAAGGTTTAAGCCGCGCCTCAACCAGAAGGGTCACTAGCGGCATTGAACAAAGTGTGAAAAGGGACACTTGAAGTGGTACGATTCCAAGGGGGGCCATGCGTCATCCTTGACTAAAAAGGAGCGCCATCATGGACTGCACTGGCATATCGGAGGGGGGGGATGAGGGATGCAGTGATAACCACTGTTTAGCCCCTCAAGTGGATAAGAAAAAACGCAAAAATAAAATGATACAACTAAGACAAGATGTAAAATAGGCTAATAACAAACTAATACAACAAGGCTAATACAATCAGCAACAAGTGAAATAAAACTATGGCTATATAAATATATCAAAGATCAGATATCACAGTTCGTAGTAGAACTCAGCGGCTCTCAGGTACAACAACAGGGGTCGGACCTTGTCTGGTCCGTATAATACATCAACTCACTGAGGGGGCTGATGTTGGACTCGGAGGTCCACAAGGGCTGGGCAGTCCTCCAGAAAGTGGACAGATCACCCTCACACTGCCTACACACAAAATCTCGATCTTCTGCATTAAGCAGGTGTCTGTGAGTAAGTCGGGTATGGCCAGTAGCAACCTGGTTGACCACTATTCGATCCCTCCTTGGAAGTTGGGTTACGAAAGGGCCCACGCAGACCAGTGACCTAACCCTGCCATTACTCATGCCAGATGAAATTGGCTTTATGTTGCATGTAGGAGATTTGATCCTCAATGTGTATCGGCAACCGATGGAGTTATCACCAATGGCTCTCCTTGCAAGGGCATCTGCAAACTCATTGCCATGAATATCCACATGGCTTGGCACCCACATAAAAGTTATTTCTGAACCCAATGTGGTGGCTTGGTGTAGTGATACACATAGGCTTTGTGTAAGGGGATCATCAGAATATGAGTCCCTGATCGCCTCGATGGTACTTAGTGAATCGCTACAGATCACATAATTCCCAACTCCCAATAAATGGCAACCATAACAAACCTATCGCTAATATTGAACGGGAAATTGATGTGAAAATCTAAGTTTATCATGTCTTACCGTGCACCGTGGAGGCACTCTGAAACAGGTGATCAAGGTTCCCCGATCAGCCACTAGAGTGGGCTGGAGTTGACTTCTCTCTGATTCCCATGCCAGAAAAGTGCCCTGTTACAGGTTGGTCAGGTATCACACACTACGGTGGGAGGGTGGATTACACACACACACACAGGCAACTAATTCTACCCATAGCCTATGACAAGGTCATGGCCAGAACCTTAAATGTTAGTTGCCACTCCATTTACCTGTGATATCGCTTGCCACAGATCATTTCTATCATATTTAAACACACACAGACTTATACTTATGGTTTTTTTACGGACTTACTTTTTTATCGGTTATTTATTTATTTTCTCTCATACTTGGGTTGTCCCTCACACCCCACGATCGATTCCAATAGGCTGTCCATCTTTTATACGAAGCCTTGCCTATATGAACTACTTTCAGGGGGACGTCCTAAAAAAAATGCAAGTGAATTGGTGGAGTTTGCAAAGGACATGGATTTTGACTTACTTGGCTAGCACACAGGCAAAAATACTGTGTGTTTTATCGAATTGAAAAGGGAAACATGAAATAAAGAAATTAACTAACAAGGACTTTGAAAGAAGATGTATTGTTTTACTGCAGTTGAACTAATGTATATTTGTTAAAGTCTGTTGTTCTTCAATGACGTGCTTGGTGGAATCAACTACCCTTCTTTAGGGTTTACTGCAGTGGGGAAAACTGAAAAAGTGCACCTACTATAGTGTAGTAGGTACACTTCGACTTTCTACGACTTACTAGGATTCAACAAGGCCTACTTACTCATCGCTACTACAAGTAGTAAATACCTAGTATTTACTGTAAGTATTTTCAACTGATAGTTAATTCTCCCATCAAACAATTACGCAATATGTGCAATATTTGCTCATGCCTACAAAGACCAGGATTGTTTTTCTATGTAGTTTTCAATCATCCCAATCTAGGTATAGACCACTAATAACCCAATAATAACAATATATTATGTAAACAATGGGATAAGTACCCACATGATGGACTAGTGAATTACAAAAGAGGAACATATAATATTAGGAATGTTCAAAGTTATAACGAAAAGAAGAATGTAACATAAAACTGGTCTTCAAAATTTAGAGATAAAACCTAGAAGTAGGTTTTATTACAGTCTTATTGGGATATAAAAAATACCGATAGCCAAAGGGTTATAATACTGGAATCCCGTAACTGGCTCCGTCATTTTAATTTTTATGGATGATTTTTGAGGATCTATGTTTACTGCCATGACCATTTCGTTCTCGACATGACTGTAAAAGTTAAAAACGAAACCACCTGATTACCTATCTGATAAAATGGATAGAAAAATGATGATAGCCCTTACACTAACAAGAGTTATTATCATTGAGATAATAACATTGCGCGTCAATTGATTTGAATCGCAATTTTATGGGTAAGGAAATTTTGTCAGGTGAGGATATTTTATTGTGTTTCCTGTATCTTGGATTGATGGGCATGTGCCCAATCACACATAGTTAACTACAATACCGTGAGATAAATGAGAACATAAACTCAAACGGCGAAACTAAAATTAATGAACTGAATTCTCATCTTTAAACAAGAAACTAAAACATAAAGTACATTGTTATGGAAAAGAAAAACTTAATACTGTGCTAATTAATTAAACCGCAAAAGAACTAAAAAGTTACAGTCATGCAGCATGATCGAATGAGCAAATTTTCGTAAATTTATCGTATTCTATAACGTTATATTGTTTTGATTTTTAGACTTTTTGAGTGCAAGGAAATTGTTAACTATTCATTTTAAGGCAACAAAGGTATTCTAAATAATAATCTGTCATTCAAAAAGTGGTTTTGGATTTTTCGATTTTTTCCCCAGTACTTTTGGTTTATTATTTTCAATAATAAGCCTATCGTAGAATTATCAGGATTGGGGCCAAACAAATGATTTCTCCTCTTTCGCCGAGCTTTCGATAAATTTATTATCTTCTTCAGGGCCTAAAAATACAATAAAACAGCTACCCTTACACAAACGGCGAACTCATAAAAGGTAATAAATTAAAGGCATAAACGCAAAAATAATCCAACAAGAATACTATAGGCAAATCAACTAACTTACTCAGAGGTGAACTACAGTGCGAAAATCACACCACTCAGCGACCAACTCAGTAAATTATGCATCAAAGGTTGCAAACAGGTACTAAAATAGAAACAGGTACATAAATCAACCACCTCATATCAAGGGATGCTTATACCAATAAGGGAACAAACATATCAACAACCAACCAACACTCACCAACTCAATGAAGAAACTAAAAACCAGTCTATTGCAAATTAAAAAAGAAGAAGAAGAAAATAACATCAGGCAGTCACAAAATTATATCAATAATTCGATTTTCTAAAATAGCATCAAAATCAAACAAGGCAACAACATTCATTAGAATAACACTGATAAGAATGATAAGAGATCCTCTCTTCCTCTTCATCAACAATCATGATAAGATCCATGGAACAGAATCACATGGATAAATAATAAATTATTCTTCAACAAACTGTAAATATATATAAACTTTCAAAACTTTCTTCATCAACAATCATGACAAGATCCATGGAACAGAAACGCATGGATAAATAATAAATTAGTCTTCTAAAATCAATATGACCAACAATACAACAAATTATAAATATATATAAACTTTCAAAACACAACAATAATAGTATTAATATATACGTATACATATCATAGATATATATCACAGATTAGTTGGTTGGTTGCTAACTAATGACTAGCCCTACATTTTTGTACCTCAGCCAAAATCCCAGAATACACAGAACTGAGTCCTGAAGTATCTGTTCTCTTATTACAAGCAGTTGGATTCATGTGAATATACGCCATTTCCTTGAATAATCTTCGGCTCAATACTGGTTCTCGATCCAAGATCTCAATCCCATCAAAATCGAACTCGTGACTCATATTCTCTGCATGCGCGGCCAATGCACACACATCAAGTCCTCCAGCATCACCACGACATTCGGACGCATGCTTCCCACTCCTATCCTTTATATATTGCTTGGTCTGGCCCACATAAACAGTAGAACAATCTCTGCAAGGTATTCTATATATATTACTTCAGAGTGCAGTGATATAGGATCTTTCGCCTTCAACGTGGTATGGAGCTTGGACATTTTATTTTTGTATTTGTAAACAATTCTGCAGTCAGTAAACTCCTTCCCCAACAATGATTTAAGCTTAGGCGTAATCCCCTGGATGTAAGTCAGAGATAAAAAACGTGCATCTTCCTGCTCACCAACTTGATCAAGTTTACGAGGGCCAGGCGTCCACCCATACACAAGTCTAGACCTCAAGGATCGAGGATACCCATTTTGTTCCAGAATACCCAAAACCATTTCTTATTAGATGGGTGATATTGAGTGCTACTCAGTCTAAGAACCCTACTGACGAGCTCCCGTGCACATGATAGCTTCATGGAAAATGCATGCGTAGACCGAAAATCCAGGCATCGATCGGATAAAAATGGTTTCTTATACCAGTCAGTGGTTAAATTCCCTTCAAGATCTCGA
>CM061051.1:12612832-12897847 GCA_030762985.1 Adelphocoris suturalis | reverse complement strand
ATGTGATACAACTTACTAGCTCTTAACACATCCTTTCACAAGACCACTTTCACAGTACTCTAAAGATTTTTAGTTCCAATTGATTCAAAGAACAGTTCTAAAACTAGATAGGTAATCCACAACATCTTTGCGGCTGAAGTCTGGATCATCTAGAACACTTGTATGTCAACTCCCCAACACACATTTCATATGGATCTCTACCCCACAGATTAAATCTTGCGTTCGTAGCGTTTGAGGTCAACACCTGATAATAACTTGATGTCATTTGCATACAATTTATCACCTTGCATATTACAAATAATGAAAATATTGACTCGGAACTAGGTGAGACTATGTTATGCTGTTGTCCAGCCCTGCCTACAAATGGCGCATTTTCGCATATGTTTACTCGTCACCATGACAACAAGGTGAAATAATTCGATTTCGCCTTGCCTCGATGTAAGGATGCGCTAGTGTCCAAGTCTCGAGAATATCACCCATAAATGGGTGAGTGACGGGGAAAGGGCGGAGAGGTCGTGGTTAGGGAGGGAGTGGAGGGGAAACGAAGAATGGAAGGTATAGGGGCGGCGAGGAGGGGAAAGGAGAAAGTATATGAAGTGAGTAAATCTGTCTTTTGGTGAGTTATTACTATTAGCCCAAAATTAAACTACTAGCCTATCTTATGTCATATAATATGATATCTTCTAATGCAAGTTGCCAAGTATTGTGGGCTCTTTTATAAATTACTAGCCGCTCCGGCTCGCTACGCTCGCCTCCACGTCCAGCCGGGGGGCAAGCCCCCCGGACCCCCCATTAAGTTGCTCGCTTCGCTCGCAACGTGTGGAGTGTAGGGAATATTGCTCGCTTCGCTCGCAAAGTCTGGCATGTAGGATATGTTGCTCGCTTCGCTCGCAAAGTCTGGCATGTAGAAAATGTTGCTCGCTTCGCTCGCAAAGTATGGCATTTAGGGGATGTTGCTCGGTTCGCTCGTAAACGGTAGATCTCTATGGGTAGGTTTAACTTCTGTAGGGGATGCTGCTCGCTTCGCTCACTTGAGGAAGTTATACTGCCCCCGGACCCCCATTAAATTGCTCGCTTCGCTCGCAAAATGTGGCATGTAGGGAATTTTACTCGCTTTGCTCGCAAACGGTAGATCCCTAAGGGTAGGTTTAACTTCTGTAGGGGATGCTGCTCGCTACGCTCGCTTGAGGAAGTTATACTGCCCACCCAACTTGGCAGACGTTTTTTTCTGTTGGGGAATTCTTACTAACAAATTAAATCTTATAAAACTACGTGGAACCACGAAAAGTTTATTAGGGGATGTTGCTCGCTTTGCTCGCAAGGTATACCTGTATATGTGTAGGACAAAGTCCGTATTTATTCTGTAGGGGATGCTGCTCGCTTCGCTCGCTTGAAGAAGTTATACTGCCCACCCAACTTGGCAGACGTTATTTCTGTTGGAAATTCTTACAAACAAATTAATTCTTATAAAACTACGTGGAACCACGAAAAGTTTATTAGGGAATGTTGTACTGCCCACCCAACTTGGCAGACGTTTTTTTCAGTTGGGAATTCTTACAAACAAATTAAATCTTATAAAACTACGTGGAACCACGAAAAGTTTATTCGGGGATGTTGCTCGCTTCGCTCGCAAGGTATACCTGTATATGTGTAGGACAAAGTCCGTATTTATTATTTGAAATGGCTCTCGCTTCGCTCGCAAGGTATTGCGTAGAAGTGCAAATGGGAACCCCCCTGTGAGGGTCCCTTCAGGTAAGCAACGTTGTGTAACGGCGGCCCGTGGTCGATTAATTTCTGATGTTAAACGCTTCCCTCGCAATTCCGCTCGCGATTTGACCGACTTAACGTCACTTTTTTCGATATCCGATTTCGGATTCAGATTCGGCGGACCCAAAGCTGTATTTCGCCCGCGAAAACCGTTCCGAAAAACGTACCTTTATGGGGTATATTTTAATCGGAAAAAACCAAGTTTTTCGGCGGACTTTTCGAGAAAACGGGTCCGTACTCTCGCATTTTTTCAACGCATTTCCCGATACTTTTTTCGCGATCCGATCGCGCCGTCGTCTTCCTCGTAGGAAAACCTACGAAACCCGTATTTTTCCGGAATTTTCAACGGCCGTTTAGAGGGGTAGGGGAAGCGGGGAAGTGGAAAAAGCGCACATTAATTATTACTTCGACCCCCCTCCCGCCCTACGGCCCATGGTTCGGGTGGGATTAGAAAATTTTAAATTCGCTCGTTCCACCTTTCGGAAAATCCCAAGAAGATCCCCCCACTCGTATACTCCCCCCACTCAGCCGTTTGGCCGTGCATAGACACGACAGACAGACAGACGGAGTTTCATTCTTATTAATAACTAGCCGCTCCGGCTCGCTACGCTCGCCTCCACGTCCAGCCGGGGGGCAAGCCCCCCGGACCCCCCATTAAATTGCTCGCTTCGCTCGCAAAGTGTGGTATGTAGAGAGTGTTGCTCGCTTCGCTCGCAAAGTGTGGCATGTAGGGAATGTTGCTCGCTTCACTCGCAAAGTGTGGTGTGTAGGGCATGTTGCTCGCTTCACTCGCAATTGAAACATGTAGGGGATGTTGCTTGCTTCGCTCGCAAACGGTAGATCTCTAAGGGTAGGTTTAACTTCTGTAGGGGATGCTGCTCGCTTTGCTCGCTTGAGGAAGTTATACTGCCCACCCAACATGTAGGGAATGATGCTCGCTTCGCTCGCAAACGGTAGATCCCTAAGGGTAGGTTAAACTTCTGTAGGAGATGCTGCTCGCATCGCTCGCTTGAGGAAGTTATACTGCCCACCCAACATGTAGGGGATGTTGCTTGCATCGCTCGCAAACGGTAGGTCTCTAAGGGTAGGTTTAACTTCTGTAGGGGATGCTGCTCGCTTCGCTCGCTTGAGGAAGTTATACTGCCCACCCAACTTGGCAGACGTTTTTTTCTGTTGGAAATTCTTACAAACAAATTAAATCTTATAAAACTATGTGGAACCACGAAAAGTTTATTAGTGGATGTTGCTCGCTTCGCTCGCAAGGTAGGTACCTATGTATACCTGCTCGCCTCGCAAGGTATTGCGTAGAAGTGCAAATGGGAACCCCCCTGTGAGGGTCCCTTCTGGTAAGCAACGTTGTGAAACGGGCGGCCCGGGTCGATTAATTTCTCATATTAAACGGTTCCCCTCGCTTCCGCTCGTGATTTGACCGACTGCCCGTCACTTTTTTCGATATCCGATTTCGGATTCAGATTCGGCGGACCCAAAGCTGTATTTCGCCCGCGAAAACCGTTCCGAAAAACGTACCTTTATGGGGTATATTTTAATCGGAAAAAACCAAGTTTTTCGGCGGACTTTTCGAGAAAACGGGTCCGTACTCTCGCATTTTTTCAACGCATTTCCCGATACTTTTTTCGCGATCCGATCGCGCCGTCGTCTTCCTCGTAGGAAAACCTACGAAACCCGTATTTTTCCGGAATTTTCAACGGCCGTTTAGAGGGGTAGGGGAAGCGGGGAAGTGGAAAAAGCGCACATTAATTATTACTTCGACCCCCCTCCCGCCCTACGGCCCATGGTTCGGGTGGGATTAGAAAATTTTAAATTCGCTTATACACCCTATCGGAAAATCCCAAGAAGATCCCCCCACTCGTAGATCCGGCCCACTCAGCCGTTTGGCCGTGCATAGACACGACAAACAGACAAACAGACAGACGGAGTTTCATTCTTATAAATAGTATAGATAGAGATAGAGATGAGTTCCTAGGTCGTTTGGCTATGTGGTCGCCAATGAGTCCGTCTAGGTGTTTTGCGTTTTTTCATCAGTCTGTTAAGTGGTGAGGTGAATATGGTATCTGATGTGGTGTCCTCCGAAAGGTACGTAAATTATAATTTTACTATTATTACTGGCGGAAATAACGCTTTAGATTCAATAAAATTTCATCCTCTTGCCCCACTGAGACCACAGAACAGAATCGAAAAATATAGAATAGAATACGATAGACTAATTCAACTATTTAATGAGTAAACTTTACTTTTGTCCGCATATTTAAAAGTATGCAATAAGTTATAATATGTAAGATTCCACAATGCTGATGATCCCGATGATTTTAAGAATGATTTACTACTTAGTACCTTCACAGCCAAACTAGATAGTGAAGTAGCTCCAAAAGTATTTTATACTATTATTGAAAGTTACCCTGAACTAAGGGCACCCCTAATCGACTCATTTGCCGGTGAAAGAGATACTTACACCATTATAGTGAAAATGAAGAGCATGACCCAAAAACAACAAGAGGACTGTTTCAACTTCTTTGATAGGGTTAATCTCTGCTTAAAATGACTAATAGATTATTTAGAAACAAACATGGTTCCAGTCCTTATCCCATATTTGCAAAACTTTGCCCTCCGAGGATTTATTTTACTAATTTGCACGGTCCTTCCGAACGGTCGCTTCTAAGAAAGAACGCTCCTCACAACCACGGTGAAGCATTATCTATGTTGACAAATGATTTCAACGTGAAACCTAGGGCCGTAAATAAAACAAGTGGAAACAAAGTGCGAACTCAAGTTTACTTCAACGTTCTCAAGCAGTTATCAAGGCCAAGGTCAATTTGATTATCAGCCAAGACCTTGCCCACCTTTCCAACGCCCGAATAATCAACACACTAATTCTAATTACCCTTGTTACTAGCCACCGAATTACAAACCTCCAAATTATAATTCAAATTTCAAATACCGGCCCTCTTATTCACAACAAGATTAAAATAATTCAAATCACTACAGGCTCCCTAACTCACAAGAGATTCCGAACTTAAACCAAGCCCCATGTCTACCACGACGGAAACCTCTGCTTTAAACATGATGAACCCAGAACATCCATGGCACAGAGGAAGGGTAGGCATTAGAGCCTTGTTATTCCAGTAACGCCCATTATTATATTCTGGAACCAGACTGTTACGGGTACCATGATTATAATATCTGTGAAATTTTTTCTGCAACGACTCTGAATGAGAAAACTGAGGAAAATCTCCTCAATCAACTTCGGAACCTTTTTTTAGAGAACCCATGCCTCGAAAAGAAATCGTCGAATTGATGAAGTTCGGCAAATTTCTTCCGTACATCAAAATTAGTAGAATAACTAGAATCATGATTGACACCGGCAGTTCCAAATCGTTTATTTACCCAAAAATTGTTTTTCATCCATTTCTCAAAACAAAAACAAGAAAAAGAAAATAATAATAATAAAAAAAGACCCAGTCATGCAGCATGAACGTAAAAGCGAATTTTCGAAAAATATCGTATTGTATAATTTTAAATTGTTTTGAAATTTGAGCTTTTTTAGTGCAAGGAAATTATTGCTAACTATTGATTTTATGGCAAACAACGTATTCTAAATAATAATCTGGTATTAAAAAACAGGTTTTGGAATTTTAACTTTTTTTGCAGTATTTATCGGTTTTTTAGCGAATCGTAATGAAATTTAAGTACATTTTCCAGCACTATTTCGTACATAAATTTTTGAATGTTCTATTTTATAGTTAATTAACTTTTTTGAGCTATATTCAGCGAAAAAATATAATTTAAACACTTTTTAGCCGTTTTCAGCCATTTTGAGTGATTTGACCAATTTAATGTAGGTAGGTACTCAAAAAGAACTCATCCAATCGTTTGGACAGCTTGATTTTTCGGCGCAAGAACGGAATTTTTATCTCAATCCTAAGGAGAGTAATCGTCTGGAATGACAGGTATATATATAAGCATATATATATATATATATATATATATATATATATATATATATATATATATATATATATATATATATATATATATATATATATATATATATATATATATATATATATATATATAGTTATCTTTTGACAGGATTGCTGCGTCGTTTTATCACGGACCACAGGACTACCGCGTCACATCCCAGCGCAACAAACCTGCGCCATAATCCTGGGTTTTTTAATACTTCGACAGGTTTGTCGCGCACGGTCTTGAAGGGTGGGTATAATCGAACCAACAAACGGCGCTCTTTCTCCATCGCAGTTCACAGGATTGTGGCGCAAGGGGTGGTAGATGGGTTGTTTCTTAGGTGAAGTAATTATCTATCGGGTTAGGTTTCTCTCCTTGCGTTTTTTTTCGTTTCCGATGGCAGATCCCGTCGTTGATTATATTTTGATGGAAGGGGGTGTATTGGAAGTGAGTTCAGTCCTATTGAAGCAAGATAACAGTTGCTATGTCGCTGTTTATGAAATTGTAATATTTAATGTTTTATGGCATTATACTTGAATAATTAACCTACTTATCGGTCAGGATGAAACGTAAAATCTGTATTCTTTCAAAATGAGTTTTTTATACTGTAAGCATTCCAAACCCTACAAAACCTCTAACTTCTTCAACTTCCGTTTTATATTACCCCTTATATATATATACCCCTTCTAATAGGTAAAAAGAACTAGGAATCCGATTTTCTAGGACTTGTCGCACGGAGCGTCTCATGGAGGGGGTAATTCCGAAACTTTTCTTATTTTGTCATTTAAAATGTGAGAAAAATAGTTTCTAATAGGTAAAAAATCCAAGGAATCCGATTTTCTAGGTCTCGTCGCACGGCGCGTCTCATGGAGGGGGTAATTCCGAAACTTTTCTTATTTTGCCATTTAAAATGTGAGAAAAATAGTTTCTAATAGGTAAAAAATCCGAGGAATCCGATTTTCCAGGTCTCGTCGCACGGCGCGTCTCATGGAGGGGGTAATTCCAAAACTTTTCTTATTTTGTCATTTAAAATGTGAGAAAAATAGTTTACAATAGGTAAAAAATCCGAGGAATCCGATTTTCAAGGTCTCGTCGCGCAGCGCGTCTCATGGAGGGGGTAATTCCGAAACTTTTCTTATTTTGTCATTTAAAATGTGAGAAAAATAGTTTCTAATAGGTAAAAAATCCGAGGAATCCGATTTTCTAGGTCTCGTCGCACGGCGCGTCTCATGGAGGGGGTAATTCCGAAACTTTTCTTATTTTGCCATTTAAAATGTGAGAAAAATAGTTTCTAATAGGTAAAAAATCCGAGGAATCCGATTTTCTAGGTCTCGTCGCACGGCGCGTCTCATGGAGGGGGTAATTCCGAAACTTTTCTTATTTTGCCATTTAAAATGTGAGAAAAATAGTTTCTAATAGGTAAAAAATCCGAGGAATCCGATTTTCTAGGTCTCGTCGCACGGCGCGTCTCATGGAGGGGGTAATTCCGAAACTTTTCTTATTTTGTCATTTAAAATGTGAGAAAAATAGTTTCTAATAGGTAAAAAATCAGAGGAATCCGACTTTCAAGGTCTCGTCGCGCGGCGCGTCTCATGGAGGGGGTAATTCCAACACTTTTCTTATTTTGTCATTTAAAAATTAAAAAACATAATTTTTAACTGGTAAAAAATACGAGGAATCCGATTTTCTGGGTCTCGTCGCGCGGCGCGTCTCATGGAGGGGGTAATTCCGAAACTTTTCTTATTTTGCCATTTAAAATGTTCAAAGTGTTGAGTAAAATGTCGTACAAATACGCAACCACGAGAGACATTTTATGTCTTTGCGCCCCCTTTCCCCTTCCTATAAAACCCCGTATTGTATTCTAGAGCCACTCAGTTGATCTGGGATCGGTCAGTTGTGTTCAAGTCCCTCAAGGGCCCACATACCAAATCACATTAATCATGGGATCATTAGGGAAAAAACCGGATTCTAGATCCACTCAGCTGATCTGGGATCGGTCAGTTGTGTTCAGAAGTCCCTCAAGGGCCCACATACCAAATCTCAGAGCCGTGGGATCATTAGAGAAAAAACTGGATTCTAGAGCCACTCAGCTGATCTGGGATCGGTCAGTTGTGTTCAGAAGTCCCTCAAGGGGCTACATACCAAATCTCAGAGTCGTGGGATCATTAGGGAAAAAACTGGATTCTAGAGCCACTCAGCTGATCTGGGATCGGTCAGTTGTGTTCAGAAGTCCCTCAAGGGGCTACATACCAAATTTCAGAATCGTGGGATCATTAGGGAAAAAACTGGATTCTAGAGCCACTCAGCTGATCTGGGATCGGTCAGTTGTGTTCAGAAGTCCCTCAAGGGCCCACATACCAAATTTCAGAATCGTGGGATCATTAGGGAAAAAACTGGATTCTAGATCCACTCAGCTGATCTGGGATCGGTCAGTTGTGTTCAGAAGTCCCTCAAGGGCCCACATACCAAATCTCAGAGTCGCGGGATCATTAGGGAAAAAACTGGATTCTAGAGCCACTCAGCTGATCTGGGATCGGTCAGTTATGTTCAGAAGTCCCTCAAGGGGCTACATACCAAATCTCAGAATTGTGGGATCATTAGGGAAAAAACTGGATTCTAGAGCCACTCAGCTGATCTGGGATCGGTCAGTTGTGTTCAGAAGTCCCTCAAGGGGCTACATACCAAATCTCAGAGTCGTGGGATCATTAGGGAAAAAACTGGATTCTAGAGCCACTCAGCTGATCTGGGATCGGTCAGTTGTGTTCAGAAGTCCCTCAAGGGGCTACATACCAAATTTCAGAATCGTGGGATCATTAGGGAAAAAACTGGATTCTAGAGCCACTCAGCTGATCTGGGATCGGTCAGTTGTGTTCACAAGTCCCTGAAGGGCCCACATACCAAATCTCAGAGTCGTGGGATCATTAGGGAAAAAACTGGATTCTAGAGCCACTCAGCTGATCTGGGATGGGTCAGTTGTGTTCAGAAGTCCCTCAAGGGACCACATACCAAATCTCAGAATCGTGGGATCATTAGGGAAAAAACTGGATTCTAGAGCCACTCAGCTGATCTGGGATCGGTCAGTTGTGTTCAGAAGTCCCTCAAGGGGCTACATACCAAATCTCAGAATTGTGGGATCATTAGGGAATCTCCGCGTAACGCTCTCCGCGTGACGCTCCCCGCGTGACGCTCCCCCGCGTGACGCTTTTTCATTTATGTGCCATAGTAAAGACATAAAATGTCAAAAACATGAGGAATCCCATTTTCTAGGTCTCGTCGAGTGGCGCGTCTCATGGAGGGGGTAATTCTGACACTTTTCATATTTCGTCATCTTACATTTGAACAAAATAGTATATATCAAGTAAAAAGTACGACGAATCCGATCTTCTAGGTCCTGTCGTGCGGCAGGTCGGTTTTGGGAGGTAATACAAGACTTTCTGTAAAATTGCAATTAAAAACATATAACCGAAAATTCCTTAGGTACATTGTCTGAAGGGAAGTTGAACCTTCTTTTTATTTGTAGCAGAAACCGAAAAAGAATTCAGGGCTCCAATGTGGATGAAGGAGTGGATAAGGATCATATTTGCTCCCTATAAATCCTTGTGTGTTGAGCCAAAAATATATCTGAAACTTTCCATTCAAGTGATGTAGCTGATCAAAAATGCTATTTTCCTCCCTTTCCTTTCGAGTTTGTGTCACTCCTTTGTGCTTCCTCAGCAACCTCAATTCCGGCCCCCATAATAATTCTCGGAATAATCCCTTAACCTATAACCATTAAATCACAACCTTTCGAATTGAGTGAGTGTGATACAAAGTGTCAAGGATCATCTTCGGGTGATGTGGGGTTTTTCAGCCAAATTTCGTAAACTTTGGTAAGGAAGTATCTGAAAAAAGCGTCGAACGGCGGACGGTGTGGTGTAGGAGTAGGGCAGACGGCGGACGACAAGGGGACAGATTTTTTAAAATCGATTTTGGTAATTGACGTATCTCAAACGTAAACCATCAAATTTTGAGGGGAATTGAAAAAAAAAGTAATAGTTCTTAATCGATCACAAAAGCGCCATTATCAGAGGGATGATCTCCCCAAGTACCATCCAAGCTTGTGCGAAAACAGACAGTGTCTAATGAGAAAAAAATTCTTGGAGGCAGACGGACAAACGGTCATTTACACAAAACGGAAATTGCCAAAGAATGTCTACAATATAAAATACGAGTGGAAATATGATTTTGGTGAAAAAACGTGGTTCTGCGACTACATTTCATTCAATGAGGTGCATCGTTCAAAGTTTACAATTTGTTCAAATACGTTCTCGAAATCAGGTTAATTCCAAATTTTGGTGTCATCCCTAGTGACTTGACGTGAACAACATAATTATTATAATTTTTTAATATATCACTGTGGCATGAAGGAAAGTTTAAAGAAGGGAAATTTGAACAATAGTTGAGATTTCAACGTTCGATGTTTTGCCCCGAAACTCGGCGGTTGCCCAAGGTTTTGATGGATGAAAAACAGTTTAAAAACGCAGCAAATTCTTGACAAAGGTTTATTATTCCCGTTACAGACAATAGGTACACGTCACTTCCACGTTCAACACTTTCATAATTTCTGTGATCAATATTGCATTGCTGAATTGATACAGATACCTACTGTAGTATCTCTTCAATCTAGATATTTTTTGTGATGATAATTTGTTAGCGTTGTTCGGTACTACCTAGGTAATTAGATTTTGCGATTTACATGACCATGGACTTGTGAGGTTTAGAGTTGTCTAACCAATAAAATAATTATTTGTTCCCAAAACCTTGCAAAACACTTCAAAACCCAATTTTTACCTTTTTTTTTTTTTTTTTTTTTTTTTTTTTTTTTTTTTTTTTTTTTTTTTTTTTTTTTTTTTTTTTTTTTGCCTAAAAAATTCTTGGGTGATGAAGGATTGGACTGCTCAGTTTCGGGGCACTACGAAAACCTAAATGCAGCCCCTGTGCAAAGTTTCAGATTTTTGAGATTTCCATGTCTATACTAAGGCCTCCCTGGATAGGAAATTATTACAATTTGCATCACTCAAAGCGTAACATAACGGAAAACTTCTGATACTTTTTGTATACAATGACTCAGTTGTTACGTTTGTTCACCTTCTTCCCTCTTTAAGGCCAATGCGGACAGGAGTTTAATATGATTCTGAGATAAGAGATAGTGCTACGGCCGCACCAAAAGTTTATTCCATTTTTGTAGAAACAATTCCATTAAAAATTAAAATTTAATTGTGGAAATGTTTTCAAGACGAATACGAGATTGGAAGTATCGTTCAACATTTTGAAATGTTTTGTAATTTTGTCTTCAAAATTGCAATTACAAATTGATATTTAATTGAGAACAAAATGGAACAGTCAGTAAACATTTTCCTTGATAATCAGAGACGGGAGGCGAAATTTAGGTCTGACGAACGTGGTCCTCGAACCTGACGAACGTGATCGTTTAAGTCTCTGAATCCGAATTTGAAATCCGTTTTGTTCTTCACGGTTTAGTTCCTTGGATTGAATTTCATGAAAAACCCCCAGAGTTCATCTAGGAAATTGTTCAAAATTCATCAACTTGTGTTACAATATGGAAATTGGGCGCTGATTCCGAATAAAATCCGTTTCGCATTAGAACGCTTCGTTCACCTAGTATCTAAATTTTCAAGAATTTCATAGAAATCTCCCCGAAAACCCCCACCCCCTACCTACTGATTGACCCTGTATGGTGGTTAAAAACCACTTCAAATATTCAATAATATATGCAGATAACCTACCCAAAAGATGAAAATTTGAAAAAAAAAAATTTACGAAACTGAACTTGCCAAAAAAGCTGAGCGGGCACTTACCGGAACCACCTGAGCTTCATTCTGGAAAAACATTTTGTTTTAATAATTTATTTTTTCTCTTAAATTCGCATTTCTCCCTTAAAACTCACAGTAAATTTGACGAAAATGCTTTCCAGTATGTATTTTGAGTCGCTGAATTCGATTTTGAAATCCGTTTTGCGCTAGGACGCTTCATTCACCAGACATCAGAAATTTCATGAATTTCATAAAAATCTCCCCGAAATGCCCTTGGGAAATGTCTAAAATTCACCGAAATTGGTATCCTTATGTTAATCGATGCGCTAAATGAAAATTGGAAGTCCATTTTTCTCTCAGAAGCCGCGTTTGCTAGATTCCACAATTTCATGAAAATTCGAAAAAAAATTCTTTACGCCATTTCTACGGAGTATTTGAAGGGTACATACAAAATTTTGAGGCCCCAGCTTACATAGGTGCTTCGGAATAGTTAAAAAAGAATCCGGCCATTTTGTTTGAGGCCCCTCTACAGCCCCTAGATATTCATTCAAATTCATCTAAATTTGTTCTAGTAGGTATATTAAATTGGAGAGGCAACAATAGACAGGTAGCAACCCAGACCCTCGCGCCAGCCCTTTTTTGAATCTACGGCACCAGGCCCGTGAACTAGGAGTGGACATTTCAATTTTGGAAGAACATCATCAAAATTCAATCATTTGAAAAGTTAAAATTAATTAAATCAAATTAAACTTTTTATTTCATTAAAATATTATTTTATAATTTATTTTTACTCGTATTATCATAGCTTCCTTACAAAAACGGGTTCCCATTTAAGTATTACCTACGATCGAGAGCAGACTATTTTTGGCGCTACACTATCGCATAGGTTTTACAAATCCGGAATCCCAGAGAGAGAGAGAGAGATGAAGGAGCGAGAGGTAACTATGGGTGCCGGGGTCGAGAGAACCCCGATTGGTTGGGACACGTGTGAACTTTGATCCTCGAACATCATATTTACTCATTTTGGTGGGACTCGTTCATTACTGACTCATGTATTTTCTAAGTTTCGTTTGCTTGTTGGTTCCGGTCGCCTGTTTCTCCGTTCTTGACTCAATTTGGATGACAGTTGGGGGATGACGATTTGATCATTCCATATCAATTTTAACATGACTGTATATCATTAATAGCTACTGCGCATGCGCCTCATTTCCCACAGTTTTTATCCGAGTTAGATGAAACTTTCAAGGAATGTGTGGGCTAAGGTGAAGACGGTCCCCTATATGTTTCTTCTTTCCTGACTCAATACTTCACTCTGCGCATGCGCAAATGTAAATTTTACCATGCATCATTTTCTCACGCCCTAGTCGCCCGATCTCGCTCAAATTTGGATGTTGGGGGGATGAAGATTTGATCATCCCATATCAATTTCAACATGACTGTATCATCAATAGTTACTGCGCATGCGCCAATGTGAAGTCCTTGTCTCGACCTTATATCCCACAGTTTTCATCCGAGTTGGATGGAACTTTCAGGGAATGTGTGGGCTAGGGTGTAGACGGTCCCCTATATGTTTCTTTGTTCCTGACTCAATACTTTGCTCCGCGCATGCGCAAACGTAAATTCTACTATGCATTGATTCTACTATGGTTGATAGTTGGGGGATGACGCTTTGTTTGTGTCTAAAGGGGACGACAGTTGTGTGTGTGTGAGAGAGAGAGAGAGAGAGAGAGAGAGAGAGAGAGAGAGAGTGAGAGAGAGAGAGAGAGAGAGAGAGAGAGAGAGAGAGAGATACAAATAAATAATCTTGATCATCTCCACACCAGTCAATCAATTTTCAAATCTAAATATAATATTTGAGTTTGTCTCATCCTAGGCTATCGAGCGAACATAAAGTTTCCAAAAAATAGCTAACAAAAATTTATTTTCTCAATTTTTTTTTTTTTTTTTTGCTCGTAAATATTATTTTGAACAATTTTTTCCTGGAATACGCTAACATCCCATATTTTTACGTATCTCAACTATCTACTAGAATTATCCTTATAAATAATTGTAGTGGGAATCAGACCTAGAGTGAGAATGAAGGTGTAAAAACGCAGTGCGAAATTGATGGTGATAGTGTCCTCTACAAACTGTAATAATGCTTGTTGCTAGGCGTTGCTATGCGTTTGCCGGACGCGTCGGTTACGAGGGGGGTTTGCTACCGCTGCAGAAAGGCGTGGAGCGGGGGGTTTCGCAAACGGGTTTATTTAGCTTCTTGATTTCTTGTTTACATTTTTTACCCGCAGACCAACTCTCGCTTCTTGCCTATAACGCGGTTAGGTATCGGCGCCCAGATTCGTGTGTGTTTTTCGTTCGTTTTTCTTTCCATTCTATTTATGATGCCTAATAGGCGATATTCCAGTAAAGGCAAAACCCCCCCCCCCCCCCCCCCCCCCCCAAAGGATCCCAGAAAATTTAAGTTAATGTCTCTAAGGGATGAGGCTCCCTCAAAAAAGTGATAAGTAATTGATAATAGTCAATAATGAATTTTGTTATAATTTATTTTATGAATTATTATTGTAAATGATATTCATAATATTTACCTGTTATTGTGCAATACATTTCCTGAAAGCAGAATTTTGATGCATTTTGAAAAGTAGTCCATTTACCTATCTTGTAAACAGATAATCACTCAAATTCAAGGGTCTTTAGGGTGAATTTCATCATCTTATTTTGAAAATGCAAACATACAACAAAAAACAAAAAAAAACAGGTGTGCTAAAGACCACACGGGAGAAGTGTAAACTTCTATGACGATTTGGACATTACTTTCCACTCTGTTGGGATGTTGGGCATGTGTTAGCTAAAATGCTAAAACATGGAACATGCTTTCTTCCCGCTAATTCGTAAATGTAAATAAATTTAAAACTACGACATAAGGGTATGTCGTAGGTCAAATTCAAGGGTCTTTAGGGTGAATTTCATCATCTTATTTTGAAAATGCAAACATACAAAAAAAAAAAAAAAAAAAAAAAAAACAGGTGTGCTAAAAAACCACACTGGAGAAGTGTAAACTTCTATGACGATTTGGACATTACTTTCCACTCTGTTGGGATGTTGGGCATGTGTTAGCTAAAATGCTAAAACATGGAACATGCTTTCTTCCCGCTAATTCGTAAATGTAAATAAATTTAAAACTACGACATAAATGTTTTAAAAATCGAAATTAGAACAGAGTACCTAAGTAGGTAATTTTCTGTTATGGTGCGCGTCTACAACTACTATAAGCAAGATTAACTTCTCAACCAAGTGACAACAAAAGAAGCGACATTGTTCACTATATCCATTTATAACATAAATAAATATAAAACAACGACATGAATAGAAGAACAAGTACGAAAGAAATGCGTGATAAATCGAGAGCTTTCCAACGAGTGGAGAACGATTTTTGTCCGGTGAAAAATAAAGAAGTTTTATTTCCCCAGCAACGGCTTGGTTGTCAAAACAGCGTGACGGAAAAAAACGTGACGGTAAAATCGTATTCACACCCCGCTAAATTTTTCGACGTGGTGCGCCTATAGAAATTTACACGTGACGGTTTTCAAGGCTGGATTCGGCTGATTTGTGACAGATTTTTTAACGTATTCCATTATCCTACTTTGAAATTATCATAAATTACTCAAATTCTCGGTATTCTACGTTGAATTTTGAGATCCAGTCAATTCACTTATGTGGTAAACGCCAAAAATAACTAGAATTCAATTTTGCTCCCTCACTCATCTTTGTATTCGTGCAGCAAGTAGACAAAAATTAGGTTTTGTGAAATTGAATGATGAATAAAAATTTGAATCGGTACCTATCGAGATTGAATACCTACGTGAATATTATTATTTTATATTTTAAAAAAAATTGAATAATAATATGCACTTCTATAAGTATTGAAATATTCATATTCTTCGAATGTAATTCCTATATTCATAGTTTCGAGTATAAATGTTGAATATTCGTAGCCAAAATATGAATACTTACAAATTTATTCATATAGGTACCTACAAAGAAATGCAACTATAAATAATAAAAAATAAAGGATAAATACATATTTGTATTTTCGGATATGTGTTTGCTCATCTCTGATTGTATGTAGGTAGGTACGAGGTTGGTAGATACCATTTCAGACCATTCTAAGACCGAATCTGTGAAAAAACCATAGGTGTATGTCTGCGTATTATTTGTGGTGTGAGTTTGTGTGTGTGTTTGTGTGTGTGTGTGCCGCCACTTCCAAAAAGTTCTGGCATCTCGCCTCCAAGTGGCTGGTGTCATAGGTGACGTCCAGAGAGCATTTCGCCGAGCGGATGGCACAGCGGAGAATCTAACAGTTCTCCAAACTGTCATTTCGCTGGCTCGTATCAAGAAACGGCAGCTCCATCTTGCCGCTCTGGACGTCGCTAAGGCCTTTGACACAGTTAGCCACTTTGCCCTGACAGATTGTCTTCGTGGTGTCGGGGCACCTGCTCGTTTAATTGAGTATGTTGCCTGTCTGTACCACGAAGGCGTGACGGTCCTAGAGGCACGAGGTGAGTTGTGAGGGGATGTTGTTATTGGGCGGGGGGTACGCCAGGGGGATCCTCTGTCGCCACTCCTCTTCAACCTGGACGTGGATACGGCCTTGGGTAAGCTGCCAGCTGAAATAGGGTTCGATCTCGCCCCTGGGGTGCGAGTAGGTGCATTGGCTTTTGCTGATGATGTCATCCTACGCGCAGAAACCCGTGAGGGCTTGCAGATCTCCCTCAACGCATTTGCTGAGCAGCTAGCCAGGTGTGGTTTGGTGGTCAACCCAGCTAAGTGTGGGTTGGTCTCCTTGGTCCCGTCAGGTCGCCAGCATAAGGTGAAGGTAGTGGATGAGGAATGTTTTGTCTTAGGACAAACTTCCATCCCTGCCCGATCCATGCTGTGTGTGCCACCAGCAGTGTGGTGGAGCACTAGCTCGTGTCACCAAGGCTCCACTGAAGCCACAGCATAAGCTGCGCCTCCTTCGCACGTACTTACTGCCAAAGTTAACCTATGGGCTAGTCTTTGGCAGGCTTACTGCGGGGAGGCTGCTTGATTTAGACCGTGAAGTACGCTCTGCTGTGCGCTCTTGGCTAGGCTTTCCACCTGGTGTCCCAAGTGCCTATATCCATGCACCGGTCAAGGCCGGTGGGCTCGGCATTGTCTCTCTCTCAGCCGCTATCCCATCTTTACGCCGCCAGCGCCTGCTTGCCCTAAGGGGCTCTAGCTGGGAGGTCGCCCGCACTGCTGCTGACCTTGATTTTGTCAGACAGCAGTTGTTGTGGTGCGATCGAGCAACTCCAACTGCTCCAAAACCCAGCTCATCTGCTGAGTTCGCTACTGCTCTGCATGATTCAGTGGATGGTAAAGAACTCCGACAGTGCTCTGAATCCCCCATTTCCTCCCAGTGGGTTGAATGGGCTTCAGAGGGCATTGGGGCCTGCGACTACCGACATTTTCATGCCGCCCGGGTGGCAACATTAGCCACTGCGGTGAGGTGTTCTAGAGGTAGTCGTGGGACAGTAGATACCCTTTGCCGTGCCTGTCGGGGTAAAAAATGAGAACCTGTATCATGTGGTGCAGCAGTGCCCACGGACTCATGGTGGCCGCATTCTGCGTCATGATTCGGTCGCTAAGCAGATAGCAGGTGCTTTGTCATCCAGCGGCTGGGATGTGGAGAGAGAGAGACTGTACCATATGCCGAGTGACCGGGGCAAGAAGCCAGATATCGTCGCCATCAAGCCCGATGGGTCTGCCATAATCCTGGATGTCCAAGTTGTCAGTGGCAGCGTGGACATGGAGCAGACCTGGAGGGCTAAAATAAGTAAATATGATAGGAACGACCTGCGACAAGCGATATCTGAGCTAAAGGGAGTGGCGCCTAATAAAATCAAGGTCATGGCCGCGACCGTGTCATGGCGCGGGGTGTGGTGCGGGAAAAGTGCCACGGAGCTTCTCGAGTTGGGCATCTCGGCAGGAGTGCTCCGTGGTATCACCACCCGCGTCCTTCGGGGCTCTTACCTCAATAGGTGGTCATTTTATAGGGGCACTTCCTTTCATCCTTCTCTCCCTCCTCCATCTTCCTCTACTTCCCTAATCCCTAGGGCTGGCGTCGGGTAAACCAGGGCGTCCTCCCCATTTTTTAATTTAGTTTTTTTCGTTTTTTTTTTTTTTTTTTTTTTTTTTTCTCTTAATGGCGTGCCCCCTCCGTTTTTGAGGGGAGATTTCTTAAAAAAAAAAAAAAAAAAAAAAAAAAAAAAAGTGTGTGTGTTTGTGTGTGTGTGTGTGTGTGTGTGTGTGTGTATGTGTGTGTGTGTGTGTGTTTTTTTTATTTTCTCCTCCACAGTACCCCTGTGGAAGAGGAGTTTATTATTCCGCCTGCTCCCCAAGAGACTACAGGCGATTTACATGCTATAACATCAGTAATTAACATACGCGTTCTTATTTTTACGGTATTGAATGTAAATTACAAAAATATGCGGTAAAATAATCTAATATTACACTTTTTAAATGATAGTACAATAGTCTGGAAATCCAATCACTATCACAGCAAGTCCAAGTTCATAGAGTTAAGAAATACAATAATTTCATCCAAGTGGTCAGAAACGAGATCCCTCATCGGTATCGGCCAGGCACCGCATTTCAGGAAGCACTTCCTCTCCAGACGTGCACGCTGCTGTTCAAATTTGCTGCATCGAAACAAAAGGTGGTCCCAATCCTGTATCTCCCCTGAGCACATACAAGTAGCATCCTCACTGAGGCCGAACCGTTGCAGGAACTCACGTACTCTTCCATGTCCCGACAACATAAGAGTTAACCTCCAAGAAATAGGAAGATCAAGGGCAAGTCGGTCTCCTATTGTAGGAAGAATGTCTTTGTCCTACGGCCGTCAGCTGTCGTCCTCCACATCTGTTCCCATAGCTCGATACTATGAGCACCACAATCCTGCTTGATTTTGGACTTAGGCATTAAGGAGAAAGCAACCGGGAGGTCCAGGCTCATGGCTGCCTCCCTTGCACAGGAATCCGCCTCTTCATTCCCAGCAGTGCCAACATGGGCCCGAGTGTGCTTCAATACCACTCTCCAGGTGTGTGTGTGTGTGTGTGTGTGTGTGTGTGTGTGTGTGTGTGTGTGTGTGTGTGTGTGTGTGTGTGTGTGTGTGTGTGTGTGTGTGTGACACAAATTTTGTTGACGCTGCCCAGACGACAATTCTCAACCGATTTTCAGATTTCTTTCTGTTGTTTATACAAACTGACACTCTAATATTAATTTATTTAGTTAGGTAAATGTGTTATATTCACATGTTGATTATCATGTTGTGTTGTCAACAAATAAAATTACTTCGCCTCTAAAATCTATCAAAGATAGTTGTGCTAATTTCACTTATAAAAATAACTAACTCTGCTAAAATAAAATTCACTAAAAATCACATATTTACAAGAGGTTATGGGCCCAGCACGCTTCCACTGAAAAGTAGTAAAAAATAAATAGGTACAAATATAAATCAAGTACCAACCATGAGCGTAAAAATTGAAGCGCTAAATAAAGACAACTTTGACACTTGGAAAGTCCAAATGGAAGCCCTGCTTGTCAAGAATGATGTACTCGGATATGTCAATGGAAGGAAAAAACGTCCAGTCGTCATTGAAGGAAATCTTGATACCATCAAAGCAGCAGAAGAATGGGATGACACCGACTTGAAGGCACGAGCGGACATTATTTTAGCAATATCACCTTCGGAGATTAAACAAGTAAAAGATTGTATAACATCTAGAGAATTATGGTTGAAATTAGAAAGTATTTACCAATCCAAAGGTCCTGCTAGAAAAGCCACCTTATTAAAGCAATTAATTTTATATCGAATGAAAGAGGATGGCAACGTTAGGGATCATCTTGCAAAGTTTTTTGACGCAGTAGATAAATTAAAAATGATGGAAGTTACAATACACCCTGATATGCTATCTGTAATACTTCTTTATAGCCTCCCAGATAGTTATAACAACTTCAGATGCGCCATTGAATCGCGAGATGAACTGCCAGATCCTGAAATATTGAAAATAAAAATAATAGAACAAGGGGATGCTAGAATAGATAATAGTTGGAATTTAGAGGCAATGACAGCGAGGGGTAATAATTATAGACTACATTCTTCTAAAGGTAAAGAAAACTATCAAAATAGATTACATACAGAAAAACTACAAAACCACGAAAAACAAAACTATCAGAATAGGGAATGGACTGCTTATAGGCCGCAAATCGATAACCGAAATTGCCCGTACTGTAGTAGGCGAGGTCATAAACCATCTTCCTGCTATTACAGACCAAAGGCAAGAAAAGTAGAAGAAAGGGACAACAGCTTATTCACTGAAGAATTCGCTTTGAAAACCAACTCCAGAGTATGGTGCTTGGACAGTGGATGCAGCTCCCACATGTGCAACGAGGATGAAGCGTTCACGTCTCGAGAACCCATTTCTGATGGAAAAGTAAACCTCGCAAATAATGAATCGACAAAAATTCAAGGTAAAGGTACAGTTAAAATAGCTATAACTAGAGATGAAAACGTAAAAATTATGACACTAAATAATACACTACATGTACCTGACTTACGTACAAACCTCATGTCAGTGAGTAAAATAACTGATAAAGGGCATGCCGTAGTATTTACGAAAAACGAAGCTGTAGTTCAAAATGATGAAGGCAGAATAATACTGACCGCAAAACGTAAAAATAATTTATATTATGTTGAAGAACGAGGTATCGAGAATTGCCGTGTAATTTCACAAAAAAGAAACATTAATAATATCGAAGAATGGCATCAACGTTTAGGTCACCTGAATGAAGGAAGTATGAGAGAAATCGTAAATCACCGTAGGGCACTAGGAGTTGAATTTAGTGGACAACTAGGACAACTATCTACCTGCAAAGTATGTGCCATGGGGAAAATGGCACAGAAGCCATTTCCAACAAAATCTATTAGAACTTCTAAAATTCTGGAAATCATTCATACAGACATTTGTGGACCTATGCGAACATCATCCAAGAAAGGTTCAAATTATTTTTTAACATTTATTGATGACCACACACGTTGGTGTGAAGTAAGATTTGTGAAAAACAAAAGTGACGTTCTAAATGAATTTATAAAATATAAAAATTTAGTTGAAAATCAAAAAGGGGGTCGTATAAAATTTTTACAATCAGATAATGGAAGCGAATATAGAAATAAAGCATTTGATGAATTTCTAGACAAAGCAGGAATAGGCAGAAGATTGACTGTGACACACACTCCAGAACAAAACGGCATAGCAGAACGAAAAAAACCGGTCGCTTGTTGAAACTGCGAGATGTATGCTGATCCAGTCAGGACTGCCACCATCATTCTGGGCAGAAGCCATTTTTACTGCAAATCACGTTCGGAACAGGTGTCCTTCAAGAAGTTTGGATGGAAAAACACCATTTGAAATGTGGACAGGTAAACCCCCTATTCTAACCCATTTTAGAACATTTGGTTGCAAGGGCGTTGCTCTTGATAAATCACCAACCAAAGGAAAATTTCAGCCACGAGGGAAATCGTGTATTTTTCTTGGTTATTCGGAAAGATGTAAAGCGTACAGAATATTTTTGGAAGAAGAAAGAAGAATAACTGAAACAAGAGATGTAAGGTTCCTGGATGAATTTCAAAAAGAAAATCAATATGAAGAATTCGAAACGAAATTGAAGAAAGAAGCAACTGAGAGTAAATCAATTACAATACCACTGAAGAAGACAAATTCAAGAAACGAACAAGAAGGAGATAATCAACAACAAAATTTAGAAGACGCTGATGAATATGACACAGCTGATGAAGAACCTGACCCGATAACTTCCACTACCAACGATGAGCAGCCAGTAGTTTCCAGCCGAGGGAGGGGAAGGCCTCGGATCATTCGGTCTGGAAATCCTGGCAGGCCACGGGAAACTATATAGGCCAGTTCAACCGCAGAATTGTACATTGGCGGATGAGGATGTGGACATTGAGAATCGTTTTCAAATAAATGCAAAAAGTTGCGGACAAATCCGTGACAGATGCAATGAACAGCCCAGAAGCAAACTATCTAACCAAGAATCAGACACAACACTTTGACACGAAACGCAACTACATTCCTTATCAATTCCTAAGACAATGTTCATATCACACAATGCACATTCATTATCTGTCAACCGAATCCATGATTGCTGATGTGTTGACAAAAGGGTTGCCTGGAGCAAAACATCATGTTTTCACAAGTGAACTTGGAGTTGCCAGTTTGAGGGGACGTGTTGTTTATACAAACTGACACTCTAATATTAATTTATTTAGTTAGGTAAATGTGTTATATTCACATGTTGATTATCATGTTGTGTTGTCAACAAATAAAATTACTTCGCCTCTAAAATCTATCAAAGATAGTTGTTCTAATTTCACTCATAAAATAACTAACTCTGCTAAGATAAAATTCACTAAAAATCACATATTTACAAGACTTTCTTTGTTCGATCCCAATTTTAGTCTAGTATTCTGTAGAGTCTACCCACGGTGGGTAACCCACCCAAATGACTAGACAAATTTAAATTAATAAATAAATTAAAATGAATATAAGATATTAAAATAAATACCTACGAAATATTGTTTTACATGATTTCATGTGAAAATGGGAACTGTAAACATACGGATCCTTGATAAAACTGGAACTACTAATGTAAACAGCTCAAGAGGGATTCTGTAGAACGTACCTAACTAACTCTTCGCTTGACAATATGAAATTCAAGTGCCCATTGCTCAGGAAACTGAGAATAACAAAGTAATCACAGTGTAGATTTGGAAATAATATTCCACAGGTCCTAGGGGACCTAGGTACCTATTTACTTCTACTATGAAAACTTAGTAATATCAATAATATTATGTTCAATTTTTCTAAAGCTCCACAAAAAAAAAAAAATATATACCTATATATTTTTTTCGATACTATATATTTTCAATCTAGTATACAGGGTGTATTGCAAGCAGATGACAATACTCAAGGGGGTTAAACTCGACCAAAAATGTAGTTCAACAACGCCAACCGCAACTCTCTATCTCAATCCGTTTCAGAGATATGTCGTATTTAGGTAATGTTTCTCGAAAAACCCATGTTTTTTAGCATAGAAACCCCAATTTCTCCATTTTACCTCACTTTATCTTAACATTCGACCCCATTTTCGGAATTGATGCACCTTTGTTCTTGAAAAGTACCGCCTAAAAAACCTAATATCCATTCAGAAGGTTACCGTTTCTAAATAAGTAACATTCCTTACTGTATTAGAAAGTTTCCTACGTTTCTAATTGAAAATTAAAAAAATACTGCACACTGAAGGATCTTACAAAAGTAGGGAAACTTAATCAGCTTTCCAACGGTATGATCCAAATGTTAAGGTCATTCCAATTTCATGGAGAAATTCAAGTTGCAGTGTGAAAAAAACGTTGGAAGGAACCTACAAAAAGTTGTGGTAGGGGTGGGGGGTCAGTTCAAGCAACTTCAATTTTGATTTTTTCAAGTTCAAGTTGGTTCAAGTACAAACTGGCCATTTCTTCAGTAGAAGTTTAAAATTCTAATTTACTACATGATCATTTTTTTTTTTTTTTTTTTTTTTTTTCAGATTTAAAAAATTAGAAAATAAAGTTTACCAACTACCTCCTACTAACGTTTTTTGTTGAATTTCTCCATGAAATTGGAAGATAATCTTAATTTTGTGCATACCGTTGAAAGGGTGATTAAATTTCCCTGCTTTTGTGAGAGCCCCCAGTTTGCAGTATTTTTATTTAGAAACGTAGGAAGCTTTCTAGTACTGTAAGGAATGTTACTTATTTAGAAACGATAAACTTTTGAATGGCTATTAGGGTTTTTAGACGGTACTTTTCAAGAACAACGGTGCATCAATATTCCGAAAATTGGGTTGAATGTTGAGATTAAGTGAGGTAAAATGGAGAAATTGGGGTTTCTATGCTAAAAAACATGGGTTTTTCGATAAAACATTACCTAAATACGACATACCTCTGAAACGGATTGAGATAGAGTTGCGATGCGGTTGGCGTTGTTGAACTACATTTTTGGTCGAGTTAACCCCCTTGAGTATTGTCATCTGCTTGCAATACACCCTGTATACTAGATTAAAAATATATACTATCAAAAAATATATACTATACTATTTATATTTTTATTTATTTTTTTTGGAGCTTTAGAAAAATTGAACATAATTATTGACATTACTAAGTTTTCATAGTAGAAGTAAATAGGTACCTAGGTCCCCTAGGACCTGTGGAATATTATTTCCAAATCTGCACTGTGATTACTTTGTTATTCTCAGTTTCCTGAGCAATGGGCGCCTGAATTTCATATTGTCAAGCGAAGAGTTAGTTAGGTACGTTCTACAGAATCCCTCTTGAGCTGTTTACATTAGTAGTTCCAGTTTTATCAAGGATCCGTATATTTACAGTTCCTATTTTCACATGAAATCATGTAAAACAATATTTCGTAGGTATTTATTTCAATTTCTTATATTTATTTTAATTTATTAATTAATTTAAATTTGTCTAGTCATTTGGGTGGGTTACCCACCGTGGGTATGCTCTATAGAATACGTCTTTATTATTCGATAGCTGTATTTTATGAAGCTGTACCTATGCTTCCTTGGTGTTTTAACTCTGGTCACCTATCTGCAATAATAAAAATATTTCCCACAATGATTGTGTCCATACAGTTACTTGCAGAAAACCCTGGTATTTCGAAAAGGATTAATAGACCTCAGAGATATAGTTATTTTTATATCTATATTATAGATTAATTATTATGGATGCTTAATTTTTATTTCATGAAACGCGACGTGTAGGTATTTGTACGAGAGTGACGAAATCTGAATTTTAGAATGATGCTATATTTATTTGCAAATACAAAATTCTTCCGAGATTTTGTGCAAAAATACTATGAAGATGAAAATAGTATGTTGCCAGTGAAGACAACCCTACCTAAGCCTAATAAATTATCCATCTATAGTTCAACTTTAACGTTAACTTATTGGTCCACTCGATCGTAATAGTTATCTTACAAAATATACTTTAAACAAATAATAATAATAAAAATAAAAATAAATAAATACACAAAACAAAATATAGAAGAAAAAACAGAGAAGGCGGACTACGGTAGGAGTACGGCTGGCAGTCACGCGAGTGAGGCGTTTACATACCGCCTTCACTACCACATACCACTCGCACTGCCCCCCGCTCTTTGAGGTCCTCACCGAAAAAACCGCCAGTGGAGGGAGCACAGGCAGGACGAGTGGGAGGAGCAAGGGGCAGCGCGAGAGAGGTGTTTACATGCTTTGCTGCCCTCTTCCCTGCTCACTTCCAACTTTCACGGAAGAGGGCTGAATGTATAAACGAGGTATCAGGGTTGATCGAACTGGATGCAAGTTGCATGAACAATAATAATTTCATAAAGTTCGGTCCAGTAGTTTCGGAGGAAAGCTCTGGACGGCGGACGGTTTTTTTTCCAAATTCGATTTTCTGATTTTACGAATCCTGAAACGTAAACCTACAAATTTTAAGGGGGGGGGGGGGGGGGGGGGGGGGGGGGGGGGTTAAAAAAAATTTTTGGTCGATTGCAAAGGTTAATTAATGAAAATAATTAACCAAACCAGATAGAACCAGTTGAATCAGCGTTGATAACTACATCTTATGTGCCACATTCAAGGGGTTTACTTTCAACCATTTTTTCGTTCAAAACGCACCAATAGTGAAATGGATCAAGGAAGCTCAACTTATGGTATGGCCTGGAGAATTAAAAAAAAAAAAAAAAATTCAAATTTCCGATTTTTCGTATGAAAATTGCGGCCCGGAATGAGCGATAAATACATAACACATAACAAAAACTTTAAAATAGAAATAAAGACTCTCTGATGCGTGGAACGGATTTGGCAAATAGGTACGTATGGGACTTTGATTTTTATAATAGCAAACGAAAATAATGCTCAATATTTTTGAATATTCCTTAGAAACTACCAATGTATACATTTTTCCTACTATAAGTAGGTGTATACGTGTGTGGGCATCATTGATGACTTGATCCTAAGAATACGATAATTCTTTCCTTCGTCTTATGATGGAAATTGTATATTAATTGAAAATGTGACTATTGCCTGGTCTTACTCAACCACTTGAACGAGAGTGACACTTTTGTTTTCGTGTGATGCACTTGTCGATTCACACATTTGGGCTGATTGGGACGACGTGGAAGGTTTTTGCCACCACCACTGTAAGGTGGCTCCATACTTTGCCATGTTTATCCAGCAGTACCGAAAAAGCTTCAATTCAAATTTCAACAATCAAGTTTCAACTTGTACCTGATCAAAGTGGTATCGCAAGTTGTAATTATGCTCTACCATACCCAGAGAGGCCCCGTTTAAAAATTATTCAGTATAGATAGGTACATCAGAAAAACTGAATAGGAACAAAAGAAGCTAATGAGCCCACTCAGCTGATTAGAAGGGTTTGTTAAGTTGTAATATAATTACTCTACCACATCGAAAGATGTCCCGTTCCAATTTTTAGCATCTTAAGTTTGATTGGAACCAAATTAGGTGCAGAGTTCACTCTGCTGATTAGGGTGATTCTGTAAGTTGTAATTATACTCTACTACACCCAAAGAGATCCCGTTCCAATGTCCAGCATCTCAAGTTGAATAGAAATCAAATAAGCATCAGAGTTCACTATGGTGATTAGAGTGATTCATCAAAATGAAAGTATACACTACCGCACCAAGAGCGAATGGTTGGGGGGGGGGGGGGGGGGTCCTCACTTCATCATCGAATAGGAATGAATATAGGAACGAATATGAACATTCGATAATTTAACAGAATTATCCTACAATAAATCAGGAAAATTCCGTCATGCGATCATGCTGCATGACTTGAACTTTTTTTTGTTTGTTTTTGTTTGCGCTTGAGTGGTGAAAAATATTAATTTTTGAGAGAGAAATTGACCGAAGACCATCCGCACATTCCCAGAAAATGTCGTCTATATCGAATGAAACGTGTAGACGTGATGCAAGTTAAAAGTATTTCATTCTTGCACGAGTAGCAGCTACTAAGTTATGATCGTGTCGAATTTTATATGGGGCAATTAAATCGTCTTTTCCCGCCTAGGTAACCTCCAAACTTGGGGTATATTCGATGAATAGACCTTGAGAAAATAGCGCTTTATTCGTTTGCGTAGAGTGAAATATTAATATGTGAATACAGAAACTGATAGGGAACCATCAGCAATAATCATTCCCCGAGAATTTAATCAATTCCAGAGGTAAACTAAGGAATTAGGTCGTTACAAGTATTTTTGGATAACTACTCAGACAAACAACATCCTCTTACCGAGAGAATTGATACAAATCAAATTCAGAACTATCTAAAACGTAAAAATGAGAGTGGTAATTTTGATTTTGGCGAGAAAAAAAATTTTCAACTCCCGAAGAAGAAAAAACTGTTATAAGAAGGTACTGGTCCCCCAACAAGTCTAGCGATCAGCAATAAATTATAGAATGAACTAGAGGGGCCTCCTACCTAGATTACTGTCTTCTTACTAGTTGTTTTCGACTTTGGTGCATTATTTATTATTCTTTTTTAACACAACTCGATATCATTCTGAGAATTTTGACACCAATCACGCTCTCCTTCGATGATTATACATATTTCTATGATTTTTCGAAGTTTCGAATAGTAGCTACATCACAGCCCTTTGTGACGTACCTAGTAATTATTCGGAACTTTCAATAATCATAGACTACTCACTAAACTAGGAGAGAGCGTTCAGTATCGAAACCATCAGGATAATTGCTGTTCACGTTTTCTTTGTGTTTGCCTGTCAATGGCCCCTCTAAATTGTATAAATCCATTTCTTTCCGAGTTCAAGATCAATAGGAAAACGATAAAATGAAACTGTTGCTTCGCCAGCTTCTGCAATCTTTTTTCGCTTATTACAACCGTAAGCTGTGCACTGAGTCGTTTTCACAGGTAGTTTACACAGGTTTACTAAAAACGTTTGTGAAAATACGAAGGAATTAGTAGCAAGGAAATTGAAGGGCGAAGACCTGTATTAAACCTGAATAATGGCAAGACCCCGAACCGAGGAGGGGGCAGCTTGAGATATCCAAAGTCCTCCAGTCGGGAAAGATCAAAGGAAAACAAAGCGCGCCGCCCAAGATCGCGTTCGCCAGTTCTAAATTTCTTTTTCCGCCTCCAATGATCAAGGAAATTTTTTCTTGTTTGTGCCTACATGTTCTCATATAGTTCCCAAACACGGCTTGAACCTGATTTTTTGAATTAAAAAAAATAATCAATTTGAAATTGCAATTTGAAAACGAAATTTAAAATTTTGTATTTTTTTTTCCAAGTTCCATGATATTTCCAATATTCTCGTAGATACAAACTCAAATATATATTGGAACAGGAAAATTGATTCATCCCTTGTAGAAATAATTGGAATAAACTTTTTATCTACCCTCTCTCTCGCACAACTGTCGTCCACAATGGCCTTGAGAGTGCAAAGGAAAGATGCACCTACAGATGTTACAAATAACTTTTGGATCTGGATGGGGTGGGAAACAACCAGCGAAAGTATAATAGGGCTACGCAAATTAAACAAATCATCTGCGACCTGGGTTTCGAGAGTCTATGGATCTCTCAGGAGCATAATTCCATACCCGCAAACGTAGACAACATAGTCCTAGCCTATGAAAATAAAACTAAAATGGCAGATAGGCAAGCTTAGGAATCTAATAATTATAGCGATATTTTCAGGCAGCTACAGATTGGTGGCAATGTGGGGTACCTACCTCTTCGGGTTAGGCCCATTTGTGGGTATTAGACTGGCAAGAGCCCGAAACATTGATCGACATAGTGTTCGATTGCCATATATATGAATTTGCGAGAGAGAAACTTAGTAAACATTCTGATCTATGTATTACACGGAAAACTTTTTCTTAAACCCAACGTCGAGCGTCATTAAGTTTGTGTACAACTACTCGTCCTTGTGCGAGGCGCTGAAAATGCGAGCATATATATTTAATGAATGAAAGTGCGGTTTTAAGATATTGTAGGTAATACCCCTTTATCGAATTTGTCAAAAAAAAAAAAAAAATGCAATCAAATTCAACTTGTAATTGCAATTTTGAAGACAAAATTACAAAACATTTCAAAATGATGGATGATACTTCCAATCTCGTATTCGTCTTGAGAACATTTCCATAATTAAATTTTAATTTTTAATGAAAATGTTTCTACAAAAATGGAATAAACTTTTGGTGCGGCCGTAGCACTATGTCTTATCTCAGAATCATATTAAACTCCTGTCCACATTTGCCTTAAAGAGGGAAGAAGATGAACAAACGTAACAAATGAGTCGTTTTATGCCAAAATTATCAGAAGTTTTCCGTTATGTTACGCTTTGAGTGATGCAAATTGTAATAATTTCCTATCCAGGGAGGCCTTAGTATAGACATGGAAATCTCAAAAATCTGAAACTTTGCACAGGGGCTGCATTTAGGTTTTCGTAGTGCCCCGAAACTCAGCAGTCCAATCCTTCTTCACCCAAGAATTTAAAAAAAAAAAAAAAAAAAAAAAAAAAAAAAAAAAAAAAAAAAAAAAAAAAAAAGGGTAAAAATTGGGTTTTGAAGTGTTTTGCAAGGTTTTGGGAACAAATAATTATTTTATTGGTTAGACAACTCTAAACCTCACAAGTCCATGGTCAGGTAAATCGCAAAATCCAATTACCTAGGTAGTACCGAACAACGCTAACAAATTATCATCACAAAAAATATCTAGATTGAAGAGATACTACAGTAGGTATCTGTATCAATTCAGCAATGCAATATTGATCACAGAAAATATGAAAGTGATGAACGTGGAAGTGACGTGTACCTATTGTCTGAAACGGGAATAATAAACCTTTGTCAAGAATTTGCTGCGTTTTTAAACTGTTTTTCATCCATCAAAACCTTGGGCAACCGCCGAGTTTCGGGGCAAAACATCGAACGTTGAAATCTCAACTATTGTTCAAATTTCCCTTCTTTAAACTTTCCTTCATGCCCCAGTGATGTATTAAAAAATTATTATAATAATGTTGTTCACGTCAAGTCACTAGGGATGACACCAAAATTTGGAATTAACCTGATTTCAAGAACGTATTTGAACAAATTGTAAACTTTGAACGATGCACCTCATTGAATGAAATGTAGTCGCAGAACCACGTTTTTTCACCAAAATCATATTTCCACTCGTATTTTATATTGTAGACATTCTTTGGCAATTTCCGTTTTGTGTAAATGACCGTTTGTCCGTCTGCCTCTAAGAATTATTTTCTCATTAGACACTATGTCTGTTTTCGCACAAGCTTGGATGGTACTTGGGGAGATCATCCCTCTGATAGTGGCGCTTTTGTAATCGATTAAGAACTATTTCTTTATTTTTCAATTCCCCTATAAATTTGATGGTTTATGTTTGAGATACTTGAATTACCAAAATCGATTTTAAAAAATCCGCTCGTCGTCCGCCGTCGGCCCTATTCCTACACCATACCGTCCGCCGTTCGAAGCTTTTTTCAGATACTTCCTTACCAAAGTTTACGAAATTTGGCTGAAAAACCCCACATCACCCGAAAATGATCCTTGACACTTTTTATCACACTCACTCAATTCGAAAGGGTGTAATTTAAAGGTTATAGGTTAAGGGATTATTCCGAGAATTATTATGGGGGCCGGAATTGAGGTTGCTGAGGAAGCACAAAGGAGTGACACGAAACTCGAAAGGAAAGGGAGGAAAATAGCATTTTTGATCAGCTACATCACTTGAATGGAGAGTTTCAGATATATTTTTCGTTCAACACACAAGGATTTATAGGGAGCAAATATGATCCTTATCCACTCCTTCATCCACATTGGAGCCCTGAATTCTTTTTCGGTTTCTGCTACAAATAAAAAGAAGATTCAACTTCCCTTCAGACAATGTACCTAAGGAATTTTCGGTTATATGTTTTTAATTGCAATTTTACAGACAGTGTTGTATTACCTCCCAAAATCGACCTGCCGCACGACAGGACCTAGAAGATCGGATTCGTCGTACTTTTTACTTGATATATACTATTTTGTTCAAATGTAAGATGACGAAATATGAAAAGTGTCAGAATTACCCCCTCCGTGAGATGCGAAACTCGACGAGACCTAGAAAATGGTATACCTCATGTTTTTTACATAGTACAAACTATTTAATTATTTCAAATTTAAAATGACAAAAAAAAAAGAAAAGTGTTGGAATTACCCCCTCCATGTGACAGCCCGCGAGACGAGACTTAGAAAATCGGATTCCTCGGATTTTTTACCTATTAGAAATTATTTTTCTCACAATTTAAATGTCGCAATAAGCAAAATGTTGGAATTACCCCCTCCATGAGACGCGCCGCGGTGCGAGACCTGGAAAATCGGATTCCTCGGATTTTTAACATATTAGAAACTATTTTTCTCACATTTTAAATGGCAAAATAAGAAAAATTTCGGAATTACCCCCTCCATGAGCCGCTCCGTGCGACAAGTCCTAGAAAATCGGATTCCTCGGATTTTTTACCTATTAGAAACTATTTTTCTCACATTTTAAATGACAAAATAAGAAAAGTTTCGGAATTACCCCCTCCATGAGACGCGCCACGCGACGAGACCTTGAAAATCGGATTCCTCGGATTTTTTACCTATTAGAAACTATTTTTCTCACATTTTAAATGACAAAATAAGAAAAGTTTCGGAATTACCCCCTCCATGAGACGCGCCGTGGGACGAGACCTAGAAAATCGGATTCCTCGGATTTTTTACCTATTAGAAACTATTTTTCTCACATTTTAAATGGCAAAATAAGAAAAGTTTCGGAATTACCCCCTCCATGAGACGCGCCGTGCGACGAGACCTAGAAAATCGGATTCCTCGGATTTTTTACCTATTAGAAACTATTTTTCTCACATTTTAAATGGCAAAATAAGAAAAGTTTCGGAATTACCCCCTCCATGAGACGCGCCGTGCGACGAGACCTAGAAAATCGGATTCCTCGGATTTTTTACCTATTAGAAACTATTTTTCTCACATTTTAAATGGCAAAATAAGAAAAGTTTTGGAATTACCCCCTCCATGAGACGCGCCGCGCGACGAGACCTTGAAAATCGGATTCCTCGGATTTTTTACCTATTAGAAACTATTTTTCTCACATTTTAAATGACAAAATAAGAAAAGTTTCGGAATTACCCCCTCCATGAGACGCGCCGTGGGACGAGACCTAGAAAATCGGATTCCTCGGATTTTTTACCCATTAGAAACTATTTTTTCTCACATTTTGAATGGCAAAATAAGAAAAGTTTCGGAATTACCCCCTCCATGAGACGCGCCGTGCGACGAGACCTAGAAAATCGGATTCCTCGGATTTTTTACCTATTAGAAACTATTTTTCTCACATTTTAAATGGCAAAATAAGAAAAGTTTCGGAATTACCCCCTCCATGAGAAAATCGGATTCGCCGTGCGACGAGACCTAGAAAATCGGATTCCTCGGATTTTTTACCTATTAGAAACTATTTTTCTCACTTTTTAAATGACAAAATAAGAAAAGTTTCGGAATTACCCCCTCCATGAGACGCGCCGCGCGACGAGACCTTGAAAATCGGATTCCTCGGATTTTTTACCCATTGGACACTATTTATCTCTGAATGATGAAATAAGAGGGACGATCCTGTTTATTTTGATGAAAAGAGGAACTCTCAAGCGCCAGCCATAGGATGACAACTTGACGCGACAATCCTGTAACTGGTGTTAAACGTATATAAAAGACCGGTGTGATACAAACGCAGTATTATCGCGTCAGCGCCGTAATACTGGATCTGGTAACCTGCGCGGTAAGACTGTGGAAGTATATATATATATATATATATATATATATGTACATATATATATATATATATATATATATATATATATACTCTATACTCCTAGACTGTAGGATTCGTTTCAGAATGCCTCAAAACGGATTTCAATGGATAATTTTTTAATAAATTTTATTTAAAATTTTCCGATCCATTGCAATAGCTTCATTTTCTACAAAAATTCGATAAAAACTAAAATTAAAGAAATAGAGCCCGATTCTGAATTAGTACAGTACACGGAATGTCACCGATTCGCTAAATAACCCTTGTGCCATGTGGTAAATTCTTTAAAATTCCACATTTAAATTTGCTCTTCAGTAAATTAAAATCCCACGAAAGTTATGACATGTTGATTGGACTTGACATAATACAAATATTAAAAGCTGATATAACAAATAGCAAAAATTTTAGAACACCTGAATTAGAAATACAACTTTTCCTTCCTGACCCAATTCCAAGAAACAACATAGGCCGATACCCAGTGGAATCGTTCATGTTGGGAGCCAGATCCACACAGCAAATCCAAATTAGAATACAAAATGTAAAAAATGGAGAAGCAATAATTCCTCACCCAAAAATCGGCGATGTGGAAATTCCACAATGCCATGTCAAAGTCCCTGAATATACTCAGCTTACGTTGATTTCACCATTAATGGAGAAAAATCTATACAAATTTTGCTAAACCTCCCTATATTTGGAGAATTCAGACAGACTGACGAACCGACAAAGGTTTGCAAACCAAAACCTAATTTAGACCTATCGAAATTGAGACTAGAACATAAATGATCTTGAGGACGAGAAATAATAAAAGTTCCAGTCATGCAGCATGATCTTATGAGCGATTTTTCGTAAACTATCATATTGTAAAATGTTGAATTGCTTTGAAATTTGAGCTTTTTGAGTGCAAGGAAATTTGGTAACTATTATTTTTATGGCAAAAAACGTATTCCAAATCTCCTATTCAAACAGAGTTTTGGATTTAGGCTTTTTTTGCAGTTTTTATCGAATTTTTAGCGAATTTTAATGAATTTTAAGTACATTTTTCAGCATAATTTTGTACATCAATCTTTGAATGTTCTATTTTATAGCTAATAAACTTTATATGAGCTATATTCTACCAAAATACACACATTTATAGCCGTTTTTAGCCAGTTTTAGTGATTTTTTTAGTACATTTTTTGGAATTGAACCAATTTAAAGTGCTCAAAAAGTGCTAGCCAACAAACTCATCCTTTCGTTCGGAAAGCTTGATTTTTTGGCGCTAGAACGGAATTTTTATCTCAATCCTAAGGAGAGCTATCGTCTGGGAGGACATATATATTAATAAATACACTATATATACTTGAAAAAACTCAAGGATTCGCTTCAAAATGCCTCAAAACGGATTTCATTTTTCGAAACTTTTGATTTTAAAAATTTCCAAGCCATTGCAATAGCGTCATTTTCTACCAAAATTCGCTAAGCTAACCACGGAATTCTCTGATATATTTGATTCTGCGGATCAACCCTTTAACTTCACCAACGAAGTTGAACGCCACTTAAAAACATTGGATGAAATCCTAGTTTATTCAAATCCTTATCGCTATCCAACCACCTATTAAGATGAAATAAAAAGAAAAATCAGAAAATACTGTTTAGTAATTGATTTTAGAAAACTTGACAAAAAACGCTGCAAATTATTACATAATGGTTTATTATTTCTGAATCAGATAGCCAGCTATAGTAACCAGCATGTTCTGGGGCTTTCGCCAGTCTCTTTTCTAGTATCCACCTCTTTTCTCGCGTTACAGGCTGCGCTCCCGATGGGTAGCAAATGAATGATCGTACAGCCACCAGAGTGGTCTCATTCAATCCACGGAGCTACTTTCTATAGGAATCAAACTAAAACCGTAGGTACACTGGATTTCAAAAGCATCTGGGACATATCCCAGTCGATTCTGCGTCCAAGATTACTTGGGTGACGACACCCCACCCCACTTACCTGTGGCAGAAATATAAGTAAACAGCTTTCATCCAGAGTGTTCAGACTCCAACCTGCCCATGAAATGCAATTTTAATTTAAAAACGATTTGCTTCGAACTAACTGAGAAGATTTTGGGAAGAAGAAGAACGAAGGATTTTAGATGGGCTGGATCAATTATTTTTGTAACATACTAAAGTATGATATAATATACTATATATACTAGTGTATTCAAGGTAGTTTAAATGTTATATGGGGTAAAAGTAATAAAATATAATATAAAATATATATTATATCCGTTCCGATACGCCCTGGACGCCTTTCTGCTACTCCACTATTCCCCTAATGCCGTACCCCCCACAGGTTGGCGCGGCGTATTATATGGGTATAACAATTAAAAGTAATAAATATCCATTATCCTACACCCCTCTGCTACGCCCTTGGTCACCCCAGCCGCCACAAGGTGCCGCGGCGCCTCCTCTCACTCCACCCCCCGCTCACCCACCACCGTGACCCCCTACCAAGCGTGCCAGGCGTGCGCGCGTGCGTAAGCCTAACAGTCAAATTCTCGAAAAAGACACTTTTTCGCCCGTTTTTGGCCAATAGCATCTATGCGAGTAAAGCGATCGGGATGGTTAAACGTTAGGACCAACTAGACCCCAAATGGAGTCTATGTGCGAAAGAACGGGTTTTTTAAGTCAATTCTTAGGCCTTTTATGGCCCGGACAGCGAACGGCGGATGGCGGAGGGCGAACGGCGGACGGCGGACGGAGGACGGACATTTCAAATTTGGATTCTACGCACCTTGAAACGTAAAGTGACGAAGTTTGAGGGGGGGGGGGGGTTATAGAAATTTTCTGCTATACGATCACATATGCTTATTATTGGAAATAATAAACCAAAAACTCCATCAGATAAATTTCCGCTAATTAACTTTGCAGGTCTATTAAACAAGCTAGGACGTTTTCCTATTTCAGCAGTCTAGATCTTGCAAGTGGAGCCATGCAAATCGTCTGATACGAAGATTCAATTCTTAAAACTTCGTTTTCAACCGATAGAGGGAAGTAAGAATTCTTGCGTAGGCCATTGGCCCCAGTTAACGCACCTCCATCATTTTAACGCCACATGACAAATGTGTTACGAGGTTTACAAAATTAAATTTGCGTTTTTTATGTCAATGAAATTTTGATTTACAGTGCAAGCTTAGAAGAACAGTTAAATCTCCTAAGAGAAGAATTTACCAGACTAAGAAATCGCAATGTAAAACTGCAATTAGACGAAAATGAGTTCTTTCCCAAGGTAACTGCTTTTCTAGGTCACGTCATAACTCCTTAAGGAACCAAGCCTAACCTTCAAAAGATGGAAGTTATTTTTAAATTTCCATTAACAAACCGAAACAGAAATAAAATAATTTTTTGGGCTGCCAGGATATTATCTCAAATTTATAAATAATTTAGCAAAAATTACTAAACCACTTAACATAAAGACAAGTGAGTCAGTAAATTACAAAAATTAAGAATACAAGGAATGGTTCGAATATTGCAAAACCCTTCTAGTTAACGCCCCTATTCTACAGTATCCCGATTTTGAGAGTTCCAAGTCACTTTTGCTGCAAGTGACGTTGCCTTAAAAGCTGTTCTAAGACAATTTAAGGATGAAGCGGATCTCCCTGCTGTTGAGAATAACCTACTTGCTCAAAGGAATTGAACCCACAGACGGAGCGAGTTACGAGTGTATTGAAACCGAATAATTTGGCTTAAATAACAATATCAAACAGTTGGGTGAAAAATCCACCCCCACGCCATGAGTAAATAACACGAATGGCGGCAAAACAGTCCCCTGTGTAAGCAAGAGCCTATGACTGGTACATGGTTGACAAACTTTAAACAAATAAATAATGTTTTGCTGTAAAAGATGAACTAAACGATATATACCAATTTCTAGTAATTGATCAGTAATAGATTAATAATTGAATAAAAATAAATTCAAATGCTCCTTGAAACCAATTTTGTCTGTGGGTAACTGAGTATGAGTATTCCTTGATTTGTTGGGCTGGTGAATATTTGGTATGAGGTGGCATCCCCCGGACTATTTTCCAAATTTAGTCTTTTCCATTAATTTTTCGGGGTTCTCTCCCGAGTATGAAGGAAGTTTTGTTTACATGTATGCGCTCATGATCAAGCTATCAAGTTTTGGACTGTGATTATGCCATCTACGTCCAAGTCGCAGAAATCATACTTAGTACGCCAATCGGTAGATATGAACGACAATTTTTGTAGCCGAAACTTTTTCCTAACAAACTCCACACTTCTAGCGTCAAAACAAATAAATTCTAAATCAATTGTTCTCACGCCAAGTCCGGGGTAAATAGTGAATGCCTGACTTTGAAACGTTTGATTTTAAAATTTTATAAATTTATTGTTTATGTATTTATTTTTTTTCATTTTAGCGAATTTTCGAATAAAAAATGAGCTATTTGGATGGCTTCAAAATTTAAAAAGTAAGAGGGAGGGGGCGGGGACCTCTAAAAATCCGTTTCATACATCAAAGAACACAATCCTAGATTTTAACGTATAATTAATATATATATATAAACTTATAAATACGAGTATAATTTATATTGAAGGGTGTATTTCGAGGCGATAACCCCGATATACGGCCTAGAAATATTGAATCTGTCTTGGCAAAAGACAGGTCAGGTTCGTTGGCCAGCTCAATCGCTCCACACTTTCAAGTTCAAATTTACAATATAGTGGACCAAAAAATGCATTAAAAAATCGGTTTTTTGACAATAGGGCAAGTGGGGTGTCACAGTCAAAGTATTTTTCAGCGCTGAGTAGATTGCAACCACTCACGGATCTCTAAAATTCATAGTCATAATATGTAAGAAAAATCGAATTTTTGGTGAAAAATGCCCATAATTGACCAAATTTTCAAGTTTAGCTGCGTGTCCTCAAACTTTCTTTGCGATCTCGTCTCACGGCTGTCCCATCAGTTTTATTCACTTTTCTTTAAAAATTCGCTCTGTTAGCCACGCTGCATGACTGATTACTTTTTTACAGTTAGGTATATATATACCTGGTAATTTTTTATATATGAAAAAATCGATTTTTTCATGCTTGAATAACTCATCCACATATACCACGCAAAACTGGATCATCAAGAGTATCCTGATCTCGTTGACAGTCTTCCAGCATCACGTCGTGGCAATAAATTATAGGCGCTCACAAAACGCTTGCCGGACGTGACCATCCCGCAGTCGACCCACATTGGACCTGCCGCACCCTTTGGCCCTCCACTTTGCGCACAAAGGGCTCTAATGGGTCACTCATCTATTATTTGGTCACTCGCCCTACTTTCTTCATTCAAAGCTATCAACAAACATCGTCCTCAGACGTGCGAATTGCAGTTGCGTCAGTCCCGACGCCTGGGTACCTACGTTACTGACAATTGTTATTACTTTATTGATTGAAATTGGTCATTCTGAAAGCATATTGATCTCACAAATACGTCTGTCCAACTAGCGAAAAAAAAAACTTACGAGTTTACTATTGTCTCATTGGAAATAATCGATTTTTATGATTTCTCGTTGTGTATTTTGAAGTGTGCGCAATCCTCACAAACTTCCTTATTTCTAAAGAAAACCCCCATTTTGCTTCCTCACTACCGATGGTAGGGAAGCTTTGTGTTCGTGATTGAAGTCGAAAAATTTATTGTCCTCCAAAGTCAAAATTTCCACTTGCTTTTTGCGTTTCAGACTTGCTGATCAATTTCAGTTCCGTGTGTCTGTCTGTGGTAAATCCTTGTCACGCCCAAAACTATACCAAGTATAAGTCCGATTCCGAAGAAATTGTCAGAGATTGTGCGGTTTTGCTCCTAGACGATCCCATGTGATTTTCAATTCCTTCGAATCTGCAGTAGCCTGTGCGCATGAGTATACGTGAATTTCTCATAACGTCGATTTCTCATCATCTGTTGGTCCGATTTCGTTCAAACTTGGCAGGTAAATGGGTATTTGTTCTAGAAAAACTCCCTATAAATTATACCGCGATTGGTAGAGGAATATAACCATTGTGCATGCGCAAAACTAATTTCGATTGACACGGGCAAAACTCCGATTCTAATGGAACGATTTTGATGAGATTTTCAGGAATTATGCGGGATAGCTTCTAGACGGTCCCGTATAACTTTCATTGCCGTATCATAAATATTAGTCTGTGTGCATGCGGAGACATTAGGTAGTAGGTTGTCTAGTAACCTTTTGCTAGATTCGAATCTTGAAAAGAAGATTAGACAGTACAACTACATTTCTTAGGAACGACCCGGGATTTCCCCCGAAGACCGATTTCAAAAATCAATAAAATCGATTCAAAAAATCATGCTCGCGCACGTTTGTGTACTTATGAAGCGTGCGCAATCCTCACCAACTTCTTTATTTCTAACGACAGCCCCCATTTTGATTCCTCACTACCGAAGGTAAGGAAGCTTTGTGTTCGTGATTGAAGTCGAAAAATTTGTTGTCCTCCAAAATCAAAATTCCAACTTGCTTTTTGGTGGAGTAATAACTATAGCGCATGCGCAAAACTAAAATTTATCGACACAGACAAAACTTCGAGACTAATCGTCCGATTTTCGTGACATTTTCAAGGATAGTGCGGTTTAACTCCTAGAGGTTACCCCTACAAATTTCATTGCCGTTGGATTAATAGTAGTCTGTGTGCATGGGCAAACGTAAATTTTTTATAACGTTGAATTATTAAACATTTCGACTCGTACATTGTTCTTCGACTAATTCTATACGTCCATGTTACAATATGTGAGGAAGCTATTCTGCCCACCAAACTTGGCAAACGTTTTTAGTTAAAAAATCGGATTTTACGTGAAACTTCATGAAAGAAAATCCGACTCCCAAGTTTATAGTTATCACAATTGTACGCAAATACATGGAAATAATTATGTAAAGAACGATTTTCCTAGAGTGACAACTGATTTTATATTGTTTTCCAACGCTGATTATCGTGATCATAATCATTTTTCAATAAGACCCTTGCCCAAGTTTTTGAGAAATAAACAGCTGTTTTCTTCTCTTTCTTCATTATTTTTATTTTTCCATTTCCTCATCAATGCATTTTTTTTCTCCCCCCCCCCCCCCCTCCTTTCTAATCATAGGCTAAGGACCGGCTATAGCGTTGTTAAAAACAATTAAAAAAATCAAAACATAGCTTATGATTAAAGAAGATAAAGTAAAATAAATTTTTAAAAGACAAAAATTAGCTTATTAAGAAACCCTTTGGCTTGGTTTTCATAATGTTGAGAATTCATCAGGGCTCAGTACTTGGTTATACCCTGTTTATAGTGGCTATAAATAGCCTCGCTAATAACATTCGAGAGGATATTTTTGTCCCTTACTATACGTGGATGATTTAAATATCCTCTTCCGAGGTGATAATCTGAGGAATTTGTGTGACACCTTGCAACGTATCATTGATACCATCTATCATACATCACGGATACGAGGCTTTAGTTTTTCACCTGAAAATACCACTTCCATCCCTTTTTGCAGTAATCGTAAAGCGTATGATGAATATCCACTCGCAGTAGGTAGAGTTATATACCTTACTTACGCACGTTTCTCGGACGTTGACCGACAGCTGCGGTGGACTCAGCATTTTGAGTACTTACACCATACTACTATGCACGGTGTATAGATGCTCAAGGCTCTCTCTAATTATTGTTAAGGCGCCCAGTAGGATGTCCTAAGGATCTGGCCACTGGGGTCTTCCGCACTACCCCTATAGCCCCCCATTAAGTGCTTGGTCATGGCCAGTCACTCTGGATTCAGCGAAATCTGCTAGTACTTTGCTATGCAGAGCGCTGTTATGGTCGCGCTACCCCCCATACTCTGGGCTCCAAACACTGTCTTACCCCTTGGGTATTCGAGTTCAGGAGCCCACCAGGTGGGATGGTATAGAGAGATACCCTTGGATCCCATATGAAGTGCCCCACCGTTGACCATATCCGGGATGCAATCTTCGCATGAGGGCCGCGGTCAAGCACAATCCACTCCCACACATCCTCAGATGCTGACCCTCGAACGGGTAAATTGGCCACTGTGCGGCGGAAGGGAACAAAAAGTGACCCTTCTAAGACCTTGAAAACGATGATGACGATGATAATAATAACAAATTCACATGCCTTAGAAATTACTGGTAATTGCAAATTAAGAATCTGGCACATTTTGTAGTTGGTTTCACATTCTGCTTCAATGTAATTTTTGCGGAAAAAACCTGGTCCATACGAACTTACTCGAAAAATTAGGTGGTTTCGGATTTTCACCAATTTCTCAACTTTAAGCTGGATTACTGTCCATTAGACCAATGTTTTGGCTTTGTTAGGGGGGTTTATTTGAATGGAAACTTAAATAATTTTCCAACGGTATCCTAAATTTAGATTCTAAGTGTCAAATTAAAATTAAATATACTCGAGAACAAAGCCTTTAATGGAAAACCTCTTTGAGGCACGTGTGGTTGGAAATTAGTAGTAGCATCGAACCCTAAAGTTTGTCACATGTTAACTGCTATCAGGCACTTTCACTTATAAGACCCACTTGACAATACGGATGCCAGATCTGGGGATCAGCCTCAGATAGCAAAATTTAAAAAGTTCAAAACTTCAGAATTGAATCTTTAGATTAATTACAAAAGCACCATGGTACATTCGAAACACGAATCTTCACGCCGATCTGGATATACCAACTGTCACAAAGATACTCAAACGGGCTGTCACCATATTGAATCTATCCAGTCTCGTCATAATCTGGGACTCCAACAACTATCGGTCAGCCAACCACCCGTTCGTGACCAAAGAAGGCTGAAGAGGAAACGAACTATTGATTTGATTATTGTGACAAAACTAGCGCTACATATTACTTATCCATCATTATTGTTGAAAAATATATTTAATTTTTCAGATATTTGATTATTGTAAGGAATGCTAACGCTATTCATTTATAATAATGCTGTATCTATCCTTAGAGAGGCATATCAATAGATAATATTATCTCTCGCCACGTTTCATGTGAAATAGACTTTGTCTACTAATATTAGGCATACGTGCAATACTGAAATGTACATTTTACAAATAAAGTTAACATTAAATTTTTAAAAAAGAAGGGAGGGGATTCAGTTTTCTTTCTTACTTGAAGACTGAAGTGATCAGGCTCCTGGAGGGTTTCCTCCTTCATGGGTGCCTCGTGGAAGTCGCAAAGCAGCAAAACGAGCAAGAAATTGGGAGTTCCAGCGAATCCAGAAACTGTAGAGTATGCATCTGGCTCGTGTAGCTGTAGAGGTACTGGAAAGAGTTGGAGATGAACAAGTTTTATCCTCTCTCTAGGAGTTTGTGGACTTTTGAGAGCCACTTTTGAGTGCTCCCAGCCACAACCCAGGCGAGCCGGTGGTACCCCCAGCTTCCACCTGGAATTCCTTGTTAAGCCATATGTGTACAAAAAGTCGAAAAGTGTCATGTCAAAAACTCCACTTCTGATGGACCTGATGGTATCTCTGTTTGACGCTGAAATAGAGCACAAATGTCCATTAAGTGGCTCATCCTCAACCTGTTGATGTATTTTTGACCATTTTTGGAACATATGACCATATTGATACACCCGTGAGCAGCGATGATCAGAGTATGCAACCCGCAAAACACGCCTTTTTTTTTTCGTCTAGTGGCGGCAGATACACTATGTCTACAACTAATGAATTTTGTGATACTTCTTACCCATGTAAAGGAAAATGTTTGTTCTTAGTTTTACTATTTGGAGGATATAAATCGACCATACACTAGAAATACTTATTAGTATTTCTTAGTGATTATAGCAGCAATAGTGATCCATCGGCTCTTGTAGTGGCTGTTGTTATAAAATCGTTTTGTTATCGTATTTCAAAAATTTCGGTAAACTGGATCTTCACAAACGTGGATTTTACGTGACCTAGGTTCCTTCCACCAAGGACAATGGATGGACTTTCCGTTACCATGTTCACCTACTTACGTACAAATCGATCATAAATCTGTTCCTTCGAGCCGATGCAACAGACATAACAACGTTGGTGTTTAGCGTTGGGGCGAGTGACATTAGTGGATGTTAGGATAGAATTAGTACAAAGATGAATTAAATAAATTAAATTTTGAATAGAATCTGTAAGAAGGTTTAGATAAACTTAAGAAGAGTTGAATTGAATCTGTAAATGTTGTGCAATCCACAATATTAATAAAAATCTAAATAAATTTGAACTCTTCATCCAATGTGTTTAGCAAATCTTGAAAACTTGGATGGACTTTCCGTTACCATGTTCACCTACTTACGTACAAATCGATCATAAATCAGTTCCCTCGAGCCGATGCAACAGACATAACAACGTTGGTGTTTAGCGTTCCCCCATTTACGCAATTACATTTATAAGCACGAGTTGGGAGGCAGCGTGGTCAAATAAAAGTGGGATGGCGGTGGGTGGGAGACGGGATGGCGGACGCCTGAGGGTGATGAGGGGGTACCTCAAGGAGTGTGCTGGATATCTTCCACCTCGGTAGACGGCGGCGGAAGGCAGTTAAGTCTTTAGCAGCCGAAAAGGGGGTGGGCGGACCTCGGGAACACTGACTACCCCGGGTGATGGGGAAGACGAGGTGGAGGGTTGGGGGGTGGAGGAGAGGGGTAGCGATAGGTGGGGTCGAGGGCAGGCGGTTTCTGTCTGGAACACAGGAGTATGCACATGACGGGCTTGAGCCAGGCCGACCGTGAATCTGTCAGTCGCAGTCAACCCATCGTCGGTGGAAAGGGGAGAGGAGACCCCGACCAGGGAAACCCGATTGTCCATTATCGATTGAACTTCACAGAGGCCTCTGGGAACCTGATTTAAACTCGGTCCCGTCAATCAAAAATCCTGCAGAGGTTGCATTTCCTACCCGTCAGCTCACTTGAGATCAATAGAGAAAGGATTCATTTTCCTGTAATTTGCGATATTCTATCGTCTGTCAACCTACATGGATATTCAAAGTTCAGGAGTCTATATCATAAGCGGGCCCTACACGCTCAATAATATTGACAATATCATTATTGTCAATATTATTGACGACGCTGTTTTTTCACTTCAATATCCTCATCAATAATGTCGTATCCTACACGGTCAATAGTATTGTCAATATTCTTGCCAATAAAACTTGCTTAGTACGTCTGTTCCTGCCTTCCCGCCAAGTGAATTTGTGTCTTTTTTGAAGTGAATCATCATGGACAACAGGAAAAAGGCTTTGTAGCCATAGTTATGGCTATCGCAATGTTTCTTCGAGCTCAGCGAAAAAGATAGGTGAAAGAGTGGTTGAAAAAGCGGGAAAAATGTTCTTATCTGCGATTACTGCGCGAAATAAGTTTTTCAGATACTGCAGACTTTCACAATTACTTCCGAATGAACAAACAGACGTTTATAAAATTATTACAGATGGTTGAGCCACTGTCGACAGAACACAAACATGAGGGAGTGCATCCCTGTTTGCATCCTCCCAGGAGCGCGGCAACAACTGAGTATTGACAATAATATTAACGTTTGCCCCTACATGCTCAATGAAAATATCCTCTCCACTTTTTAATATTGACGCCTCGAGAACAGAATTTCCGGATTTCATCAATATCGCTTTAATATCGCCGTCAATACTCATTATTTTTCCCTACACGGGTTGTTCTATTGACAATATTATTGACCGTGTAGGGGCCGCTACAGATAAAACTGTTGTAGCTATGATGTTACAATGTACATGGTCGCATCTTACACTCAAAGAGTTAGAACAGTGCCAGATTAATCAAAGTTCCTATTCAGTTGTCTCCCGGGGGAGAAGTAGAATTCAGTGCTGCCAAGTCAAATTTTATTAGATAATATGAATTGACTAACTAGTTCTTTGAATTGGCGTGGAAGGTTCATTACCTGCAGTTGGCAATACTGGCACCACAGTACACGCACCAGATGTCACTTTCTACCATTGTAGCTTTCACTAGTCAAGGTAAAATGTGATACGCTTGATTTTTCATCTTGAGAAATTGGCTGTATTAAAATGTATGTAAGTTCTTTCTCTAAAAAGAAACAACGATTACAAAATTATGTTACTAACGATATTCTTCTTTTGTTATGATTTGGTTTAAGAAACCTATAATTGACGTATTTTGTTCACAGTTTACTAGAAAGATTTGTAGTTTACGATTTCAATCAAGTTATGTATAAGAAGGGTGTAATGTGTTCAAGACGCAAATAATATATAATTTAGTTCGCTAATGACAGTCGTTTCCAATGATTTTAAATCTGCTTTACATGAGATTCAGGGGTACTTCATAAGCTGTAAAGCTGATGTTCTATAGTCAGCACTCAGTGCTACTGTTAGCTTCAAAAACGCGCCCATCGGAAGGTAACAAATACTTATTTAGAGTGTGAAAGTATTTTTATACAACCTTCTGCTGAATAACGTTTCTGATACCCGCTGTTCGTCCTGCTTTGATACCAGCTACTCATTGTCTCTTCAAATTTTATTAGTATTCAAAATAGCAGACTCATGCATCTACAAAATTTCCCACAACATTTTAAATTTCACATAAGTGGATCATTTCCATCTTATTTATTGGTCTTAGTTCCACACACACACACACACACACACACACACACACACACACACACACACACACACACACACACACACACACACACACACACACACACACACACACAAACTTTTTTGGGATGAACGGAAGTGCCCCCATAAAATTACCATCCATTGAGGTAGGAGCCCCGAAGGACGTGGGTGGAAATTCTACGGAGCACACCTGCCGAGATGCCGGACTCGTATAACTCCATAGCGATTTTCTCTGCCCCATGAGACGGTGACAGCCATGCCTTGATGTTATTAGTCACCACTCCCTTTAGCTCAGATATCGCTTGCCACAGATAATTTCTATCATACTTACTTATCTTAGCCCACCAGGTCCGCTCATGTCCATGCTCTCACTGACAACCTGGATATAAAGGGTTATGGCAGACCAACAGGGCTTGACGGCAACGATATCTGGCTTCTTGCCTCAGTCACTCGGCATGTGATATAGTCTTTCCCTTTAAATGTCTCAACCACTGGAAGATAAAGCATCTGCTTGGCAACCACACCATGACATAGGGTACAGCCACACTTGTGGGACAGTTTTGTACCACAAGATACAGTTTCTAATTTTTACCCAGACAGGCTGACAAAGGGTATCCATTATCTCCCAACTAAACTGCCTTGAACACCTCACCAAGGTGGCTAATGTAGCCACCCGGACAGCTTGAAGGCGGCAATAGTTGCGGGCCCCAAAGCCCTCTCAAGCACATTCAACCCACTGGGAAGAAATGGGGGATTTAGAGCACTGTCGGAGTTCTTTTTCTCATGCAGAACAGCAGCAAATGAGCTGGGTTTTGGAGCAGTTGGTATTGCTCTGTCACACCACAACTGCAGCCTGATGAATTCCAAGTCAGCAGCAGCGTGAAAACCTCCCAGCTTGAGCCCAAAGGGCAAGCAGGCGCTGGTAGTGTAAGGATGAGATGCTAATTGAGAGAGAGACAATACCAAATCCACCAGCCTTGCCTGGTGCATAGATGTGGGCACTTAAGAAACCAGTTGGGAGTCTAGCCAAGAGTGCACAGCAGAGTGAACTCCACGTTCTAACTCAAGCAGACTCTTTGCAGTAAGCCTTCCAAAGACTAACCCAACCAATGCACCTACTTGTACCCAAGGAGCGAGAACAAACCCTTTTTTTTTGGCAGGCTGCATATCCAAGGCTATACATCCACAACCAGGTTAAAGCTGAGAGGCGACAGAGCCCCCTCCCCCATTCCCTGGCGTACCCCACGTCCAGTGACAACATCTCCTTACACCTTGCCCTATGCCTCAAGGACTATCACGCCTTTGAGGTACAGACAGGCAACATACTCAATTAAACAAGCAGGTTCCCTGACAATAGGAAGGCAATCAATCAGGGCATAATGGCTTACAGTGTCAAAGGTCTTAGAGACATCCAGAGTGGCAAGGTGGAGCTGCCATGTCTTGACATGTGCCAGTGAAATTACAGTTTGGAGTCGTGTTGGGTTTTCTGCTGTGCCATCCGCTGAATGAAATGCTCTCTGGACATCACCAATGAAACTTGCCGCTTGAAAAAGTGATGTAAGAATCTTTTGGAAGTGGCGGAAGACTACTGACGATATAGAGACCCTTATTTTGGTATGAAAATTGTCTGAATACCGGCCAACGCTTTCAGAGGTCTTTCCAACCATCATCATCTTCCCTCCTTTCCAAATTTTAGCATCATATGTTGAATGGCAAGGAAATTAGCTGCGGATCTTACTCAGCTGACCGGAGGGATTTTAGACTTTATGATTCATTTCTAGAAGTCTCAAGGGTTCTCCATTCCAAATTTTGGCTTCATAGGTTAAATAACAAATGCATTAGCTCCATAGGATCAATATTTCAATAGAATGATATATACTGGATGCTTCTACGCTCACGATCATTGAATTGTAAACAAAACATGAGAACTGTTATGCTCATAACTAGTCGTACAGTCACAGAATTAAGTATAGTGAACAGGAAAATGTTAGTTAAATTGAGAGCTTTCCAACGAGTGGTGAACGAGTCTTGTGGGTTAAAGAGGAAAGGATGTGAACAAAGGTAAAAACGGAGTAGTTGTAAGTGAAAATGATCAGAAAGTTTTCCGTTACGCCTTGTGTGACGCAAATAGTGATAATCGCCTACCGAGGGGGTCATAGTAAAGACGTGGAAATTACAAAAAGAACTCTATTCTTCTTCTTCTTGTGCCACGAGTGGGATTATTCTCCCTAGGGATTTCAGTGCTCGCCGGGTCAAATGTTTCGGAATAGTTCCAACCTGTACGATTTCAGGAAAGAATTTAATTTCTTCCGTTCCCTTACTTAGAATTTTGAAGAGATGGGAGAGATTAAAAGGAATAATTAGCAGCAGAATAATAAGAAGCAGTCAACGTTCAGAATTATATCAGTTTAACGGGCTCGGTGATCGAACATGGAAAATTAATTATTTCTTTCACGGAACAATTTGCCCAATAACTGTTCCTTCTTTCAGCTTATACAGATATAGGTGTTTCTCACGTCTCACAATTTTCCCATTACAATTGGAAAATCTTGCATGGAAAAGTTGATTTTTGGTATTGAAGACATTTTTACACCGCAGAATGTCTGGGCTCTGATTTTCCGAGGCATTGGGGGAGGGAGGGAGTTACAACCCCCCCCCCCCCTCCCCTTGGACTCTGCTGTCAGCTCAGTAACAAGCTGAAAAAGGAAACGGGTACCTTCCTATGTTATAGTAATGTACCTCACAAATAGTGTTGTATTTGTGGCACTCTCTGTTTTTCGAACTAAATACTGAAGCGAATATGATCAAGATGATTTGATGTATCAAATTAAAAAACTGCTCCCTGCACCATATCAATCAATTTGTCATTGGTTCCTTCCCTTTCACCACTCATTTCAATCTGTCCGCTGCCCGCCGCGGTCTCAACAGGCCCGTGTGGGCAGCCAGCCCTTATTTGACGCTCGTAATGGAAAACCTCATAATGCTGAGTCCGCAACTGCCCGCGCGGGGCTTGCGTTGAGTTTTACAGAGCCTTTCCGGTTATGTTTAGCCAAATTATGACTCACTTTTGTGCGTCTAGCTGCGCTCTTGCGCCAACCTTGTTATGTGGAAATACCCCCCCCCCCCCCACTCAATATGCTCAGGATGCCCCACACTTTTGATTAGTGAAACTTCCATCCATATACCCTTCCGATTCGGTTTAGTGCGATTTTTGACACGCTTCGATCCGCCATCATGAGGCTATGCGCCTAGTACAGAATGCCAGGCGAACTATTCGTTAACAGTAACCCAAAAACTATATTTGAAGATATCCAAATCTGCTATACCCTTCCGGTTAAGGGGACTCATATATGTCATTTCTGCGCGATGGCAGCAGTTTTGGATACTTTCTCAATATTTTCTGAATGGTTCTTCCTACATTGATGAAATTTTCTGGGTCTAATTCTCATAATCTTTTGGTTGGATGGTAACTCTAAACTCAATCCGAAAAAAAAAAAAAAAAAAAAAGTTACAACCCCGAGCTTGATCTGTTCTAAACCTGATTTATTGGTATAAATGCCCCGTTTTCTCTCAAAATACTCAATCTATCGATCCGAAATGTTCGCAGCACCATCAGTAGGTATACCTATTGAACAAATATGGTGGCAAACATTCAAATGAAGTTCACAGAAAAAAGTTATGAGGGTTTTTAATTTTAGCAATATTTTGAATTTTCACATTCTCATCTCCAAGTTCCAAGGCTTTATTCCGAAAAACCCTTAGCCAAAATCAAAGATAATTACTAGAAGAACATCCTCTAATAATTTGGTTCCAAGCGGATATGCAAATCCTGAGAAAAATGGACTAATGTGCTAAAAAATAAAATTTTACAGATAAACGGTTCGGGAGAGAAAAAAATGGTTAGCTAATGGATTCTACGTTTGCGCATGCGCTATGGAATATATTCCATTGACCATCAAATTGACGGATGAAATTAATACGGGAACATCCACAGCCTAACCCGTACATCGCCTTAACATTTCATCGGAAGCGAATGGGAACTATAGAGGTTATGCTTCTTGCAAGGATTTTACGTTCCTGCATGCGCAGCAGCTACAAGTGGTGCAAATTGATGATATGGGATGAGTAAATCGTACTTTCCGACTACCCTTGAAATTCGTGCGAGTTCGGACTACTAGGCCTTGAGAAAAAATTATGCTGGATAGAATTTGCATTTGCGCATGCGAACAGTGCAGTATTGAATTATGAGTAATGAAACTGATTTAGGGGCGGAGGGGGGGGGGGGGGGGGGGGGTTAGGTTACAATATTAGGCAATCAGTATCATAACAGTTACATAATTATTTTTTCTCCATTTGTAACTAAAGACTAAATTTTTGTAACCTAATATAAATATATCGTGATCGTTTAAACCAATTTGTAAAAGCAGTTCATGGATACTCTAATAAAATGGTGTGGGGGAGAGGGGAGGTGTTACTCATTCATGTTAGATTATAATGGAAGGGGTAACAGTAAAATCATGATCTGTTTGCCATTCTATGCATTGTTCAACCCGTACATGGGACGGCCCTGTAATGCATGCATTACCTATTATAATAAATGCGGTAATACCAACCCAACTGCCAAGCCAACCCTACTGAGCGTGCCAACCGTAATATTCGTCAACTCATACGTTCCTATATTGATCAATCTCGTCACACCCAATGGGATTCATATATAGGCGAAATCCAGTTCGCTCTGAATAGCGTTGTGCACGGCTCCACAAAGTATTCGCCTGCATTTTTAAATTATGACCGTGAGCTGAAACCTTTACATCTGTTCCGTTCCAGCACTCACAACATCAACACTCGACCTGAGGATTTCAACTCAGATGAATGGGCTCGGCGTATGAAGAAATTGGCGGAAATCTATCACCTTGTGGAAAATAATCTCCTGAAGTCAAGTACTGATCAGTGTCGTCGATACAACTTACGCCGAAGACCAGATAAATTTCGTGTAGGTGACAAGGATCTGCGTTCGACCCACAACCTTTCTTCAGCTGAAGACCGGTCGGCAGCCAAATTCTGCCTCAAATATGAGGGTCCCTTCACAGTTCTTTCAGTAAGCCCTGGAGGTACCTGCTAACTCAAGGATTCTCATGGCAAAGATGCTGGTCTCTGGCACCCAGCAAAATTAAAACCCTACATCGGCACCTCAACCGCTGGTGGGGATTCTGTATCGTGAACATGGCGGCGGCAAGCTATGTGTACACACGACTCTCCGGTGATTCTAGTGATTTTATTTCAAGTTTTAAGTCTGCTTGGTAACTAATGTGCCATAAAACGTATTAGGTTGCTGACCGAACTAGTTTTTGACCAAGTTACAGTGTTGGAGCCCGAGTTCGTTCATAATATGTCTCAGAAGGGTGTTGTGGGGCCTTCTGGGGATTACGTCAACAAAAAACGCGGCGTCGGACAACAACTTCGCAGGTCTATAGCTGACGATATCAAATCCAGGGATACTGTGGCACTCAAGATCGACGTTGAAGGTAAAATCAGTGAAATTATGCATGATCTCAAATCGGGAGTTATCCTTGATGACGAGAAGGTTGCCTCCATTGAAACTAGGCTACGTTCTGGTATGAATGACATTATGGCTCAGTCCTATCTGATTGTTAAATCTGAAGTATTTAAACGTTTAGATGTCTCTGAGCAAGCTTCAAAACAGCTAAATGTATGCCTGCACGGAGTCCCAGAGGACCCGTCCGGTAATGAGGATGTTGAAAAGCAAGCTTTAAATGTCATCAATAAGTTCCCCATAAATGAGACTCTTGGTGAATCCGCTATTGCACGAGCTCGCCGAGTAGGGAAAAAACAAATTTCGAACGTCAATAACGCTACACTTGCACGCCCAATTATTATTACTTTTCTTCGTTATAAGACGCGGTTCGAAGTTTTCAGCAAGAAGAAGGCTTTGAAAGGCACCAAAATGCTCATTACCGAGGATTTGACGGCTTTTATACAAGAAGTGCTGTCATATTTTTGGATTCAGGAATGTTTGGACGAATTCGGGGATCGATCGTTTCAAGCATGACGAGAAAATTTATTCAGTTGACTGTCAGGACGAACTAGATAGCTTTTGTTCGAGGCATGGAATTAATGAAGAGGAAAGCTTTGTGGATGCTAAGGCGTGAAGGAACTTTTAAGAAGATATAGGGAAAATAACTTGTGTTTATGTGCTTTTAACTACTGGTGACCACTGAAGAAAACGGTTGGATCGGAAAAACGAGTAATTTCCCACAAAAACGCCAATACATACATCAAACATATCCTGATAGCGTTGGTTGATTCCGTTGTACGAAGTAGGTAATGATCGCGGCGAGATAGTGGATGTCGATATCATAAGGCAGGGAGCACATGTGGAGGCACCAGAGCACCCCTAATTTCGTTCGGTCGAGAGAACACAGGGCCCAGTCGGCAGGAAGGCCCGAAGGAGGGGGGTAATAGTCGCGCGAACTGTTGGTGCGTGTAAAGTTAGCATAAACGATCAGAACCGAAAAAAGGGGTTTCCAAGGGGGCGTCGCGGCCGGAATCAGCTCTATTGAGGGGCAAACAGGGGAGGTGGGGAGGGTTCATAGCTAGAGAGGGCTCCTCGAACGCAGGCTGTAGCCCTTCATCGGCTACATTAGTCAAGAGCGTGGAATCGATTGTACATGGGCAGGTGGCTTGAAAAACCTGCCCCTGCCCCCAAACCTATTCTCATCGTATTTGCTTGAAAAATACTTCCTGGTACAAGTGTTTGCGTTATGGTCTTTTGTCAACAGCTCGTTTTCAACACCGTGAAGAGGGCGCCTCACTGTTAACATCTAAGTGGTCTGTCGGTGACAACTAAAAAATAGAACCAGGTGGATCTCCATTAACCTGTAATGAATAAAACCAGTCAACAAATCGGGAAGAATATCAATAGCATAATCAATAGTTTGTTGTTAGCAAAGATTGATGCAATTTACGTTGTGGTGGGGAAGGGGGGCGGGGGGGGGGGCACCATTACAATTTCTGCCGAGCTATTTCGGCCTTTAAGGAACGCAGGAAAGGAAAATGAAGTCAGGTAATGAATTAATCGATTATTTTTCTAATGTAAACCTATTCAGTTTTCTTGATCGGTGCTATCGTACATGGATCAATCGAACTGTGAACGTAAGCTTCCGGGTTCCCAGAGTCTCCCACCGAGGATCGAGAGGGAAGGAGTGCATTGAATCTACCGTTTGGGATATTTTCTATTAAAAATGACTTCCCCTATGATGGACTTGAATCAAGACATATCCTATCGCGTATTTTTGACTTGACGAGCTGCAATAAAGCGTTAAATTTCTTAATTGTTCTCAAAAAACATACTTTTGAAAGACAGCGCAAGATCACATTCAGCTGCCACTACCAAAAACAATGTTCCTTATCCTCCCATATCCCCCTGACCTTGTCTCTTTCGAGTTTTTTCTTTTCCCTTTCCTCAAGAAGCATCTGTGAGGAAAACAATGAGGAAGTCAAAATGAAAATCGGTAGGTTTCTGGTGGGCCCTGGAGCCTAAGATATGGCGCTACTACATTTCTTGATCCGATACGAATATTGAATCCACATCCACTTCCGGCAAATCCTTCCCTTCTGGTTCCACGTGCTGGAGTTCTTCCCCTCATAATAAATGCTGGTACCACGACCATTTTGGGCGCAGAGCTTTCATGTATGCCCTACCCTATAGTGTCAAATGTGTGACTTACCAGGAGAACTAAATACCCCAACGACATCTTGCTAAAATCTTATTTTCTATTCGTCCGCTGCCAGAAGTCTCACCTACCTTTCCTTATCAACACAACTACTTTGACTTTGATCAATCACCTCGTACTCCTTAGTAATAATTCATCTACGCTGCTAATCGTTCCCGCATAAATACCTATGTTTGGTTGCGGACGTTAACATAGGTACATTGTTGACGGTGTTGTGGCCCACATTGGTTTACACGTTGATCCTACACAAGATATGGCACTATGACTCAGTTTCTTTAACTCCGATACCCGGCTATATTAATGCTATTCACATCTGACATTCATACCAACCCTCTCCTGCCGAAATCGCTTTGCTATATGCCTCATATCAGCAGTGCTATTACGAAATGATTGACTTTGATATCAATTTCATAAGTGAACTTAATTAATGAAAACATTTCAAGTTGACTAAAGTACACGTGTTATTTGTAATAATCTAACACTTTTCCCCTCCTTCAACAGTTCCATCCCGTCTTAACTGATCAGCGTGCTTTGTCTTCAATGTCTGTGTGTTGGTGCTTCTCACCAATACTTCATATGAATAAGGTCCATTACGCTCCGTAACTGTTCCAGCTGTCCAACCACTCGTTCATTCTTTGCCTACACTTCTTCCCCCACTTCAATATCGACAATTTTCTTCACAAACCAGATTCATTGACTTTTTTTGACAGATTACATGGCTAAAACCTTATTTCTATGACCAAACACTCACTATCGAAAAATAGGTCTATTAGTTTCAAGAAGTCTATATCGTTAGCTGTACCGTGCAATTCAACGGAAGTCAACTAGTTTCAGTAGAAAAGTGGTACGTGCCCTCACATAATCTAACTCTTGATTTTATAAATATATGTTGGGAAGAGTACAGCCAGCCTAGAGATAATTGATCCATGTGGGGCTCGGAGAACAACAGGTATGTTGCGTAAGAAGCTGGGTGCGGTTGCACCCCGACCCGATGGTAAAGGGATCAAGAAGTTTATCTGCCCTGGACCACCCCTCAGTGATTCATCTGACATTATATAAATAACTGGAGTAATCTCACCCCCAAACCTACCCCAGGGGAGGCCGCTTGCCAACTGGTACCTACCTCCCTTCCGACCGTATCTCCCCCCACTGATCTCTTCCCCACGCGTGCATACTTTGATAAGCTCACTCTCTGAATCACATTTCCCCTAAGCACAACTTCTTCCCCTTAAATCAAACTTATCTTGCGTCTGCCATTCTTTTGTCGAAGCGAAAGAAATGACCCCAGGCACACTACTTGTTTCTTTTGTGTCAAAAAGAGAGAGAGAGAGAGTGAGCGAGAGAGGGGGTGGGAGAGAGAGAGAGGGAGGGACAGGGTGAAGGAGTAGGTGGGGGAGATTGAGGGGGAGAGAGAGATATCGGTTGATTGATTGATTGGTTGAATTGGTTGATCTGTACAATTTTAAAAAATTTAACCCACTCAATACAGAAATCATTAGTCAAACATTGAATTTTGAAAATATCAGGGTATCGAATCATAATTTTGATACTTTGAATTCGTAATGATTGCGATTATAATACACTATGATGTCGAGGAGTTTAATATAAATTGGATGAATGCCTTGTAACCATTCTGTGAACAATATTCTGTAGAACATAATTATCCGCAATAAAAAGGTCAGGTTTACGATATTTCAATATTTTAGATGTAAGTAAGCTTATATTGATGAAACACCATTGTTTCATTTATTGCCAATTGAGCTGCTTGTAATATGGGGTGACATGATCATCGAGACGTAATTTGAAATTGAAGCAAATCGCAAAAAAAAATTAACGAAATAAATGAATAAATTTTAGAATCCAAAATCTTTTTGAATCTCAGAATCGTATTCAGTAATAGCTTTTGCCATAAAATTGGTGTACAACCATTTCTTCTCACTGGAATCGCTCAAATTTTAATACAATTTAACATGTTATAATACGAAAGGTAATTTGAGAAAATCCGCTCATACGATCATGCTGCGTGGCTGGAACTTTTTAAATTTTATTGCTGTTTTCAACATTAGCCACTTTACTTTTAGATGCATTGATTTTAATGTTTTGAACACTTTTCGGCTAAGCTTGTTATATTTATTTCAATTGTTTAATTTATAGCATTTTCAGATTAAATTCAACATTTTCCAGATTGAATCCAATATTTTCCAAATGATTTCATTTTCCAAATAGAGTTCAACAGTTTCCAAATAGAGTCCAACATTTCCAAACAGAGTCCAACATTTCCAAATAGAATGCAACATTATATGCGGTTTTTAAAATCGAAATAAGAACCTCTTAATGCATTTTGTGATAAATTAACGTTTCATGGGGTATTATTGATCATTTATCACCATTTTTGATTTTTATTATCGTTCCTAAGATCATATAACGTCTGAAAAATGTAGATTTTCCAAATGAATTCAACATTTTTGTCAAATAGGACCCAGCTTTTTCCAAATCGAACCAACATTTCACAAATTGAACTAAACATTTTCCAAATCGAATCCAAAGTTTTCCAAACAAATGAAACATTTCCCAAATTAAATTCAACTATTTGCAAATTGAATTTCAACATTTTCCATACCAAATTTCATAATTTTATTAATTTCATAAACTTCTGTCAAGATTAGAAAGAAAAAATACTACACATCGGTAGATTTTAATAGCTTCCGAGACTGCAAGGCAGCGGAAGCTTTGTTTTCACTTTCGAAATGAAAAAAATTTTTTTGCTCCAAAATCAAAATTTCCACTCGCATTTTGCGTTTCAAAGCCTTCTGAACAAATATAAGAAGTATTGATTCCGTGTCTGTCTGTTCGTCCACATTTCCTTGTACCACTCCATAACTTCAACCGTCAATGTTGAACGGATTTCGGTCAGATTTTTTAGGGATGATGTGGGTAAGGTCCCTTGAGGTCCCAAAAGATTGACGGTATAATTGCGCTTCCTAGGTGATTAAATTTATTTTTCTAGGTTTCGAATTAGAGTTTGGTCTCGTTTGGGAGTTAAATAAATTACATTAAATAATCCATACCCCATTTTAATTGATAGATATCTCTGCCAAGTTTTCACACACCCAACATTATTCTTATATTAGTAGTTTATTCCTTTTGGCATTAGTATATATTTCATTCTATGGATGATTAGTTGCTTCTATGGTATCTACGTCTAGATCTTTTAACTTTTTATCTTCTCAACTTGAAAATAGGATGGATGCAGTCCTCTCGCAACCAGTTTGATGAGTTGCTAATTCATGTTGCTATTCTTAGATTTGTTGTATTCTTGAGAAAACCCCATTTATGAGAAAATAGTTTGTAAAGTTTGTAAAATAATTGAAGAGTACTATCATGGTTTTCCCTAGTTTTGAGAAAAACTAATTTTAATGCAAAAAAAAAAAAAAAAAAAATGTATAACCTGCGATCAAGAAATCTAAAATTTTGAAATTATAATGTCAACGAACAGGTAAAAGTAATAAAAATGCCAAATTACCTCACGAAATTAATTGTATTGAAATATAACGGAAAAAAACCGAACATAACAAAAAACAACGAAAGAACGGGATAACTCCCTTGAAAGCGAGTGATTTCCTCACTTGTGGTTAAATTTATTAAAATTCCTCCTGGCTTTCGCAGTACAGAATATTTTTGAATAAATCAAAGCCCTGGATTTTTTTGGAAGAGATTGACATTTTTCTCGTGTAGGAACTTGATGGGAAATAAAATTCTGATGGATGAAGTAGCTTCTGAGCCATATATATATATATATATATATATATATATATATATATATATATATCCTTTTTCTTTTTTTTTTGGCGGATTCGGCGTCACAAACTTGCTAGTAAATTCTGCATTATAGCTCTAACGATATTAAATTAGCCAATGGTAATCAACATAAAGTTTTACTTCTCTCAGCCGCCTTGTCTTCATCGGAGCTTCAGGAATATACTTTGTGTCAAGAAAACCCGCCCAATCAATACATCTGATTTTGATCAGGCAAAAAAAATTAATGTATCACACAGGACCAAACGATGAATATTGAATAGAGACAGCAACAGATCGGAAAAGTGGAAGAAGGTGAAATATGAAACACAGCTAACCTGCTGTGATTCAAAGGCTGGATAATAAACTAACAAGCATGGGGTAAGTGGCAGCTCTAAGTTAGCCCGTTCTTTCGCTGTATACGAAATACTCACCCACTGTTTTGAAGTTTAGTACTTTACCTTTTAGTTTAACCTTTTTAACTTTCATTTAAATCTTTTTAACTTTCATTTAAACCTTTTTCACTTTCATTTAAACATTTTTTACATTGAATTAAACCTTGGAAGAGAATGTTAATTTGTGTAAAAAATAAACTCATGAATGATACGCTGGCTGTCAGAGTTGAAAGCAGGTGCATACCCCGGTGCCGATCTAGGGAGAAACAGAGGAAGACACATTCAGTCGCCTCATTTCTCCTAAGAAGAAGGCCATGTCTGCGTAACTGGCTCGTGTCAAGACGAGCTTAAGGCGATTACTACTGAAATAAAGTTTTCAAATGTTTTCTGTAGAACTGTGAAGTGTCTTATTTTCAACTGTGAAGTTTTCATGTGTTCATTTTGTTCAAAAATTCATTTTATTTAGACTCGTTTATTTCCTGTTTTGACCACACCACCGTGTTCGGCTACCCCCAATAAGGTACCATACTCAACTCACTTTTGACAAAAAATCGAGTTAGCCCGTTCTTCCCCTGCACTCTTCAATTTGTATTTGAATGTACGTGAAATTGATGAATCTCCTATAACTTTATACTGGTGGGCACTGGTGAGTGACGTCACACCGATTAAATTGTGTTGCCCATGTGAGAAATGCCATATTTTGATAGTGTGGGTCCCGCGGCGGAGCTTGTTCTCACCCACTGTTTTGAAGTATTTAGACTCGTTTATTTCCTGTTTTGACCACACCACCGTGTTTGGCTACCCCCAATAAGGTACCATTCTCAACTCACTTTTGACGAAAAATCGAGTTAGCCCGTTCTTTCCCTGTACTCTTCAATTTGTATTTGAATGTACGTGAAATTGATGAATCTCCTATAACTTTATACTGGTGGGCACTGGTGAGTGACGCCACACCGGTTAAATCGTGTTGCCCATGTGAGAAATACGAGTACCATATTTTGATAGCGGGTCCCGCGGCAGAGGGTGTACTCACCCATTGTTTTGAAGTATTTAGACTCGTATATTTCCTGTTTTGACCACACCACCGTGTTCGGCTACCCCCAATAAGGTACCATACTCAACTCACTTTTGACAAAAAATCGAGTTAGCCCGTTCTTCCCCTGCACTCTTCAATTTGTATTTGAATGTACGTGAAATTGATGAATCTCCTATAACTTTATACTGGTGGGCACTGGTGAGTGACGTCACACCGATTAAATTGTGTTGCCCATGTGAGAAATGCCATATTTTGATAGTGTGGGTCCCGCGGCGGAGCGTGTTCTCACCCACTGTTTTGAAGTATTTAGACTCGTTTATTTCCTGTTTTAACCACACCACCGTGTTCGACTACCCCCAATAAGGTTCGCCCGTTCTTCCCCTGCACTCTTCAATTTGTATTTGAATGTACGTGAAATTGATAAATCTCCTATAACTTTATACTGGTGGGCACTGGTGAGTGACGTCACACCGATTAAATTGTGTTGCCCATGTGAGAAATGCCATATTTTGATAGTGTGGGTCCCGCGGCGGAGCTTGTTCTCACCCACTGTTTTGAAGTATTTAGACTCGTTTATTTCCTGTTTTGACCACACCACCGTGTTCGGCTACCCCCAATAAGGTACCATACTCAACTCACTTTTGACAAAAAATCGAGTTAGCCCGTTCTTCCCCTGCACTCTTCAATTTGTATTTGAATGTACGTGAAATTGATGAATCTCCTATAACTTTATACTGGTGGGCACTGGTGAGTGACGCCACACCGGTTAAATCGTGTTGCCCATGTGAGAAATACGAGTACCATATTTTGATAGCGGGTCCCGCGGCAGAGGGTGTACTCACCCATTGTTTTGAAGTATTTAGACTCGTATATTTCCTGTTTTGACCACACCACCGTGTTCGGCTACCCCCAATAAGGTACCATACTCAACTCACTTTTGACAAAAAATCGAGTTAGCTCGTTCTTCCCCTGCACTCTTCAATTTGTATTTGAATGTACGTGAAATTGATGAATCTCCTATAACTTTATACTGGTGGCACTGGTGAGTGACGTCACACCGATTAAATTGTGTTGCCCATGTGAGAAATGCCATATTTTGATAGTGTGGGTCCCGCGGCGGAGGGTGTTCTCACCCACTGTTTTGAAGTATTTAGACTCGTTTATTTCCTGTTTTGACCACACCACCGTGTTCGGCTACCCCCAATAAGGTTAGCCCGTTCTTCCCCTGCACTCTTCAATTTGTATTTGAATGTACGTGAAACTGATGAATCTCCTATAACTTTATACTGGTGGGCACTGGTGAGTGACGTCACACCGATTAAATCGTGTTGCCCATGTGAGAAATACGAGTACCATATTTTGATAGCGGGTCCCGCGGCAGAGGGTGTACTCACCCACTGTTTTGAAGTATTTAGACTCGTTTATTTCCTGTTTCGACCACACCACCATGTTCGGCTACCCCCAATAAGGTACCATACTCAACTCACTTTTGACAAAAAATCGAGTTAGCCCGTTCTTCCCCTGCACTCTTCAATTTGTATTTGAATGTACGTGAAATTGATGAATCTCCTATAACTTTATACTGGTGGGCACTGGTGAGTGACGTCACACCGATTAAATTGTGTTGCCCATGTGAGAAATGCCATATTTTGATAGTGTGGGTCCCGCGGCGGAGGGTGTTCTCACCCACTGTTTTGAAGTATTTAGACTCGTTTATTTCCTGTTTTAACCACACCACCGTGTTCGACTACCCCCAATAAGGAACCATACTCAACTCACTTTTGACAAAAAATCGAGTTAGCCCGTTCTTCCCCTGCACTCTTCAATTTGTATTTGAATGTACGTGAAATTGATGAATCTCCTATAACTTTATACTGGTGGGCACTGGTGAGTGACGTCACACCGATTAAATCGTGTTGCCCATGTGAGAAATACGAGTACCATATTTTGATAGCGGGTCCCGCGGCAGAGGGTGTACTCACCCACTGTTTTGAAGTATTTAGACTCGTTTATTTCCTGTTTTGACCACACCACCGTGTTCGGCTACCCCCAATAAGGTACCATACTCAACTCACTTTTGACAAAAAATCGAGTTAGCCCGTTCTTCCCCTGCACTCTTCAATTTGTATTTGAATGTACGTGAAATTGATGAATCTCCTATAACTTTATACTGGTGGGCACTGGTGAGTGACGTCACACCGATTAAATTGTGTTGCCCATGTGAGAAATGCCATATTTTGATAGTGTGGGTCCCGCGGCGGAGGGTGTGACGAGCGATGCCCCGTTAAAGCGTGAACAATCGATTTAGAGGGCGCTAAGCTTGAAGGAAGATATCCCGGAATTCCTCGGCAGCAGCCGCCCCGTCCATCTGCATGCTGCGCCGCATCACGCTCCCGCTCTGTACCACATCCTCCATTACCCATCACGCACGAGTTTCTTCCCCTCAGCTTTGATGGCGTATCACCCCTGGACTGAAGGGAAGAGCTGATATGAGATAATCGCGTTCAACAAAACTTCGCGTCGGTATGAATAAGCGGTTCCAAAACTTTGAGGAAGAAATTAATGTGGAATTCTCCGAAATCATCCCTAAATTGTATCCTTTGTATACCAGAGGGTATCTGATCTTGGAATCAAGGGTACATGAGTTCATTTACCTATAAAGTCAAGGCATCAAATAAAAAATTACGAGTTCAAGGAGCAGCTTTTTTCAGCTCAAACTTTCAATAAGTTCCTATAATATATATACGTACTATAATATGTTAAATCGTACTGCAATTTGAGCAATTTCAGTAGAAAGGAATTGTTAAAAAGTGATCTTGTGGCAAAAAAAAACTCGTACTAAATAAAATTCGGTGATTCAAAAAAGATTTTGGATTTTTAGGTTCTTTTGTTGTAGTTTTTATAGATTTTTCAGCAAATAATAATGAAATATATGTACGTTTTTCAACATAGTATTGTGCAAAAACTTTTTGAGGTCACAATTTTGCTGGACCATCATAACATGTGTCCCTAACCGCCTTGATGGACTTGGTGAGTCACTACATATCACATACTTCCCATCTCCCAACAACTGACAGTGTCAAACAGACAGTGCCACTGCCCACAGTTCTGCGGTGAACACAGAATGACAGGTGGTGAGCGTCTAGTTACTTGCAAGTTGGGGGTCCATAGAACAAGGCCAACACCATTAGGTGACTTTGAGCTATCGGTGAACAGGACCGTGTGTCCAGCATATCACTGGATTACATTGGATTACATTATTGCAGCGGCATCTGAAGATCTGTGGGGGTGTATTGTCCTCGACCCCGACACTCAGACGAAGGTCAACACTCAACCCAAACAAGGTGGGCGGCAGTTACTTCGGGTGACTACGCGAAGCTCCCGTCAAAAGTGAAAGTCATTTGCGCTGTACTCGGTGCTCCCCGGCAAGTTCTAGCAGGCATACGCGAAGCGTCCCGTACCGAGAGAATGGGTGTACGTGATGCTCCCCCTTCCCCTCTCGAGGCGTTTCGAGCCTTATCAGTGATTTGAACTGACCGGCTCTCAGTAATCATCGAACAACATGAACGTATCCTCGTTTGTATCATCCGGTACTCGTCGCCGGATGATTTCATGTAAAAAACAGCCAAGATTCGGTGTTTGACGACTGACCATTTCGATGTTTATTTGCAAGTAATTTCACTTAGAGACGACGATCACGATATTATTCTGCGATAAATTAACTTAGTTTTAATATACGTACTATAATTATTCATGCAAATTTATATAAATTCTTTCATGTAAATACCAGCCAAGATTTGGTGTTTGACGACTGACCTTTTCGATGTTTATTTTCAAGTAATTTCACTTAGAGACGACGCTAACGATATTATTCTGTGATAAATTAACTTCGTTAATTAAATTAACTTTGTTTTAATATATGTACTATAATTATTCGTGCATGCTGTTTTGTTCACCAAGCTCCCTTATGATCTACCCAGATCTACCGTGGAGTTTAATTTATGTTTCATGAAATTATTATTATTATTCATTAATATTTTTCCTTTTGACTTTTGTAATGCCAAAAGTCTAGGTTACTGGATTAGGTGACTTTCGTATATAGGTGACGTACATGAAGAGAAAGGAGGCGGGGAGCTTCGCGTACATGAGGAAAAAGTAAACGGGGAGCTTCACGTATAAAAACTCGTTGATGGGGAGCTTCGGGCATGCGCCCGTTACTTCATATGGGCCAGAGTTATCCCATTATCTATGTATCCCACTTGGTGAGCTCCTGAACACAAACAACCAAGGCCCGAGTTTGTGTTTGGAGCCCAGAATATGTTGAACCCACTGTAGGGGGGGGGGGGGGGGGGGGGGGTATGCCCATGTCTTGCAGGGGATGTCCAGGGAAAAAACGCAATATCTGCATTTGCTATCAGATTTTGCCTAATCCTGAGCGGCTGGCTATGCCTATATGCACCTGAATGCAGGGGTAGTGAATAAGATCCTAGCCAGGAGCCAGACGATACTTTTTAATAAAATAAAAATAGGTGCTACAAATCACAATTTTCTGTGAGAAACAGACAAATGTTGCGATAATTATTCAAAGTTATCGTTAATTCTTCATAATGACCAGTTTGAGGAATCCAGTCTCAGTTTCATTGAATATCCTACTATCTAGTGATAAGTCTGTACTACGTCGATTATGATCCAATTCTCCTTCACTCCTTTGACTATCATTAGACCCCTCAAATTGATCCGATGACGCCGGTAGCTAATTAATATAGAACAGAAGCACTTACCGAGATCATCTCCTAACACAAGATTAGCTTTTGGTTAAAAATTTGAACGGAACTGGGGGATCTCACAAGGTTTTTCGTTGCAACGCGTACTCTAACAGAAACGGAGGGTCATTTCTCCTTCCGGAAGATCAGATGAGGCCGGAGCTGGACAAGTGGACAGTTACCAGCGGATGCTATCCTGGAAAACAAGCCGCTAATTGGCTCTACCTCCTCATCTTAGAAAGAATCATCGCTGCAGAGGAATCGCTGTCCTGACCCTATCCTTTTAAAAATTTCGTTTTATGATTTCCTCCCTACAAATCATTACTCCCTACCACGAAACAATTTTCCAAAAACACCTCTTTGCTCCATTTTTGAACTTCCTGGTCGCTTCTTTCTTTTCAGTAGCGTAATCAATCCAAAATTGACCGTATCTTGTTGACCGAGGCGTTGGCTTCGGGAGGCGAGGTTTTATGAAAATTGACATCTGTTTCTCGTTTGTCGGCATCTGACAAGCTGACCAATGAAGCCTGGTCGCTCTACCTCAACCCCCTTTATTTGTTGGTTCGGAACAACCCTTTTTTTTATGACGTCCCTCAGTAGTGAGGAAGGCTTTTTTTTATCTGGCTGCGATGATCACAACATTCAATAACAAGAATATTGTGTGTGGTGCAAGAATGTGTGTGAGTTTTTTTGTTTGTGTTTGTGTGAGAAAAAATCCTTGTTCAAATCTTATCCAGGTTGTCCAGGCATCAATTTTCAACCGATTAGCGTGGTCATTTTTTCGTTCGATACGGGAGATTGTATAGTTGTGCACTACTTATTCGTAAATATGAGTTTTTCATTTAGGAGGAGAGGCGAAGGGTTAGCCTAGGCTTAAATTGCCAAGCGTAAGAATTTTTTTTTTTATACTACTACGTGAATAGGTTTTTTCGTTGTCGTATTTTGGAAATTCACATTTTGAGAAACTGCGGAAGGGGTCAGTGAAGAAAAAATGTGAGCTAAACAACGTGCATAAGTTTCGAAGTTGATGTAGAATTAAAATTTAGTTAATTTAGTTAATTTTCAATACTGAATACTGATTGCTATGAGAGTGCAATTTAGATAAAGTAATAATAAACCCGATGGGTAACTGATATCTCCAATAAATGCTCGGATCAATCTAAATTACATCTAACATTCGGAAAAATGTATCTAATGACGAGTACTATTCAATTGTTAATCATCATTATCCAGACCAAGTATGGGATTTATTTCATGAAAAATCTTGTAATTCATCGAACGAGCCAAGTACCTACTTGGTATTAGCAATCCAGCTGAATTTCTGGTTATTTAGAGGTCCAATGCGATTCCACCTGAATTACAACAATGACTGGATGTTATGTAAATGCTGTCTGCTATGGAATGTTAATATTTACATAGCTACCTACTCTTGATGTATTGATAAAAATGCAGATACTTCCTCTAATACACACAAACAAGAACAATAACACATTCTGGTATTTTTTATGACTGCATTTAGGTAGTTGATTTATGATCGTTTAAAGTTGTAATGCGTTTCTAAGTTTTGAATCCTTCAGCCATTTCCATTTTTTAAGTCTTCAATCAGTGATCATTTGACAGTCTTTTATCTGGGATAACATTTGTGCTAATTCAAGAGAAGATGGAGGTGCACACCAAACTGTAGTTGGCATTATTATTTGTAAGCCTTAGTCCTCACGAATTAACCTCGTTCATATGAGACAACTTCCGTAGATCTTTTATTCTAAACAAGTTGAATAGATCTTTTGTGGGTCATGTCCACATTCAGTTGTGCAGGACTTCAATTCGCTGGTGAGAAACTTCCGTCAAGCACTACGTCTTACTTTTAGCCTAAGTAACAGCGGTATGCATAGCACAGAAGTTTGAAGTAAGTAAGTGAGCAACCATCTCTGGTTGGAGCTTTTTGTACGACTGCCACGACGTCACGGACGTCATAAGCTATCCTTCAAAGGAAGGATAATTAGAGAGTTTTTGGCGACTTCAACTCAACGTCAACCGTTACCGTAGTCTTGAGGGAGCAAACGAAGATGCTAACCCAAAAGGAGCCGGGAGAACGGTTGCCTTAATTTTGATGTCATGTTAACGGTGGTTGGGTAACGCGATATTTTTCCCCAGCTCTCCTTACTACTGGATGTCTAATCAACTTCTTTATTTTGATATTAAACTTAATTTTTAATCCTAAATTCGAATTTCATGTTACTTTCAGCACAAATACGGGATAGTTTCTCATTTGTAGTTTTCAATTCGTAAACAAGGCGTGGATTTAACGCAAAGATAGTAAGCCTCAAGTGGGAAACACCGCGATATAGTTGCACTTTTAGGTCTTTAGTTGTTACAAACTTCATGTTTTTGGGTTTTCGGTTGGGTAATATATCAAGAAGTATGAAAAAGAATACATCTCTATGAAAATGAACCAGGATTTTACGTGATAATCATCAGTGGAGGCAGCACCTCACGCTATGTTCACGAGAAAACAGCTGAGATGTCAGGCAAACTAAGAACAATACTGCGAAGAAGTAGTGTCTTGAAACTCAGGTTCCACTTTTATGTGAAATTATAATAAAAACAAAGCTCTAATCGACCAAATAGAGCCTGTGCGCAAAAGAACGGATTTTTTCCGATCGAGTTGAAGGCTAGTAAAGCGCGACGGCGGGGGCGGACTTCAGATGGCACATTCGGTTTCTATCTACGCGACTTGAAACGAAAAATAACCAAGTTTGAAGGGTGTTCACAAACCTACCCGCTATCAACAAAATTAGTTGGTAATGAGGCATTTGAAAAGAAAAACTACTATTATTTATTTCATCAGTATTCGAGTAATTTTGAGGTGGTGGTGGTGGTGGTTTTCGTGTGGTTTTGAGGTGGTGTAGTGTTACATTTACAGAAAGGTTAGGCTGTTGTTTTGGTGCCTTTAGGTCCCCAAACGGGTGACGTTAAATGTGCCATTCTAACGTACGACGTTGCTAACGTCCCCTCTAGGTCACGTACTCCAGGGTACGGTAGGGTGACGTTAAGGGTACGTTAGTGGTCACCAAAAACTCTCTAATATTTTCGCTCAAAGCCGCTCACCCCCGCCTCGCCCCCTTGAATTGAGAAGGAATCGGCACAGAAGTGTAAAAACTACTTGTAGATGTAACTATGTGGTCGCCCATCGAATCGGCTATATATAGCAATATATATTGCTAATCTGACGGGAAACGGTATATAACGACATCTAACAGGTAAAGCATAGAGATGTACGTAAGTAAAAGGTACCTTGGTGGGGAGGCACCTACATAACCATTTCTTGATTCCCCATACTCTGATTTTATTATTAATTTATCGAACTAAAAGCCTTAAAGAATATGTAAACAGAAAGAAATCAAAAACCCATTTTTTCTAATTAATTGTGATAAGTAACTTATTCCTACCTTGTTCTACAGGCTGTCAGTGTTGCCGAGTTTCCGGATTGGATACCACACGATTTCAGGTACACACTTTTGAAATCAACCAGAAAATCGTCTATAGACTTACATTCCAAGGTACAAATCCCTTTAAAAAATGAGAATTTAATAAATATACAATAATAAACTCTGTTCATCAACAAACCAATTACTGATTAGTGTTTCTTCCCCTAAAATTCAATCATTATTAACGGGATTCGTCATGATTTCATTCAAACCGTCATCATCTTAGAAATCCGATGGGTATTGTTTTCAACAAATGAATGTGATTAATGAAAGTCAAAGTTCTAGAAACGATTCGGGATAACTTTTTTATTATTATTTTTTTCCATCAAGATACAAAAGTGGTTACTAACTATATAAACAAAAAAGTTTCCAAAAACATTTCTTTGTTCAACATCAAATAGGTAGGAAAAATTATTGTTCCCATATGAGCTGCATTAGCTCGCGTTGGGAGATGAGTTGCTGTTAGTTCATTCTGTTAGTAATTATTAGTAATATTCTTAAGCTCTAGTCACTTTTTTGTTGTAGCGTAATGCAACATAAAACACAATTCTCTATAGTTTATTAAAGTAGATATTTTTTAAGGTAATCATTTTTGTTTTTTTGCTCAACATTAGTTTTTTCCTTTCTTCAATATTTAACTTATTAAAACAGATTATACCCTTATATATATAACTCAATTGCGCTAGTGTAGTTCGGTAGAGTGGCAAATTTATCACGCATGATTCCTTCGATCTTGTACAGAGTGGATGATGATCAGGCGGTGCCAAATCATTTTCCCGTAGCATCTGCGAAATGCAACCGACGTCCATCATACAAGAGAACAGTAATACTCGTATTTTCATTTGTCTGAAGAGAGGTAGAGAAGGCGCTCGGTATCCAGAATGGGACATTATTCTAATAATAGTTTTTTGCGTAATATTTATAGCATTGCAAGCCGTGGCGTATTCACCACTCCAAGCAGGAAGGCAATATAGCAATATAGATGAAACCAAGGCATCATAAACCATTCGGAGGCCTCTTGTGTCAACAACAACTCTTAATTTGGCAAAGATGTATATCAACTTTCTCAATTTATTATTGATTTCCTTCATTTGCCGATCCCATTTCAACTTTTCATCTATAATGATTCCCAAGTACTTTGCATTTTGCACTTTTTCAATTTTTTCGCACTGGGTACACTGATTATAATCAATACAATCTGAATTGTGAAGTCTCAACGTATTTTGAACTGGCTGCGTTTTAGACATCAAGGAGAAGGTAATGAAGTTTGTTTTTTTAATGTTTAACGTTAATTTGTTGTCTATTAACCAGGAATGAATGACCTGGAGGCTCTTTTCTGCCAACCAAAACGATTCACTCCAAGATTGCGTTGCAGTGTACAAAGCGGTAAACTGCGGAACAGATTTGTCTGACATTTTCTCCTTACTAACGTGCAGACCAGTACCTACCTCCAGAGCGATTTCTTGATTTAATTTGTGTGTTCCAATAACTCATAAGTTACAGGTTATTTACCTGCCTCCACGACGTCTTATTAAGCTCATAACTGCATTTGATGATTATCAGGTATAATTTTAGGTACTCCAAGCTACTTGCAATCATAGTATAATGACTATAATTCAACAACAAAATGAATAGTCATTTATATAACATAAACTTAGTTTAAAAAATGAAAGCATTCCATGCATATGGAACTCAACAGTATGCCTGACACGAAGGAAACCATGTTACCAAAGAGGACACCGCTGGTAAATCATGTGCTGGATTGTGAATCTGTTTCTAGGACAGCTGATAGTGTAGATTAATAAACGATTCTGTTAATTTAAATGGAAAATTCAACATTCAGCCAAAGGAGATTGATAGGGAATAAAAAATTCATCGAAAATATCAGCTCACAAATCTGTTTGACAAAAATTAAATCAGGTAAAAGCTCTAAGAATTGCACTTCTGAAAAATAACAGTGTGAAAAGTAACATAAACATCAAAGTTGATAGAACAGAGTGATACTTACGATACAGGAGAAGTGAGAACTTGGATCGGAATTGAACGTTTAAATTGAAAACTGAACTGTTCCACAATTAAAACATTGTAGGCTTTGTTTTCAGTTGTATTTATGATTACGGTTAACAACATTTCGATTCTCCATACCAACGAAAAAACAGCCCAGCTGAGGTTGGTATTCGAAAATTCGTTGAAAAGAGGCAATTCGTACGGTTCCCGTTGCAAACAGGAGAGTGCGCCTACCTCGCGGTAAATCGCGAAGTTGAACGTTTCTTCTTCTTCCACCTAGCATTAATTGAATGGCCTATGAAGGAAACGCCTGATTGCAACACTATCAATGATGTAACGGAGCTGTCTTACTTCTCTACATTTAAATTGAGATTTATGGAGGCAGAGCGCGGTTGAATTACGTGCTGGAATTATTGCTCGGTAATTCAACCCACTGAATTTCGGCAGACCACTCCAAAATTTATATATCCAGGACAATTATTTGATGTCTCTAGGTATTTGTTTAAGTCCCCTTTGAGTCTAAATTAAAAGATCCCAAAGAGGGCAAACCACTCGTAGTATTCAAAATTTCCAAAGTTTACTCGTACCTTTACGGAGGAAACTAATATTTTGCTTTGTGGTTTTCGAAGTAGACACTTGTTAGACTGAAACCCATAATACTTTTCGGTACTTATACTTATACTTATTCTTTAAATTAGTATCGTATTGAGGGGAACAGTGTGACGGTACTCGTCACAAGAAAGTTGAACATCTTCACGCACCTTCTGGATGCAGTAACTGGGAATATTTCACAGTTGAATAACCGAAGGGAGGAACTCCTAATTGCTGCCGATTATGCTCTATTAAGTGTAAAGAAGATGCCATACGTTACTACTTTCAACTGATGCTGGATTCGGTGGTGTGGGCCCCTTTTGTCCAAATTCATCGTTAATAATCATATAATCATAATAATACGCCATGCTGTGTGGAAAAATGGATTTTGCCGTTCATATATATAACTAACCAGTAATTATCATTACCTAATTGAAATGGTTATCTTTTCAGTCCACAAAGACGTCAGTGATATTATTTCTGAATAGTTTCACTTGGAGAGTAATTGTTATAATAAAAACTTAGTTCTGCCTAATAAGACTTAAATACTAGCGGTAATATAGTAATAGTAAATACCAGTGTCAAGTGAGAGCTGACAATGGGGCTAAAACTATGTAGGCATTTCAGGAACAAAAATAATGCCTCTTTCAAACTAAATCCTGATATCGTTTGGAGCAGTGGCGTTTCGTAATTGGCCGAGTGGGTCGGTTGCGATGTCGGTCAATCCTGATTCGCCGACTACATCTACAGTTAGAATCCTCTCTTGTGCGGAGCTATTTTATCTATAAACAGTCGAGTGATTATTTGAAGCATTTTGAGATGTTGAAGTACTCTCGGAAAGTGCCGAGGTTTGGAGAAAGTTATGACATAATTTTCAAGTGTTTTAATGTCAAATTCACCCTCATGTTACGAATAATTTCTACTACACATAAGCTCTGACAAAGTCGAGTGGTTGAATGCACCAGTATTTCGAAAAATAACAAACAAATTATGTTGTTTATGGAACGTGAAATAATTTGAGTACTCGTTGAACCTACTTAAAAGAAACAAAATTAGTTCACTCTAAAATGGAAAAACTTCCATGTCACAACTAACGCAAAAAATACAAAAAACGTTCACCAATAACGAACGACATCAGTTCCTTTTGCGGATTCCTTGGGTTTAGGTGCTTTTTTCTTCGATATCCAAGTCTTAGCTTGTATAGTATCACCAGAGGATGTCCTAGGACTTAAAGTTTACCAATGAATCAAAATGAATGTAGCCAATCCGCAAGATCCGCTAAACATGGCGTGAAGTTTAACCACTCGGTCAATGGATATAGGTATTCGTGCAGCATCCCTCATATATGCATGCACATACGATGTTGATTATATTTGTACGTTCAAACATTAGTGAATTTCATTTTCGATCATTTATGAACTACGTCGCATAATATCTGAAAATGCCATTCAAATGAAATGATGAGCTTTGAATGTATTCGGGCACAAGAAAAAAGCTTCGAAAAAAAGCTAAATTATGATTTGGTAAGAGAAGGTAGCGAAGGTATAACATAAGGGTGGGGTAAGTGAAGGAGAAATGAAGGGCAGCCTTTTTCTAATCGTCTATATTTTTTTGCATAAATAACAACCACAGTACAATGGATATGAACCAAATATCATTTAGGCTCACAAAATGACATACACCTACTTACAGTATCGGCAAATACTGTAAATACATATTATTCATACAGCCATATTTTATTATACTATAAATGTTGTGTCAAGATAATGGCGATAAAGTATTATATACAAGAGAAGGAGGGGGAAAATGTACATTCAAGGTCTACGAGATAAAAGTAAAACTATATGAATCTGGCACAAACAATGAAAAAGTTTGTCGGACAGCAAAGTTTACTTACATTCGCTTCATGTTCGTCATACATACAACATACATTATATACAATGTTCCTTATAGTCGTTAACATATGGCATCATAAAATCTGTACATGCTACCAGCTCATCAAACTCTAAATCATAATCAGGTAATTAGTGATGCATAAATAAATAAACAAAATTGAAGAATAACATTGTATAACCCAAAGCTCACGATGAATAGATATTCACCCTTATGATAACGGGCACAGTTACAATAATGTCGATTCATATAATATAAAATCATGAAGTAATATATTCCCTAACGAATGAATTAATCAAGTCTTACGTGATCCCATGACCTTGGAATTATATTGGAACATGAATGATTTTGAACCATCAATACATAAAAATAAATAAATAATAAAAATAGATATTCATATAATAATACCCTGTATGATGAACCAGGGCCAATGCATGATTTTTAAATATATATCCCTATTTGCTGGTTAATGGAGATTATATATTTTGTAGCCCTTACAGCAACAATAACATCTGACTTCGGACAACTACAGCATCCAAGTGGTGATAGACATTTTTTCCCCCTTCGTCAAATCAGACTAAAATTTTTTACTGGGTTAATGGAAAACCGTAAAAAAGGACTAATCATAAGTACTTTTCGCAAATAAATTCTACTTTTTCTAGCGCATCAGAGTTTGATTGAAAAAGAACTGTACTACAGAAATAATTTTTGAAAGTGCTTTTGTAATTGCAGAATTTATGATTAGGTACATCAATGGGACAAACCAAATTTTTATCCAAAAACTAAAAAAAAAAAAAAAAAAGGAACTTCTTATTTACTCAGTCTTAATTGTTACAGCAGGTGGAAAAAACAATAATAGGACTGGCCATAAAATCCAGAGTTATTTCTATCCAACGAAAATAGATGGAAAATGTGTACTCTTGAAACCTCGGCCAATTCAATACATTCGTCAACCTACCATCAATCGATAAATCAGTTTTTGGGTTATCCACTGGATTCATATCGCACATATTGGGTATGCATGTTGGGTGGATATAAACGTATTAAGCTGAGAGTCAAGTCTTTGAAATTTCCTGTAAGAATAGAGCGTTAAAGGATCCATCGTTTTGAAGTCAACGACTCCATATTTGGATTCAACTATCCAAACATGGGTTAATTGGGGTTCTTAAAATACTCCGGACTCAAATAATGAAAACGGCTATCAGGTTTTCTTTTTCATTATCATATATATATATATATATATATATATATATATATATATATATATATATATATATATATATATATATATATATATATATATATATATATATATATATATATATATATATATATATATAATAATGAAAAAGAAAACCTGATAGATATAACCGGATCTTTTCTCGGTTCTACTGCGTAGAAAACGAGGATAATTTGCTATGCAATTCTTAGCCTGAAAAAATTTGTGTATAAAAAAATGTTCAAGCCTGGCTGGGATTCGAACCCACAATACGAAAAAAAATTGATATAAAAAAATTTGCAAGCCTGGCTGGGATTCGAACCCACAAACTTCCGCTTCGCGTCACGGACGTTACAAAAAAAATTGGGACGTTACATAAAAAATTGGGACGTTACATAAAAAATTATTGGGGGTCGGTCTAAGAATTGAATAGCAATTTATATATACACATATATATATACATATATATATATATATATATATATATATATATATATATATATATATATATATATATATATATATATATATATATATATATATATATATATATATATATAGTATAGCGCCTACTATGTGTTTGTGGTGTGCAATAAAGACGCTCTGAGTCAGAAGACAACATATGAGAGACTGAAATGTACGTCATAACAAGGGTTCAAGTATAAATCTTAATTTATGTAATTGGTTAGTTAGTTTATTTATTTGAGCACAGGGGCCATTTAATGAGTCGTGTCATTTTTTTGGTGGATTGCCAAGTTCAAAATAAGGTGTCTCTCAGACATCCACCGACAAATCAATCAAACATAATAAACTTGCACTGAACGCCTTAGATCGCCACAAGTTAGACTTTTCTTTCCGATTAGAAAGTAATCAAAATCTTCTTAACTAAACATATTTTCAGAAAACTATCGCAATTGACTAGAAATAGAAGAATTCTTCCTATAAAGACAAGAAGAGCGAAAGAAGTGGGTGATAATCATGATGAGAGAGGGACTATTGGCACGTTCTTACCGCATTTTATGCAACCGTTAGCGCAGTTTTTCCCACCCATATCCTAGTGTTATGGCCCCTTTTAAAAGTGATAACGTAAATAACGGAATGATAACGACTGTTACCTATCTTGCAACGGATCCTTTTTTATAGGTGGCGTATTGTGTCAAGAGAAATAAAATTCCCCTCCTGTCAAGGTCTTGCTTCGTAGGTAGGTAGTTTTTTTTCTTGTTCATCTTGACTGAAGGCAACTTTTTATTCAAAATTCCATTTCCCAATCACTGTCCCGAGGGTCAATCCAAAATATAATAGATTAATATGGACCATACATTCAACTAGGTATAATATAAGCTGTTGGGTCAGTAGTTGTGATATTTCCTAATTTTATTTTAGTGTAAAGCTCAACTTCACGATTTATTGGTGCTGCTAGGGCGCTATCTTGTTTATGCTCCAACCAGGATTTAAGGAATGACAATAAGGGAAGGCAAAATTATTGACAAGGCACCTGGTTTATCAGTATAACATGAATGAATGTCGTTACATGATGAGATGATGATTCTATCATTCTATCATGATGATGTGTCTTTATCCAAACAGATCTAGTGGCATCGGAAATCTACGATACGAGGCAACTGGAGATAAAATGAATATCAAATCAACAAAAAATAAAACAAATCTCAGTAACAAAAACATTCAAAAATACAAATAACAAAATACTGTAAACATCCAAGGTCATGTGCGGAAAAGTCGAATAGATAGGAATCGTTCATGATTACTGGAGATGGATGGATACGTATTCAACCAAATTTTAACAACAATAAAACAATACTCCATATTCTCGTTTAGTTTTCTAATAACCAAACTACAGTTTTTAAGTTAACAAAAAGACAACATTCAACAAATAAAATTGGTCATATTAACAAACATCCAGGACTCTTCTTTACCAAATGAATTTCGTTCAATAATCGGTATTGAACGACTGAAATATAAATTAAACAATTCACATTCAAGTCTCTTACAAGTACATTAGAAAATCAGTATGTACAAAAATAAAATATATTTGATACACAATATGAACTGATAACCTGGAGAGCTCCTCTTGGGATCGACGATGTTGTTGCTCTTTTTGGATGAGTAAAAGTGAATAAACATTTGATTTCCTGGTTCGAGATTTCGTCGGTTGGTGGTAGCACTGATAGCTCAGCGCGGTGAAGCTGGTCGCTGGATAACTCTGGTGACGGCTCGTGATCACCAGACCATGCCCTCACTCTGGAGGGTGAGGCCGGAACTTGAGTCGCTCATGTTAGAATTAGTCCCGCTCAAACCTGAAACTGTCGCCTGAGAATCAGATGAGCGAGGTCTGAACGGGGGGGTATGCATGATAGGTCGTGACGGGTCTCACTCCACAATGTCCTTCCATTTATCAATTATCTACATTAACTGCCGGATAGCTATACTGAGTATGGCGCTAATACTCCAGATAAAGAATGTGAGTTGTTTATCAATGCCGAATTACCTAGCGGATAAAATTATCCCTCAAATAAATTCTGTCTGGCAGATAGCGCCGTTAGCAACTCATTGGTGTCTGAAGGTGACAAAATAAGGGCGATTTACACATGGTGCTACTACAGAGTAGAGTAGAAGCTACATTTACTTCATGGATCGAATATTAAAAACGCTGCAAATTATTTCACAAAGGTTTATTATTAGCGAATTTTTGAAGAAAATTAAGCTATTGCTCTCGCCTCAAAATTTGTAGAATGTGAATTTTTGAAAAATTTTTATGCAGAAATCCGTTTCAGGCTATTCTGAATCATATTCTGAAGTTTAACGCATTTTTTTATGTATGTATGTATGTATGTATGTATGTATGTATGTATGTATGTATATATGTATATATGTATGTATGTATGTATGTGTCATTCCAGACGATAACTGTCCGTAGAATTGTGCTAGAAACTTCAAACAAATTTTAAAATGTTAAGGACACAAAACGAAAGTTCAAGTTCGTTGGCCAGCATGATCGGATTACATCTTCGGGTCGAAATTTTCAAAAATGTAGTAAAAAATTTCAAAATAGCCTGTTTTTTGCGATTTGTTGTGCGAAATAATTTTTTCAGCATACTAACATGTGGTATATTCGGAATCAGCGTAAAATTTCCTATAAAAATATGTATCAAGTTTTTAAAAATTTCAAAGTTGAAAAATCAGTCAAAAATCGAAATAATGCCGTTCGCTAGTTGTAAAAATCGGTAATATTTGCATGAAACATTGTCCAAATTCAGATTGAACTATTCTTTTGGAAGTATCCCTGTATAACCAATCCTAGAACCATGCTGTTTAAAACGTAGGTAGTAGGTGCTTGTTAAACAAAAACAAAAAAAAAAAGTAATCGCAACTGATGACTTTACTCTGTGAAATATTCCGTCCTCCGATTCTCTCGGTCGCTGTCTTTAATGTTTTACGCTCAACTGTTTTAGGACTTGATGTAGCTTTAATACTGACTGTGGCTTGGAAAATATCAGCCATGAAATTATGAAGAAGTTCTATTTATGTACGTACTAGCACGCAGACCCAAGGCCTTGCTCCGCTCTGCTTGGCCAAATTCAACGTAGCGCACGTTTGCGCATGAGCAGATCAAAAGTGGCGGGTATTCTGGACGCAAAATTGAACGCAGAATCCGATTCCGGAATAAAAATTGGGGGACATCGGTCAAAAAAAAAACTTGCCCTTCGCGCATGCGCACGGAATTTTGATTTAGCCTAAAATGTGCACTCAAGTGTACCGATTATTTGGGAAAAGGAATCGTGAAAATCCGTTCAGCCGTTTAGACGCGTATAGGGCATGCCACACAGACAGACAGACAGAAACCTTCCTTTATAGAAGTAGTAGATAGAAGTAGATAGATAGATAGAAGTAGAAGTAGATTGAAGTTGAAGTAGATATAGAACTATACAATTATTTCACACACACACACACAAACAATCCCTACATTTAAAGCTGTAACAATGGATTTTCTCACTTGTGCTGATATGGCACCCATTTAAATCGAATCAGAGTTCGCGGAATTACATGGAAAACGACACCATACTCGACCAGTTCCGAAAAAATATTATTTTCATACCTATTTTTAGCTCCACCCCCACCCCCTAGCAGCTCACCGACTTATATGAGACCCATTTAAATCGAATCAGCGTTCATAATCAATGGTCAACGACATCCCACTCGACCAGCTCCAAAAAACCATTATTTTCTTACCTATTTTTACCCCCCCCCCCCCCCCCAGGAGGTGGGGGGATTTGGCTGCCGAGATTTTAGGACCAACTAGACCCTAGCGGCAAATCAAATTTTTTTCTATACGATTACAAAGGTGTATTATTCCAATAGGGAATAATATACCGTAAAAAGCTTTGTTAGTAGGTACCTACCTACTTATTACAAAAATCACATTCTTCAGGGGTATTGGTATTGTGATGTAAAATTATTGGTAACCCACAATGCAATTAGGTGGCGTTCGAAATGAAAAATATCATGAATACAATACTCATGTCAACAGGGATTAACAAACTACCTATTAGGTACTACAATATCTCAAGTATGAAAGGCGATGGAAAGGGTACCAACGCGATTAGTGGCTAGAACTGAAGTTTGTATTTTTATTATGTTGTAATATCACTCTTACTTATCCAATTTAATTGAGAAATAAATCGTGTGCGAGGAAAACTATCGGAAGTACCATCAGTACATCATATTGGTATTCGGTAACGGATTCACCAACCGGGTGATATCTCTAGTAGGTAGGTACCTATCAATCTATCCACCCATCGTTTCAATACCTTCGCTATGCAAGACAAGCGTTATTCTTGCCCCGCATCGACTGCCAAATCACACGTCCTTGAGAGTTCGACAGTGGTTCACTCGCATATAAAGTTATCGTTTTCACCTTCTTTATTGTGTGTCAGATATTGAAAAGTTCGTGTTTTTGTGATTAGTTCTTCGTTAATCTAGTTAAGAGAAGTTGGTTGAGTTTTTGCTGGAGTGGAAACATAACTTTTTTCCCAATTTTGCTACTTCACACGTTAACCTTCCCCGAATTCACTTTTTCCTTGATTTGTATTACAACTATTATTCGTAAAGTTATAGCGTTTACTATTAGTTTATAGTTTTTCGTTCAATCTATTTACATTCTTATTCAGTTTCAGTTTCTGCGAAGTTGTTTCAGTTCACATTGACTTGCGAATTCCTGGTTTACTTTTCACATTTGGGCACCAAACTTCGGCTTTCTGCATTTCTATCTGTTCATCGTATTATACCTAATAGTTTTCGTTCGTTTTACGTTTAAACAATTCAATTTCGTTTTTGATCAGTTTGACGGAGTTCACTCGCTTATAAACTTATCGTGTTCTCCTTGTTGATAGTGATAGTGTTCAGATATTGAAAAGTTCCAGTTTTTTTTGTTATCAGTTCTTCGTTAATCAAGTTGAGGGAAATCGTTTGAGTTTTCGCTGGAGTGAAACTTTACTTTCTCCCGATTTGACAACTACGTGTTAATCGTTCCCATTTTCACTTTTTTCCTTGATTTGTATTATAACTATTATTTCTAAATTTATAGTTTTGTACTATTATTTTATACCTAATTCTTGTTTAATTTATTTACAATCGTAGGTATTCAGTTTCAGGTTTTACGAAATTGATTTAGTTCACGTTGAGTTGCGATTTTCTTGTGTATTCGTAAAGTTCCGACTTCAAACTGCTGCTTTCTGTATTCCTATTCGATCCTCGTCTTGTATTAGTTTAAATTGCACATTTTCGTTCAATTTAGGTTCAAAAAATTCATTTTTGTGTCTGAAGAGTTCAAGTAGTGTTGAAATTTTTTTTTCACTCGTCCTGCTTTCAAGTTCTATTTCCGAATTCCGATTGACTATTTTCTATCTCTCACGATCTGTCTCTCGTTTTTCTTCTTTTTTTTCATATAGTAGATTTATTTTTCAACGGCTCTCTCAAATTTGGATAAAGAATATCGGAAGACAACTGCTGGTAAGCATATTCTAATGTGAAATAATTATCCCATAGTGTATTACCTCGGGAGGGGGGGGTTGCACACTTTTACAGTAACTGGGGGTAAACCTCTAAACGATTCAATGTATATTTAGTAGAAATCATGTTCCAGAACTAATTTGCCTATCTGATACCTAATCAAGTAAAAAATTTAAAACTTATAATACTTCAATTGAGGTGCCTTGCTATACATAGATAAATATCAATATTGCAGATTATGCCTCGTCTAAGAAAAAAGAGTGCTGCCATGGTTAAGGCACATGACCGTGCCAGGAAAGATTGGTCTGTCAAAAGTGAGTCAGAACTAAAAAAAATACGACAGCTTAATGCAAGATCCCAAAATATTCGGAGACGGAATGAAGAGGTTCGTATTGATATCAGGCTAATCAACAGCTTATCCCAAAAAAAAAGATTGGCGAACCCTGAAAAACTTGAAAAACATAGAGAAATTAATAGAACGGTTCAGAAAAAACGATTAGCCGACCCTGAGCAACTTGAAAAACATAAAGAAATTAATAGAACGGTTCAAAAAAAAAGGTTGGCCGACCCCGAGCAACTTGATAAACATAGAGAAATTAATAAAACGGTTCAGAAAAAAAGGTTGGCCGACCCTGAGCAACTTGATAAACATAGAGAAATTAATAAAACGGTTCAGAAAAAAAGGTTGGCCGACCCTGAGCAACTTGAAAAACATAGAGAAATTATTAAAACGGTTCAAAAAAAACGGTTGGCCGACCCCGAGCAACTTGAAAAACATAGAGAAATTAATAAAATGGTTCAGAAAAAAAGGTTGACCGACCCTGAGCAACTTGAAAAACATAGAGAAATTATTAAAACGGTTCAAAAAAAACGGTTGGCCGACCCCGAGCAACTTGAAAAACATAGAGAAATTAATAAAATGGTTCAGAAAAAAAGGTTGACCGACCCTGAGCAACTTGAAAAACATAGAGAAATTAATCAAACGGTTCAGAAAAAACGATTAGCCGACCCTGAGCAACTTGAAAAACATAGAGAAATTAATAAAACGGTTCAAAAAAAACGGTTGGCCGACCCCGAGCAACTTGAAAAACATAGAGAAATTAATAAAATGGTTCAGAAAAAAAGGTTGGCCGACCCCGAGCAACTTGAAAAACATAGAGAAATTAATCAAATGGTTCAGAAAAAACGATTGGCCGACCCTGAGCAACTTGAAAAACATAGAGAAATTAATAAAACGGTTCAAAAAAAAAGGTTGGCCGACCCCGAGCAACTTGAAAAACATAGAGAAATTAATAAAATGGTTCAGAAAAAACGATTGGCCGACCCTGAGCAACTTGAAAAACATGGAGAAATTAATAAAACGGTTCAGAAAAAACGATTAGCCGACCCTGAGCAACTTGAAAAACATAGAGAAATTAATAAAACGGTTCAAAAAAATAGGTTGGCCGACCCCGAGCAACTTGAAAAACATAGAGAAATTAATAAAACGGTTCAAAAAAGACGATTAACCAATCCCAAAAAACGCATTAAACACGCCAAGATGAATTCACAAGCGCAAAGGAGACGTTATAAAAAACGTACACAAACTATTGTTGATCATCGTATTAGAACTAATTCACGCCTAAGCTCTTCAAAGAAACAAATTTTAATTAGAAAGGAACGAAGACGCAGTGTTTTAAAAAGAGTTAGACAATGCAATACCAAAAGAATCAGTAGTTTACGTTCAAAACTACTAACAAACTATGAGAGTATTGTTAAGACTGGCCCTAATTACACGTGCTCATGTTGTGGACGGTTGTTTTTTAAACATTCAATCAAGTTTTTCAAAAGTAATAGTAAGCCAATTGAATCCCATTCAACAAATTTTATTAACAATCTCTGTAAACCTGATGTGACTGATGGTTTTGGAGTTGATGGAGTGTGTGGCACCTGCGATGGTTACCTTAAAAAAATGAGAGTTCCACCGTTATCATTAGCAGCTTATGATAATTTACGTTTCCCCGTGGTACCGAATTCAGTGAGTAGCTTGACTTCGCTTGAAGAACGTTTCGTAAGTCCCAGAATTCCTTTTATGCAAATACGTTTGTCTCATATAGATCAGCAGTTTTCAATTCAGGGAAGAGTGGTGAATGTACCTTGTGATGTTATGGATAACATTAAAATTCTTCCGCGTACGTTCAATGAAACTGCTGTGATTCCCATTGCTCTCAAGAAAAAGAAGTCGTTCAAATCAGTCGTACAAAAGGAAACGATTAGGCCTCACGCAATAGCAGAAGCCTTGAAAGATTTGAACAATTGTCCAGCGTTCAAAGAGGCTGATGTCTCCATAGATCCTAAGAGGATACCAACATTATTGAATTGGGACAAATTTGAGGAAACTGAGAGTGGATTCCGCTGTGAGAACAGTGGCACAAGCGATCTAGTCCATGACTCTGACTTCGAAGAAGACGATCCTGAGCCAGTCAACGTGCCTATTGAATCTACACTGTTGATGTCAAACCATAATCCAGACGCATTGGTTTTTACCCCAGGGGAAGGATTCAGCCCCTTGCCATTGTTTTTAGATATTCATGCGGAAGCATTGAGTTTTATTCGAATTTACGGGGGTCACTTGCGACCAAAGCCAGATCATATAAGTTATCAAAAATTCATCAATTCAGAATTATTGCGATACGATAGAAGATGTGCCTCGGAACCAAGCAAGTTATTTTATTGTGCTACGAAATTGAGGGGTATGAAAATCAGTTCCAGTATACTGCTTTGCCTGAAAAAACTGAAAGGAAAACAACAAAGTCCAACTGCGGGTTTTTGTCTCTCAGAGGAACTTATCAAGTCATTCCACATCCATGATAGTGGGTACCGACTTTTCCTTCCGGATAGAGGTTCACCAGCGTTTTGGGGGCAAAAACAGTCAGAAATTTTTTCCATGATCCGTCAATTGGGATCCCCAACATTATTTGTTACCCTTTCTCCTGCTGAGACCCAGTGGCCTGAGCTCCTAGTGCTTTTAAAAAAAATTGTCGATAATGAGGACATTACCGAGGAAGCGTCAGTAGCACTGAACTATCGGGAAAAAGTTCGTTTGATAAGTTCTGACCCTGTAACATGTGCCCGATACTTCAATTTTAGAATTAAGGAAATGATAAAGCTGTTTACCACAAAGAAACACGGGATATTTTATGAGCATGAAGTAGTAGACTATTACTACCGAGTTGAGTTCCAACAAAGAGGCTCCCCACACATTCATTCACTTCTTTGGCTTCGAAATGCTCCCACTCTTGAAAAAGACAATGAAAATAGCGTTAAAACGTGCGAGAAATTCATCGACAAGTTCATCTCATGTTCATCGGACCAATTAAGCGATGAAATGTCAGCTTTCCAGATCCATAAACATACATTCACTTGCAAGAAAAAAAATCCAAAAACAAAAAAAAGTTTTTGCCGCTTCGGAATACCATTTTACCCCATGCCTGAAACTAAAATTTTAATGCCATTCGGCAAAGAGGAAGTAAGTTGCGAGCAAAAGAAAAAAATGAATCGAACCATCAGTGAAATTAAAGAATATTTGGATGGCATTTATAAAGATCTTAGTAAAAAATTGCCAATCGAAGATAACAATTTTGATAATTTTCTCAAACATTTGGATATTTCCCAAGAGGACTACATTGCAGCAATACGAAATTCACTTAAGCGCCCGACTGTTTTTCTCAAACGACTCCCTTGCGACGTCAAAATGAATGCGTATAATCTTGATATTCTTAACCTTCATCGAGCGAACATGGATATACAATTCATCACTGACACGTACTCTGTTGCTGTTTACGTACTCAATTATATAAACAAAACAAAACGTGGGATCTCGAAAGTCCTTCGCGAAGCAAATGAGGAGGTTGCAAGAGGAGATCTTTCAATTAGAGAAAAATTGAAATTTATGGCGAACAAATTTTTAGATTCAAGCGAATTTTCGTCTCAAGAAGCGGTCTACTATATTCTACCGTTACCACTTTCACAGTGCACAAGAACTGTAGAATTCATTAATACGGGTCCTCCGGAAAGGAGGGTTTGCGTTCTTTTATCCAAATCAGAACTCCAGAAGCTTCCTAGTGATTCAACGGATGTATTTGCCAAATCCAACATTGATCACTATATAAATCGTCCTGATGCTTTGAAAGATTTATGTCTCGCAGATTTTGTTGCATGGTACAATTACACAAAAAATAGAAGTTCCTCAAAACGAACAAACGACCGTTCAGACATAGATTCAGATCACGATGATAACAACGTGGAGTCCTCAAATGTTTTCAAGTTGAAGAATGGAGATGGTTTTATTTCTAAGAGAAAAAAGTCCAAAATCATCCGATTTGTTCGTTTTAATATAGAAACACATGAAAACGATTTTTACCGCGAACAGTTGATGCTGTTCTTGCCATGGGTTAACGAAGAAAGTGAACTGATTTCTGTCGACGCCAAGGACAAATTCAGCAAGAATAAGGAAGTGATTTTAAAAAATCGGAATCTATACATTTTTAACTCCTTAAATGAACAAGGAACTGATGATTTCATCGATGAAGCCATCAAAGAACATAATGAAAATGAAATGTTGAACCAAGAAGTCGAAGAGGTTGTCGATATCTCTGCAGACCTTGAACACCGATACGAAGTGATAAGAGATAGAACTGACGAGGGAGACATATTCTACGACGTGGGATGTGGATTGGGAAACGAGAAAAGTGAAGACGAATACGTTCCTGTTCCCCATGTGCTCCCTGAAGAACGTTACCTTGAGGTGGTCAGATCTTTGAATGACAAACAACAGCGGTATCACTACCATGTCTTGCATACTTTGAAAACACAGGCCGGTCCTATTTACGAATGCGTATTGGGCAGTGCGGGGGTTGGGAAATCAAGACTGATTGAGGCCCTTGAACAATCTATAGTCCGATTTTTCAACTCAACAGCAGGTGTGGAGTTGGAGGCTCTCCGAGTTTTATTGTGCGCACCCACTGGAAAAGCAGCATTCAACATAAGAGGAGTTACACTGCACTCAATCTTTGCTTTACCATTGAATCAAGCAAGCTATGACATGCCTCCATTGAGTTCCAGCGTATCAAATACTTTATTTAGTAAACTGAAGGACGTCAAGTTAATTATAATGGATGAGGTGAGCATGATTGGCACAAAAATGTTTGCAAGAGTTGATGCTCGTTTGAAACAAATTTTTAGAACCAGCGTTCCATTTGCTGGAATATCCGTAATTTTATTTGGTGATTTTAATCAACTGGCCCCTGTAGGTGATGGATACATTTTCTCTAATAACACTGCTAATCCTTACAGTCACCTTATGGGGAATCCTCTTTGGGAGATGTTCAGCTTTTACAAGCTAACGGAAATTATGAGGCAAAAAGGTGATGCTCCTTTCGCTACCGCTCTCAATAATTTGGCCATGGGTTGTTTAACGTCGGCTGAAGTTCAAATGTTTGAAAGCCGTGTTGTAAAAAATGCTATTCCCAATTCCAAGTCACTCAGACTCTTCAGAACGAATGAAGAAGTTGATACTTACAATAAATCAGTTTTTAGTACCAAGAAAAAAGGTGAGATAAGAGGGTTTGATGCTATCGATCGTGTCATTGGAAAAGTTTCAGACGCTCAACGAACATCAACCCTCGATTATATGAAAAAATCCATGAAGACGTCCAACACTTATGGGCTTCCATCCCATATAAAACTATGTGTTGGTATCAGGTACATGGTCACTATAAATGTGAAAACCTCAGATGGCCTTGTAAATGGAGCTGTTGGAATCTTAAAATTCGTGGAAACTTCAGAGAACAACCAAGTCGTCCGTTTATGGTTGCTTTTTGATGATGAAAAAGTAGGTCGCGAAACACGGAGAGGTTCAAGAAGAGCAGCTAAGCGGTTAGGCATAGATCACATGTTTACCCCTTTAGAATTGGTTTCTCGAAACATTCGACCGCGGCAAAATTCTCCGATCATGGTTATGAGAAGGCAATTCCCCGTTGTTCCAGCGGAAGCCATAACCATTTACAAAAGCCAAGGGGGCACCTACGATTCTGTAGTTGTCACGTTGAGGAAAGGAATGCGCAGAACCGAAATGTACGTAGCCTTCAGCCGTTCAACTAGCTTGATCGGATTAACTATTCTAGGAACTTTCAAAAATCCCGGACCACTCGATAAAAATAACGTAGTCGTTACAGAAATTGAAAAAAGACTCAATGAAAAACCGGTAAATTTTAAATTAAACTTCTTGCAAGATTATCCTGGAATGTTTTCAATCATCTTCCACAACGTAAATTCACTTAGAAAACATTTTTTAGACATTAAACATGACAATTGCTTTAATGCGGCTAAAGTAATTATATTAGTAGAAACATGGCTCCACATCCATGAAACCATGGACCTCCCTGGTTATACTGTTGTTTATCGATCTGACGTTAACCGATCCCAATCACATGCATATGGCTTGATGATATACACCAAAAATGAACTAGCTGGTCAAGTCGAATTACTATATGATTTTAACGAAGAAAATAAAGGGCTTGCATGTAATATAGCTTTTATTAAAGTACGGAACACTTTTATTTGTGGAGTTTACAAACCACCATCAACCCCAATGTTGATTTTGATACCTAAATTACAAGAAGCCCTTTCATCAATTGTAAAAACCACTGGAGACACAATTTTAATCCTAGGAGATTTTAATAATGACTTCCTGAATGAAGGAAATAAACTCAAACTCAATGAATTCTTCAAATCGGAGGGTTTACGAAATTTGTTGCCTAATCAACCATCAACCAACTTGCTCACTCAAATCGACCTATGTTTTAGTAATAACTCAAATATATTAGCTTGTTATTATGAGAGTTATTTCTCCTATCACAAACCAATTATATGCATAACAAGCTTAGGAATAATTGATCATCCCCAAACAAATCTTGACTATAACTTGAATAGCATGCAAGAGGATTTCATTAGGCAACAATGTGAGGCAGCAAGCAGCAAGAGCATAACATCGTTAGATATCCCTGAGAATAAATATGATGGTATCATAGAAACCTCAAACGTGAGAGATAAATTAAATTTTCCCAATAATTCCGAGAGTGATAGAAGAATTGAAGAATCTTTGGCAGAAGAAGTAATTTCAATTCATGATTCACAAATAATTTTAGATCGTGCTGAACAATATCGATTGTCAAGGGAATCAATAATGAAAGAAATCGAAGAGAATATTTTACCGAATGATTCTTGGATTAATGATAGAGCTATCGACGAAATATTGAAAATTATAAAAAATACAACAACTTTTGATACCCTTGAATGTGTTATGTTACAATGTCCAGAGCTAGTAGAACCCACTACAACTAATCGTGAAATTCTAATCTTGGGGGGGCTTGCCACCATAAATCATTTTCATTGCATGTACTATGATGGGGAAAAATTAAGAATATATGATTCGTTATCAAAGTATTTGCCAGATGAGGAGAAGGTACTTATCAATAGAAGATATCCAAATCTCAGAGAGAGCGACATAGTTTTCGAAAAATGTCAGCAACAACCAGACAGCGACGCGTGTGGTGTGTTTTCTGTTGCCAATGCTGTGTCACTTGCATTGGGATTTAACCCCTCCGATTTGAAGTATAAGCTCGATAAACAACCAGGCCAAAAGAAATTTTTAACTTTGACGATGCGACGACACTTTTTAAAGATTATTCAAGAACAGAGATTGACACCGTTTGAACTAACATCTACGAACCCCAATTAGAGGGAACATATTTACAGTAGAACCTCGGTTAACCGAACTCGGGTTAACCGAAACCCGGGTCAACCGAAACGGTTCCGTAAATAAATTATATGTACGTAATATGTAAACACGCGCCGGCCGAGCCTCTTTCTCCATAAACAGTGCCTACGTGATGAAAAAGCAAACAAAAATCACTTATTTCTGTAAAATGTAATGTACAATGCTGTAGTAACTTCAGTTGTTCAGTTTACAGAATTTTATAACCCATTATAACATTTTTTGTAGATGAAATAAAACACTGTATTATATAGATATTGTTTGTTAATTCATTTTCCCTACACACCATGTTAATAGGGTATTTTTAGCATATAACAGTTTAACCGAAAAATCGGGTATCCGGAACGGCTCTCCCCCCTTTATTTCGGTTAACCGAGGTTCTACTGTATTGAAATTGTACGGTTCTTACTTCTTTATTCGTTTCTGCGCATTCCCAATGGAGAACTGTTAGTTGAATTTTACTGCTTGAGTGTATGACCTAACATTGTGCTAAAATGTTTTAGTATTTCATTCGAAGCCACATCATCGTATGAACGTTTACAATATCCTGTTTTAATCAAATACTTGTTATTTTATAATTTTTCAGATTTTAAAAAACCGGTCATATGACTACGCCTCTGCTATTGATGATTATCTGCTGGATTCAAAAATCCTTGAATTGGCGTTGCATTAACTAAACTCAAACATACTCAACTATCGTTAATATTACCTGAACTTGAAACAAATAACTTCCAGCCAACTTTCTTTAAGAGAAAAGTTCAGTAGAGGGGACTCAATGAGCAAAGGTAGGCTTTGAGTTCTTTCAACTCAAAGTAGGCAGGTGATCCACCGGTATACAAACCAGGAAACGACCCCCATAGCAATACGTCCATGGTTCAAGAAGTAACCGGATTGTCATTATGGTGGAAAATCGTGTTTAATATCAAAATTCATCACACAACATATCTATGGAAACCTTCATTCTTGAAGATTTAGTTATTGGATCTGTTTACATCATGAACCATAACGTGGAATGGAAAGTTGCGATGTAGATTTACCTACTTGCAACTTTCGATTCCGTTTCCTAAAGTAGTTCCAGGTCACTCTGAATATTGAAATTGAAGAATACATACCTACTCCAATGTAGCTCCCGTATGTTCTTCCCATCGATCCTAGTAGAAACCGCACATCTCCTTCATAGTTCATTACAAGACCAAGCAATTCAAAAAACAAAACAAAACAACTCCACTTAGTGTTCCCTGCACTTCGTTGATTAGGTGAGTGAATCGATACAACATTGTACTAAAACTTCTAGTTACCTACTGCTACCTTACATGATACTATAGCCTAATGGGATAGGTATGTACCTCAATAACCAATATGTTCGATATTGGATATAATTATCAAATAGTAGCAAAGCCAAGTGACACTTCCCCATAATTTAGGCTGTCAATAGATGCACAGAGACTGAGTTTGTCTGTCAATTTCTTGCTGTAGGATACTAGATTCGAATGCAACTGACTTTATATCACTCGTAATATAAAGCCTCATCATCGATTGGCTGTGGAAATACGTTTCTTTCATATGACGTCGGTATGTTATTTTATTTTATGTCAAGATTTGATGATGTTATGATAGGATACTGTTAAGATTTCAACTGCCTTCAATACTGACCACATTGGACATCGAAATCTATGAATATTTACCTACATTTGTCTTTAAATCTACAAGATTAGTTTAATAATGATGAAGTATGAGTACCTCCTAATTATTTTTAATAATTTGATTCCATGTTTTTCTATCAAAATCATAAACTAAAATTTCTCTACACGATCAATAGCGACTGAAATGTCGAAGATTTCTTCAAAAATTCGCTCATGGGGTCATGCTGCATGACTGGACTTTTTTTTCAATTGAGTTTGATCGTAGTTTTAGTTGGCTTGCGTACGTCATAAGGCCCGTCCAGACTCCTCGGCGTGTCCTATTTCGAGTTGCCACAACCTATACTTCTATAATTATATACGCATGTTTATACTTCTCGATTTGAGCTCCTATCTATTCAAATAGTTGTTGCCTTAATAATATCATTATCTAAGTACGTACGAAAAGTCGAGAGGATATGTTATTAACTATGCATAGGAAAAGCATTGGTACTAACACACAAATATGACCTAGAAAAAAACATATATTCATGCCTCGAAGGAACGCTGTACCCACCACAAGGTGCCGCGGCGCCTCCTCTCACGCCACCCCCCGCTCACCCCCCTCACCACCCACCGTGACCCCCTGCCAAGCGTGCTAGGCGTGCATCTAACACGTCTAACACTCAAAGCCTTGAAAAAGACACTTTTTCGCCCGTTTTTGGCCCATAGCATCTATGCGAGTAAAGCGATCGGGATGTTTAAACGTTAGGACCAACTAGACCCCGATTAGAGCCTATGTGCGAATGAACGGGTTTTTTAAGTAAATTCGTAGGCCTTTTATGGCCCGGACGGCGAACAACGGACGTACATTTCAAATTTGGATTCTACGCACCTTAAAACGTAAAGTGACAAAGTTTGAGGGAGGGTTATAAAAGATTTTTGCTACACGATCACATAGGCTTATTATTGGAAACAATAAACCAAAATGATGATGGTGAGAGGTGGGGCAGTGATGTGAGATGAGGAGGTTATTCGTAAAGACTACTATCTTAATAGGACTAGCTTACATTGACACCGTTTGTTTGGATTGCGGGTGAATATGCATAACTAGGCCGCACACAGACTACGAAAAATTTCAATCCGCGATGACGCCCCAAATAATGGAATGAGGAAAAAGTCATAGGAGACAAATTTGTAGGAATTTTTCTTCAATTTTGTTATCAGTAATTATTTTCTAAAAGTGTATATTTTTCAAGTTATGAGCCAATAAATGAAACAATACATTAATTTTCTATGTTTTCGATTTTGACCAATTTCGCGCCAAATGTTTGAAGGTAAACCCCTTAAATTCGTGTTGAGCACCCTAAAAACATAACGGAATAAGATTTTAGAAACCCCAAATTTCGTAACCGGGAAATACTATTTGTCTGGACAGATAGTCTGATGGAACAGATAAATACATTAATGGACAAATAGTTTGGACAGGTTGTTGATAGGACAGGTACTATGAAACGGTAAGAGTGACTCTAGACATTTCTTACAAGCACCGGGCATGATTACGAAAACATGTTTACAAGCAGTGCTGGATTACCCAATAGGCCAGACTAGGCCATGGCCTAGGGCCCCCATGAAAATCTGAAATAATTTTTTTTTGCAATTTATTTTTCAATTTAAATAAAATTTTCTCATATTTTTTAAAACTTTATCGATTAAAATACGTTTTTATGTTTAAAATGTCGTTTTTATACCAATCAATTCATCATCAACAAATTCGCGATTTATTTACCGTGTGCAGCGCATTCAATTAACTTAGTCGGAGAAACTGCTGTGAAGTGCTGCTTGTTCGCAGTTGATTTTTTTTTTCTATTGTACAATTATTGTACACTTTCTTTTCAAGTTCGACACACCGGTGGGACGTTTTGAAGACACGGATCGGAAGCTCGTGCGAACGCCACTGAGGCAATTCTCGGTTCTCTGAACGAAATCGTAGCAGCATTGAATGAAATTGCTGACGATCGCTTACAAGATATTTTGAAAAATTTCCGGGCAACAAGCAAAACATTGCAGTCACCACAAACCGATTTGAAAACATGCGCGTTGATGCTCTCGTCGCTAGAAATTTTGTTAGATGAATCGAGAGAAAAATTCGAGGAATTTGAAAACAGAGCTAGATCGATTTTGCCAGAGACAGATTATGCGAATGTTTCATCGCGAGTTAGACGAAGAAAAAGACAACCAAACGATGGCGATGCTGCAGAAGTTGTTGTGAGTCCGCGAGATCATTTTTGCGTCAACTGGTTTCTTGTAATTATCGATACGCTCAAAAGCGAGATCAACCGTCGGAGCCAAGTTTACTTGGAGGTTTCAGAGAGATTTTCATTTTTGGCTGATTTTAGTTTGACAGAAAATGACTACCGCGAAAAAATTTCAGATTTGGTTGACTTTTACCCGGACGATTTGGAAGATTTTTATCCTGAACTGAGACGGTTTCACACTTTTATCAAATCGAAATTTCCATCCAAGACTCAGTTTACTCACTCTGACCTCTACAAAAGTTTGATTGAAGACAATCTTGCATCAGTTTTTTCAAATGTAGAAATTGCTCTTCGTATTTTTTTAACTCTTATGATTACAAATTGTTCAACAGAGCGCTCTTTTTCTAAATTGAAACGCATTAAAAACGAGCAAAGAAGTGTTATGGGTCAAGAAAGATTAGACATGCTAAGTCTGATGTCCATTGAGTCAGATACTCTTCGGCAAATTGATTTTGAAGACATCATCAACGAGTTTAGTGATCGAAAATGTAGAAAAAAGACTTTTTGAAGATAAACGTCGCGGTTATTTTCATAAAAGATCTCCAAAGATTACTTTATAAGTTACTACATTGTTAATTATTTATAAACAAACAATAAATCATATTTAACAAAAAAAATGTTATAATTTTTGTTATATTGTGTTTGGATCCTTTATGTAACATAAATGAGTTGTTGAAAGTCTATAAATGTTTAAATAATGATTAATTTTGTCAATTAATAAAAAGGGGGCCCCAAAAATTTGAATGGCCTAGAGCCCTCGAAAGGCTTAATCCAGCACTGTTTACAAGGTTAGTACCTCCGCAAAATAGTTCACGGTGAGTTTTGAACACCTAAACCTGGGGCCAAACTTTCGACAGTAAGGAGCTGCATGGAATTTTTTGTCTCCGGGAAATGGAGGATAGAGGATTCTAGTTTTTCGTTGTGTGGACGGAATTGTGATGACGGGGGTGGGAGGAGTAGCGAGAGGGTTGGAAAGGAAAGCGGAGAGATAGAGCGAGGAAGAGCGAGGAACTGAGGGGATGAGAGGCTGTGTTAGAGTGGGAGAAGTGGAGAATGCGTAGTCGAGAGGTAGCGCTGAGCGCTTGACGGTCATATTACCCACCGAATCAATACTGCGATATATTGTGCACTACGATGCACGGCGATACAACTTTGGGAGTCATCTGTCACCTTCAAATCCATTCAACTGAGAATAGTCGCTTCTTATTTTTATCAACTAGTTCGTAAACTTCAGTATCTCAATAGCGCATATCACACGCTGTCGTGTTGTATGTGAATTTTCTCCAGTGTAAGAAGCATAAACAGAAAAAAACGCTGCAAATTATTACACAAAGGTTTATTATTCATGTATTAGACAGCCTTCTACGTAGATCTCTGGTCCATAATTATTAAACGCCGCTTATAGTATATTTAGTATCGGAACTCGGAGCTTCGGAACTCACAAATGGGTTCAATCCATTACAGCAGCGGAATCTCACAATTTTACGCTTTTTAATATAGTTGATAAACATAGCAATTGATTACCAAGTCATCTTTCCAACTCATAAAAGTGTTACCTATACTGTATATTGATATCATTTAATTGGTCAAATTTCAAAAAATGTGCTGACAAAATCACTGAAAATGGCTAAGAATCGTTAAATTGATATTTTTTAGCATAAGATTGGTCAAATAAAGTTTATCAACTATGAAATAGAACATTCAACAATTTATGTACGAAATTATGCTGAAAACTTGAACTTCATTAAATTTTGTTTTAAAAAATCTATAAAATTGCAAAAATAGCCTAAAATCCAAAATCTCTTTTTGAATAGAAGAGTATCATTTAGAATACTTTTTTTCCATAAAATTAATAGCTAACATTTTCTTTTCACTCATAAATCTCCAATTTCTATACAACTTGAAATATTAAAAAAAGACACTTTTTCACCTATTGTTGGCTCATAGCACCCATGAGAGTTGAGCGATTGAGCTGGCGAGAAGTTAGGACCAACTAGACCCCAAGTGGAGTCTATGTGCGAAAGAACAGATTTTTTAAGTCAATTCTAAGGCCTTTTATGGCCCGGACGGCGAACGGCGGACGGCGAACGGCGGACGGACATTTCAAATTTGGATTCTACGCACCTTGTAACGTAAAGTGACAAAGTTTGAGGGGGGGTTAAAAAAATTTTTTGCTATACGATCACATAGGCTTATTATTGGAAATAATAAACCAAAATATCAACAGCAAGGAAATGTGAAAACAATTCCATACCAGGGGTAGAAGTAATAATAGGCTCAATTCACTATAACCAAGAATGCGTTATGTTTGAATTTCCAAACACTGGATAAAACCGAATAATGTTGAATACGTTATGTCAGTACAAACGAGGGAAAATGAATCTACTTAAATCTCAAATAAGAAATTTCAGATATCTGTATTGTGTAGTCATATTTCGGACCGCTACAAACTTATTATGTTGTTATGGGTCCTCTTCTGATTTCAAAGATAGGTAAATTACTTAATCGTACAGAAATACTGTTAATTTTTTGCCTGCGGCACAATACGTATAGCCGTGAAAAATAAATGGAGGATGGTAGATGGACAGTTGAATCAAAGAAAAAACTACAAACTATAATAATTTGCCATCAGCTTAAAGTAAATTTTTGATTACAATGCATAGATCCAATAATAAGGTTAAATAAATATGCCACATTTTGCGTTGCGTAATCCCTTCTACTTTTTGAATTAAATCTGGGGAATTGAAGTGATCATCACAATTGTGTCTTTCATTGATCTTAAATTTAGAGGCCCAATTATTTAATCTATTTAAAAAGTAGGGTCAACTGAAAAAAATATAGTGACTTATATTCACATAGGGTACTTATTCATTAGGTGCTTGGAATTGGTTGCTACTCTTCTTTGCGATTATTGTAAAACGGGTTCAAACTAAGTTGAAAAGACAATATTCACCATAAATTTAAGTGGTAGACAATTTCACCTGTTTTATTTTATTCCGTAAACTGTAATATCTTAATTATCACTATTTCAAAATATATGTGACGTTGAAAACATGGATTTTTTAAAGTACGGTGATTATATAAGCTGATAAAATCGACGTAGATTTCAGGCGATTTTTATGTTATACTGGGTGCAATTCACTCCCGTGTTGATGCCTTTTCTTCTTGTCAATGTTTTAGCCTTCACGGAGAGCAAACGGATGAACGTAGAGCGACCGTGGTGGTTTCATTCGATTCCTTGGGCGGATATCTTTGAAACCCTAAAAAACATTAATGTTACCTTGAATGTTTTCGGTTTTTGAATATTTCAGCCCTTAGATTCTACTTTTTATTTTTGATCTAACCGTGATGCCAACGTTACTGGCACATCCCCGGTGAATTATGATTTTTAAGCCAAATTTCATAAAGTTCGGTCCATTAGTTACTGACAAAAGCTTCGGACGGGGTACGGCGGACGGACGGATTTTTTATTTATTTTTAATTTTTAAATTCGGTTTTTGGATTCTACGCATCTTGAAACGTAAACCAAAAAATTTTGAGGGGGGGGGGGGGGGGGGGGGTAAATTTTGTTTTTCATGGTCGATTAAAAGTCCTCATGCAATTATGCATCTAAAGAAATCGTATGGATACCGACGTCATACAATTAACCATTGTTTGGCAAGGTTAGCAAAGTCTCAAAGACTGTATGCCAATCAGCATGATTCTATAAGTCATTGAAATATTGGAGAAGATTTGGAAAATATTAGTTTACCTATAGACTGTTATGTACAGAAACATAGTTACCTTAGCTGTAGAAACTGTGAAAAGATTATTGAATGGCAATTTCATTTTATTTTTTAAAGTTATTTAACTTGAAAAACTAAACAATAAAACTGAACAAATAACTTTAAAAAATAAAATAAAATTGCCATTCAATAAATCTTTTCCCAGTTTCTACAGCTAAGGTAACTATGTTTCTGTAGATAACAGTCTATAGGTAAACTAATATTTTCCAAATCTTCTCCAATATTTCAATGACTTATAGAATCATGCTGATTGGCATACAGTCAATCTTATATGAGACTTTGCTAATCTTGCCACACAATGGTAAATTGTATGACGTCGGTATCCATACGATTTCTTTAGATGCATAATTGCATGAGGACTAAAATTTAATCATCCATTACCTAATCACTCTGCATTAAGATAGCCTTCTTCTTTAACAGTTGTTGTACTGTGACTATTTATGTACAGTTTACATACAATTATACAAACTGTTATACATACATTTATCAAAAGTTTATGTACAATTATAGAACGAATTGAATTAGCGAATGTTCTAAGTTTGCTTTCCCGAATTGCAAAAACTTTTCCTTTTGAAAAGCCTAATTCAATTTTGTACATTTAACATCATTTCCTACCACCTACAGTCAACAACCACAATTTAAATAGACGTCAGTGATGAAATTGTCACAGCACACTTCGTCAGTCGTCGTGATAGAATGCTCTATACACTGTCTCTTAGTTTTTTTCTGCTAACACGTGTTGTTGATCAATTTTGGTTTCGGTCTGTCTATCAATGGTCAATCCTTGCCCCATGCACAACTTTTCCTAATTAGTCCGATTTTCATGAAATTTCAAAAGATTTAATTTTCATGGGTTTCCTGAAGATTTAATCACCGTCATACCAGTAGGAACGTGTAAGCATGCGCAAACGTAACTTTACTGAAACAACAATTTCTCAAGACTGAGAAATTCCCTTTGAATTGGAGGGTAGTTGAAGGGAGATCTAAAATTGACAACCCATGAATTTCCTCACAGTTTATTTGCCTATGTCTATGTTTTCTGACTTGTCTTTATAATATTCCAACACTTAAATACTACCCTTGAGGGTTGATCGAAATTGATGCCGACGTGTTTGGGAGCGACTCGACCCCATATGTGTTTTTTGACCCCCAAGTTTCTAAATCATTTTTTGGATTTGAAGCATCTTGAAACTTCAACCAAAAAAATGACTTCATTTTTCAACTATTTTGAAGTTTTTTTTGCTAATTACCACCCTCAGAGTATTTTTCCAGGTATGAGGGGTATGTGATATCATTTCTACCTAATAGAGGAGTAACTCTGTGAATTCCATCAAAATCCCTCGAGCCATTTTGGAAGAAAAGGCAAAAAAGTGCTAAAAACTATGTTTTTCCACCTTTCCTGATTTTTTTTAACCCCTTAAAAATTATCATTTAAGCTGATTTTTCTACAGTAGCTAGCTCTTGGGTATAGAAACCCAACCCCGAAATTGGAATTTTTTTATGTCGTACCGTAAGGTCGCAATCGTGTACACGAGTTACATACACACATACATACATTTTCATGAAACGTATGGATATGTGTTCAGTTTGAACAAAATACCCATCCTATCATGAGTTTCAGAAATAGATTTTCAAGGTGATTGTAAGACTTTCCCTTCACCCTTCGGGTTAAGTAAGGAAAGTAAAAATGTTAAGGGGGTCTGGGGGTTAAAAGAAAGTTTCTTCTTGGTCAATTACCAAAGTTCCTTATTGAAAATAAAAAATCAAAATTAACAAATGGCAATTATAAAGTAAGTGCTATACGGCTGGTACCTTTATTTTCTTAGACTCTCCATGACCATACCGTGGAGCCATGTAGGTAACTAGTTTTGGTTAGAGGTATTTCAAGTTGTATTGCGGTTTGTCAGGTGTGACTGTACCGCTCATTCTTGCCGCAGTGTCGAAAACATATCAAAAATTAAAAAAAGAACAGAAAAAAAGCAGAGGTGGGTGGTGGGCAACTTGGAAGTCGACACACGAAGTTGTCTGACACTCTGACGGGTGAGCGCATCAGATAGGGAAAGTTTAGAGATTAGGGAAGAAGAGCAGGAGGGTGGGTTGATTGATGGGCCACAATCGATTCGATGAGAGGTCTCGGGAGTAGAAGTAGACAGTTGCGCACGCAGGCGCCTCGACACGCACTCCCTGCACAACACATCACAACAACAACAATCCCTGTACCCGCTCCTGTCATGTCACACCAACTCCTGTGCAACACCAACCACCACCCGGCCCAGCCTACCTCATGGTTTAACCCTTACGAATCCCTTCTTCATGCGAAGCCAACCCCCTCTGTTACCCCTTTCCACGACAACACAGGCCCATGATGTAACTGAGCGGCGAATCGTTTCGCATCCAGGTTCTGTTCTGACATGTCGTCTCGTGCGAGGTTGTAGGTACCTACCTACAATCACAAAATGAACAAACCTACTACCTGTGCACTCTCACGTTTAAAATTTCATCATGAACCGGTATAAACCGAGTAACACATTCGTTCGAGTAATACGAGTGGCTAAACCACGGAGTTGACCTTCACATTTTTCCCCGAACTAAATTTTTGTTCTCCAAATACATAAAGCGTTTCCCAATCAAATTTAGAGTTTTCCAATCGATTTTATTTTTTCTCAATCAAATTCAGTTTTTACCAATCACATTTTGTTTTTCCCAATCAACTTTAGTTTTTAGAACGACCTCTAAAGCTAAGCTTCGTCAACAGAGGGACGACCTATTGGATTCGATCCAGGGGGTATGGTAGAAAAAAAGCACGTACGAATCCGTTTCAGACCATTCTCTCATATCATTTATTTATGTACGAGTTTTGTGAGATTATAATGACCTAATTGTTGATTCTAATTACCTAGATGTTGATCCTAATTATAAACTTGTAACATCCAGAAGAAAATGTGAGTGAATTGATGAGAACTCGGGGATTACGTTGTTTCATCACGTATTTTCTCTGGATGTATTTGACGAACGAAATGTACTTTTACTTTGATTCGGCCAATATTTGTCTTTTTATGTGTGTAATAGGATGTGTGTGTGGGTGTGTGCGCGCTCCCTCCGACTTTGAGGGGAGTTTTAAGTTAAATAAATTATAATGGAAATAAATAAATATATAAATGTGTGTGTCGGTCTGTTCCGCGATACTGGTTGCAATTTATTAGCTATCGCCATGAAATTAGGTTGGTAGACTCTGTATGGAAGGGTTTCAATAATTTTTAACGTGTTGACTCGATTGAGACGACTTTTAGAGTGATCCGATTAGCTGCAACGACGAGATGATCGACAAAACTAGTCGTCGAGATCGGAAGACAAATATGGCAGTCTGATATTCCTACAACATCAACAGTAAAAAGCAAATTCTACTTTTTTCTAATTTCGTGAGGAACCTGCTCAGTGGAACAGACAACATAAAGTTATGGCACAATGAGAATGTTCTTTGTGTAGCTTTCATGCACTAAGAAATCGTCATAATGACGAAAACAATAATTGATGACTTCAGCTATATTGAGACACGTTTTGACCCTAGGGACTTCGCCCCCTCATGATCTTTGGACAATCAGAATATTCCAAACAAGAGTTTTCCCTTCTACGCATTTAGAAATTAATAGCCTTGCAGTAAACCAATATAATGAATCAGTGCTCAACGCTTTGACTTGCTGTGTATTTTTGTTTGTCTGTTTCACTGTTGGCTTATTATTTTCGATAACAAACCTAAAATCAACAAAAAAAATAAATAAATAAGTAATAATAATTTTTTCCAACCCCCCCCCCCCCCCCCCCCCCCCTGAAAATTTGTTATTTTTCGTTTCGAGATGCATAGAATTTAAAAAATAAGCAAAGAAAAAAAATGCTGTGTGCTGTACGCTGCGGCCGTCCAGAGCTTTTCTCCAGAACTGCTGGACCAAAGTTTATGAAATTTGGCTGAAAAATTTTACATCATCCGGGGATGTGCCAGTAATATTGGCATCAATTTTGATCAACCCTAAAGGTTGATATAGTGAACAATCGAGATTTCGAAAACTTTCAAGGTAACATAATGTTTTTTTTTTAAATTGTCATTTACATATATTTTCACAACAAATCAAATGAAATCATCCGGAAAGCCATATGATTTTCCGTTCTCTCACTACGAGCTATAATGGAGCAGCGACCCTATGATTTTTCTGGGGAACTAACTAAGTTTCATTAATGGCTGCTAGATAGTGTTAGGCTTGCAGCAAGGGTACGGCATTACACAGCATGCTCGCCGCCACCACGGTTTTGCCAATTTAGGGCACTTCATCACCAGCTCGTGCAAGCAAAGTTTAGGTGTGTTATTTAATTTCATTAATCTATCTAAAGTAGACATCTCCGCCTATGCAGAGACTTTATATAATAATATAGACAGGTGTTCTGCGTAGAAGAGCTATACATACAGAAATCATAAATCTCTGTGTAATAATTTGCAGCGTTTTTGTTTGTGGCACGGTATAGGCCGTAATTTCGGAGCCACCCACTTGAAGTCTAGAGAGTAGGCTAGACTATAGCGTGGAAGAGTAGTAGGGACAGGATTTGCGATATAGTTTTTTGGCACTGATTCAATAAACGCCCACAGTTTTTCAGTTTTTGGCCAATAACTCCTGAACTAAGTATAAGTTTATCGAGAATTTTGACTAAAGTAAATCTTGTACAGGATCAATTTGAGTACAGTTGGTCCTAATGGGGTTTTTATTGGTCGAATGGATTTCGAGATGCAGCCATTCGAAGTTCCCATAATGGGGGAAATTCTCGTAAAACGCCAGTTTCTTGCCTAAACTTTCTGAACTAGTTACCTATGTGTTTTTTGAGATATAGCATTTGCCGATTTAATTAAACCTTTTACCAAATGAATCAAACCTTTTGCCAAATGAGTTAAACCTTTTTCCAAAATAATTCACCCTTTTCCCAAAATCATTAAACCTTTTCCCAGTACAATTAAACTATTTTCCAAAATAATTAAACCTTTTCCCGAAACAATTAAACCTCTTGCGAAAAAGTATGACGTATGTACAGATACGAATTTCGAAAAAGTTTAATCGATTAGGAACTACAGAAAAACTTGAACTTGAAACGAGGTGTGCAATCTATGGGTCAATGAATAATGCACCAAATTTGTATCCTCCCCCCCCCCCCCCCCCACAATTTGTTGGCTAACATTTCAAGGTACGTAGATTCCAAAAATCTAATTAAGAGCTTTCCAACTTTCCAAGATTTTTGGAATCTACGTACCTTGAAATGTTAGCCAACAAATTGTGGGGGGGGGGGGGGGGAATAAAAATGTGGTGCATTATTCATTGACCCATAGATTGCACACCTCGTTTCAAGTTTTTCTGTAGTTCCTAATCGATTAAACTTTTTCGAAATTCGTATCTGTACATACGTCATACTTTCTCGCAAGTGGTTTAATTGTTTCGGGAAAAGGTTTAATTATTTTGGAAAAAAGATTAATTGTACTGGGGAAAGGTTTAATTATTTTGGGAAAAGGGTGAATTATTTTGTAAAAAGGTTTAACCCATTTGGCAAAAGGTTTGATTCATTTGGTAAAAGGTTTAATTAAATCGGCAAATGCTATATTTGTTTCGGATTTAATATCTGGAGAATCAAATTTCCTACAATTCTGTTTGACTTTTTTTGTAGAACCAATAATTACTGGGATGTAGCCATTCAAACTTGAAATCTTTTTTTTTTTTTTGTGAGTTACAAAACTTTTCTACAACTCACAAAATAGGCTCTCACTCGAAATGCTTCTGGTCAGCAGGTCTAATAGTTTGTTATTTTTAACCTATTAATAGAACTGCTTTATCGAACAATAAATTGATGGGCGGTTTCCAAAAGTTTGAATACTGGATAGAAACGTTTGCACTGGGCCTTTGCAGTGTATGTAAGGCTGCATTCACACTGGAGCCGATTTTTTCATCTGCCGAACTCGTCCGAATTCAGCTCTGCCGATTCCACCAGCTTTACACTAGACCCGATTTTTCAACAGGATCTGCGAATTTTTGTCAGTTGCCCCTCCGTCGACGTAAAAGATGGACAACATAGAAGCGTTATATTTGTTGACAGAAAATGCTTAATTAAGATACATGTTGTTGGTTGAGCGTTGGGAAGGGGTGACTGAGATTTTTGATAACACTTCGAGGAAGTATCCTACAAGGATTTTCTTTCTTGCACCAAAGAGATCAACAAGTCAATGTCCATGATGATCGAAAGAAAAACAAAGAAAAAATGAGAACTTTACACATAAAAACAATCGCTACTCAAAAACGCATACTCAACAATGGCAGATTCGGCCGAAAAAATCAAAAATATTTGTTTCGGAATCGGTGGTCGGTAGAGCTCGGCGGAGTTTGGCAGAGCAGGTCGGGCCTAATGTAAAGACTACGGTCGAAGTTCGTTCTATTGGTTTATTATTTCCAATAATAAGCCTATGTGATCGTATAGCAAAAAATTTTTATAACCCGCCCTCAAACTTTGTCACTTTACGTTTCAAAGTGCGTAGAATCCAAATTTGAAATGTCCGTCCGCCGTCCGGGCCATAAAAGGCCTTAGAATTGACTTAAAAAATCTGTTCTTTCGCACATAGACTCCACTTGGGGTCTAGTTGGTCCTAACTTCTCGCCAGCTCGATCGCTCTACACTCATGGGTGCTATGAGCCAAAAATAGGTGAAAAAGTGTCTTTTTTTTGTATATTTCAAGTTGTATAGGAATTGGAGATTTATGAGTGAAAAGAAAATGTTAGCTATTAATTTTATGGAAAAAAAGTATTCTAAATGATACTCTTCTATTCAAAAAAAGATTTTGGATTTTAGGCTATTTTTTGCAATTTTATAGATTTTTTAAAACAAAATTTAATGACGTTCAAATTTTTAGCATAATTTCGTACATAAATTTTTGAATGTTTTATTTCATAGTTGATAAACTTTATTTGACCAATCTTATGCTAAAAAATATCAATTTAACAATTCTTAGCCATTTTCAGTGATTTTGTCAGCACATTTTTTGAAATTTGACCAATTAGGTGATATCAATATACAGTATAGGTAACACTTTTATGTGTTGGAAACATGACTTGGTAATAAATTGTTTTGTTTATCAACTATATTAAAAAGCGTAAAATTGTGAGATTCCGCTGCTGTAATGGATTGAACCCATTTGTGAGGTCCGAAGCTAAATATACTATATGTAAGCGACGTTTAATAATTATGGACCAGAGATCTACGTAGAAGGGCTGTCTAATACATAAATAATAAACCTTTATGTAATAATTTGCAGCGTTTTTTAACTTTTGTCCACTCCGCCGATATCGGCCGTTAGAGTGAATAATCGGCCGAATTCCGCCTCCAGTGTAAACGTTACCTAAGGGTTCTCTGTACTCAAGTGTAGTAGACTAGATCACGCGCTGCTGCTGACTCGCGGCGTCACGATTGAGTGAGATAAACTGGCAAAGTTGGACAAAAGGAAGGACAGAGTGGAGTGAGATGGCTGCTCAAGGATGCCGGTTACCTTGTGACGTGATGAACTCGGGCGAGTCGCGGTGCGTGAGGAGGTGCGGGGGGTCGGAGCCGCCTTGCGGGGTGCCGATGAATCCGCCGCCCCCGCCGTCGCCCCCGAACTCAGGCGTGAGTCCTCCCATGCCGCTACCTTCCAGCCCTCCGCCTGCCAACATACCAACACAACTGCTCATCCTCAAGGCAATTCCCTGCTTACCTAAGTAATTACTTACCATGTAGAGAAATTATGTGTTGATGAAAGGAGCTATAAAAATTGTTTAAATACCTTCCATACCCAACCAAGAAATTATTGCGATCGGATAAAAAAATGATAATAATAAATAAAATACATAAATGAAAACAAATAAAATACAACTGAAATACACCAATCAATTTTAGAAATAACAAACGAGGAAAACATATATACAGGGTGATTCCCTCGCAGATGCAAAAAAAAAAAAAAAAAAAAGAAAGAATTGGGTGAAACTACATAAAAAATGGAGTAAAATGCCGCCAACCGCGTATTTTTATCTCAATCCGTACTCGAGATATGATTTTTTGAAGGTTTTTTCAGGAGTACCGTGTTTTTTCATTTTAAACTCGGATTTCTCCACTTTGCCTCATTTAATTTTAACTTTCAACCTCATTTTCGGTATCAGAATTTAATTTCCTATAAGAATAGTGTACTTGGGTTCTTAAAAAATACCATCCGAAGACCCTCACATCAGCTCAAACATTTACGATTTTGAAAAAATAATATTTCTGAAAATCTTTAAGACTTTACTACTCTTTTAAAAAGAATCCTGGAAACTGGCGAATCTCATGAAAACTGCTTCATCTAATACGCTTTCCAACAGTATTATCAATTTAACTTTTATTTTGTTATTTAGGGGAGAAAATAATGTTTTAATGTTAAAAAATGTGGGTTTTTCAATGAAATTGTTGGTTTTCTCGAAAGATGACCCTCCATGAACCAACGAGTATGGGGTTGTTTTCTATGTATTTTTTCTCGCTGGATCGAATGGAAACTCTTGCAGATCTCTCAACTACGTTATAATCGAGTTTTACACTTTAATTAACTAGTTTTACCCCATAACACACATACATTTAATCGTAGCAAACAAACATTAGCGATTTTAAGTGTAAAACTCGGTTATAACGGAGTTGGAGAGATCTACAAATGTTACCATTCGATCCAGCGAGAAAAAATACATAGAAACCGACCCCATATTCGTAGGTTCATGGAGGGTCATCTTTCGAGAAAACCAACAATTTAATTTAAAAACCCACATTTTTTAACATTAAAACATTTTTTTCTCCACTAAATAACAAAATAAAAGTAAACTTGATCATACCATTGGAAAACGGATTAGACGAAGCAGTTTTCATGAGATTTGCCAGTTTCCAGGATTTGTTTTAGAAGAGTAGTAAAGTTTTAAAGATTTTCAGAAATATTAGTTTTTCAAAATCGTCAATGTTTGAGTTGATGTGAGGGCCTTTGGATGGTACTTTTTAAGAACCCAAGTACACTATTCTTATGGTGAATTCAATGTTGATTCCGAAAATGTGGTCAAAAGTTAAAATTGAATCAAGTAAAGTGGAGAAATTTGAGTTTAAAATGAAAAAAATACGGTTTTCCTGAAAAAACCTTTAAAAAATCATATTTCGAGAACGGATTGAGATAAAAATATGCAGTTGGCGGCATTTTACTCCATTTTTGATGTAGTTTCACCGAACATTTTTTTGCATCTGCGAGGGAATCACCCTGTAAATATATAATTTTGAGAAGTTACAGATGGTCGAAAAATATATAGGAATCAAATAAATATAACTCACGAAATTGAGAATATTAATTTGTTTCCTATATTTTCCGACCATCTGTAACACCTCAATATACATGTCCTTCCAGACGACACCTCTCTTTAGGATAGAGATAAAAATTCCGTTCTTGCGCCAAAAACTCAAGCATTCCGAATGAAAGGACGAGTTCGTTGGTCAGCATTTTTCGAGCACATTAAATTAGTCGAATTAAAAAAAAAAAAAAAGTGCTGAAAAAATCACTAAAAATAGTAAAAACCTGCTAAGAACCGTTAAATTTGAGCGATTTTGACCGCTCCGAGATCTCTAAGATTCATAAATAAGAGATAAAATGCGAATTTTAGGCGAAAAAGGCCCATAATTGACCAAATTTTCGAGTTGGGCAGCGTGATCTAAAATTTTCTTTGTGGTCTCGTCACAAGGTTGTCTCCTCAGTTTTATTCAGGGCTCATTGGTCAGAATTTAAGTGCCTAATTTAATGTTATGTACAACTTTTGTTTGAATATTCGCTCTATTAGTATTGCTGCATGACTGAGTATTTAAGATTTTTTGTCTATAAAACGTGGTGCTCTTAACCATCACACGTTTCTCATCCTTTGAAAACATAAGTGTATTTAAAATATTGTTTGGTTCCTAAAATATCAGCTAGGGTGGAGGGACCAGTGTTTGACATGGACCCAGTGATTGACATCTCACCAAAAAGTTTAAATAATAAGGTATAAAAGTGATTTACGGGCTTGATCCTTTTTAATTTTGTGACAAAATACCTTCTCCGTGAAGTATAAAGCCGGAAAATGGTTTTTAGTGGGATTTTGTGAAATCTGGAGAAGTTTACCCAACAGAACCTCGTGTTATCATTTCTTTATTGCAGTTTCTTGTGATTTAGCTAAGGTGCTAAGGAGGTAAGTGTTTTATTTTGTTTCGCCATGCCTTCCACATTTTCAAATTCGATTGTTCCCATGGTTTTTCTCAATAAGTTTTTTGTGTAGATTGCATTTATGCTATCATTTTTTGGAAATAATCAAATATAACCTGTTGAAATGAAAATGTCAATTACTAGTCCCCAAACTGATACTACCCTCAGTGATTCACAGTGCTGTCAATTACTGATCCTTTTCCAATTTTCCCTCTCCTACATTTTTTTACATGCTAATTGAAGGTTAAATCATAATAAAGTAGTTCCTAACCAAATTTTGACGAAAATCAAATGCTGGACCACTGTATGACATGGTTGAAAGTGATGTCAAACACTGGTCCAATAAATTGTCAATCACTGAGTCGGGAAGGTTTCAGTCTTTGACAGCTTCCAGCACTAGTGTTTGACACGTTCTCATAATTTCTTAGTTACCTAAGATGCTTTTTGGCTAATATCCACTTCTATATTATACAGGTTTAAATACTTAATATGGATCCCTCTAGAAGAAAGGTGAAAAAAAATAACAAAGCAAAAGAAAGGCTTGAAAATGAAATGAAAATGTGTGGCAGAAATGAAGCGGTGATGTGATGAAATCCAAGATGTGGATAAACCGTTCGCGTAAACTTATTACAGTAATCATAGTTCACCTAACGAATCCAAAACCTAATTAAAAACAGAGAAATAATTAAAATCAACGCGGAAAATAACTACAAAAGTTCAAAATTGAATCCATACAGGCAATTAGAGTACGAGGTTGCACCGCTGTTCCAACGAACTCATGGGCTCATGAAATTGCATCCTCCATATCAGTGATAATCATAAGCTGAATCAGTTCTTGAATCAGTTGAAATAGTAGATACAGATTTGATGACCACTCAAGTCATTGTGGATAGTGACATGAGATGTGAAAAAGAAATCCTACTCGGGGGGCTATGCTTTCGGTATGGTGCCTCTATTTCACAACAACGATCTGGGAGGGCTTGTGATATATGCGAGAAGCAATTTCATCATTCCTGTTTGGGACTTGGAGAAGCCGAGCATAAGGAGTAAAATCTAACTGCGTGTGACGAGTGTAGTTCCCTAGCTAATTCGATTGAACTTCATTTTTAGTGAATCTCAATTCATTGTTCAAACACTTCAGCTCAATGTTACATAGATTCCAGTCATTCTTGTTTATTTTATTGATCTCCAATTATTCTTGTCAGCAGCTATTCTTACTTGTTCGAAAGAACCTCAGACGGTTCCGATTTAGGAGAAGTTTAAGACTGATTTTAAATGTATAGTTAAACATGGATCTCTATTCGTTCTTTTCATTTGTTATTTATTGTTAATATTTATATAAAATTCAATTATATTTGTACAAACTGAGTTAAAATGCTTAATTTATTTATAAACTGTTTAAATAAACGTTTTGTTAATACACGGAATCATTTATTGTAGAAGAACTGATATGTCAATCATAGGGTGTCAATCACAGGTGCAACCGAAAATTTGAATTTTCCGAACAGGTGATTCCGAAAAAACGAATTTGTGATGCTTTATGGCTTGAATTAGTGATTTTTTCAATTCTGAGCAGTTTGAGGACATCCTGATGCAGCAATAGATGTAAGTCTCAAGTTTGAACAAATGAAAAAACATAACTTAATTGCTTGTCAAAGTCGAAATTTCTCTTAAGGTGTCAAACACTGGTCCCTCCACCCTATAGGAAGTAGATGCTACTTTTTTTTAACTTCTTGAGGAACCTGGTCAGTGGACCCACTATTTCAATAAAGAGTGTAATCAATACAATCATTGCAAGTTTCACATAAATTAGATGGAAAACTTGAGAGGGTTATGGGCCCTGAAGGAATATCGATTTGGCAACGAAGTGCGACGGTCATTGATTCAACTGCAAATTTATTGTGGAAAATTTACTGACCTCGAGAATTTCAGTCTATGTGCAGAGAAAAACGGTCGATAGAATGGCGATTATAAATTTAGTTCATAACAGCATAAATGCGGAACACAACTGTACATTTTGAAGCCAAAGGAAATAAACTATGACTTCCCAAAATTAATTACACAGTAAGTAGGTACTTAAGTAAATCGGCAAGATTGGTAGTCTGTGGGTACTGCATGCTAGTATGACATACCATTGAATCATCTAGTATTTCTAAAAATAGGATGTATTAGGTACAATAACAGTGTGACAGTTCCCGTGAGATCCAAGAGAATGCGCGTCCGTCGCTCTCGCGCCGGGCGTCATTCTCAAGTTCCTGAAATGCTCCGTTTGGCGATAGATGAGGATTTAGGCCCCATTACACCACTGGGGCAATCTAAGTCCGTTACAAATGATCCATAAAGCGCTACTCTACTTAAATTCAGAGGACAGGATATCGCGGTACACGTTTTTCAAAATAATAAACAACTTACAGATAAGAAAAAAGTACTCAGTCGTCATGCACGATGACTAACAGAGCGAATTTCCAAAGTTTCTGATTTCCGAATCCTGATCACAAAGAAAATTTTAGAACACGCAGCCGAACCCAAAAAGTTTGTCAATTATGGGCAGTTTTCGCCTAAAAATCGATTTATCTCACTTATTTATGAATCTTGGAGATCTGGGAGTGGTTGCTATCGTCTCAGCGCGAAAAAAAATTAAAAATAATAATTAAAAAAAAAAAATAATAATAATAATAATTGCAAGAGCAAGAATTTAAATAATTTAATTTTAAACTTTCCATTCGTCTATCTGAAATTTTCAAATAACAGTTTCAAAAGTTCTAAAGATGTTGGGACCTCCAGAAATTACTAGTCTAAATTTTTTTGAATTATGGACAGGGACCCAACACAAGGAAAAAGTGCGACACGCGTCCTGGGTGTCTTAGATGGCTTTCTTTTCTCAGGTTTTACGCCTCGTTAACGATAGAGACGACAAAAACCTACCGATTCTAATGCGCCTGCAGGCTTGTTAAGCGAAGGGAACGACATGACAATAAATTGAGCTAATTCCATTCAAGTATTGCTTGGTATGAGTGTTGATAACAAACATGAAAATTATACATCGAGATTATCATTATCTCATTAGAATTAAATGCACGTTCTACGATGAGTCATCAACGATGAATTCGAGGATAATGTGGTTCCGATTCATGATATACCTGCATACGGCCATGAACCACTTATTAGGCCAACGAGGATAATTTCAACTATGGAAAAAAATATCGATCTGTGAATTTGGTTTACTACAAATTTTATGCAAAGCGTTACTAAAAGCGTTTTTGCTATTTCGACCGCATTTCCCCAGCATATCCCTGCATTTGTTAAATATTTCCTCATAACCCTAGTATTGGTGTTGGGGCAGATGATCCAGCAAAGGCTATAATTAGAAAATGCAAACTTTAATAATTTTCACAAAATCACAGACTGCTAAAAAAAAAAAAAAAAAAAAGTTCCAGTCATGCAGCAAGATCGTATGAGCGAATTTTCGTAGATTATCGTAACATTATATTATATTACTGTTTTGAAGTTTGTGCATTCCGAGTACAAAGAAATTGTTGACCACAAATTTAATGGCAAATAAACTCGTTCCAAATCATATTCTACGAATAAAAACAGATTTTGGATGTTTAGCAATTTTTCAGTTTTTCAATCGATTTTTCAGCAAATATTAATAAAATTCAAGTACATTTTTCACCATAATTTTGTGAATACATTTTTGAATGTTTTAGTTCATCGTCAATAAACTTCATTCGACTACGATTCTGATAAAAATATAAATTCAACAGTTTTTAGACGTTTTCAGCCATTTTTAGTGATTTTTTGAGCACATTTTTTGAAATTTGACCACTTTAATGTGCTCAAAAATTGTTGTCCAACGAACTCATCCTTTCTTTTGAAATGCTTGATTTTTTGGTGAAAGAACGAAGTTTTTATCTCAATTCTATCGAGAGTTATCGTCTGGAATGACACATACATATATATATACTTATATTATATTAAAAAAAAAAGTTCCAGTCATGCAGCATGATCGTATGAGCGAATTTTCATAAACTATCTATCGTACTATAGTATGTTAAATTGCATTGAAATTGGAGCAATTTTAGTTGACAGAAATGGTTAAAAACCAATTTTATGGTAAAAAACTCATTCTAAATAAAATTCCACTGATTCAAAAGGGATTTTTGATTTATAAATTTTTTTGCATTTTTTATAGATATTTTAGCATATTTTAATGACATTTATAAGTACGTTTTGAATCATAATTTTGAGCAAAAGTTTTTAATGTCCTAGTTAATCGTTGAAAATTTAGTTTTGACTAAAATTCTGCAAAAAATAGAAATTTAACGATTTTTGGCCGTTTTTAGCCATTTTTAGTGATTTTTTGGGTACATTTTTCGAAATTTAACCAATTTAATGTGCTCAAAAATTGTTGTCCAACGAACTCATCCTTTCTTTTGAAATGCTTGATTTTTTGGCGAAAGAACGAAGTTTTTATCTCAATTCTATCGAGAGTTATCGTCTGGAATGACACATATATATATATATATATATATATATATATATATATATATATATATATATATATATATATATATATATATATATATATATATATATATATATATATATATATATATATATATATATATATATATATATATATACATAAAAAAGCGTTAAAATCCAGGAATCATTTCAGAATGCCTCAAAACAGATTTCGATGAAGAAAATTTTTGAAAATTATTATTTTAAAATTTCTGGAGCCATTGCAATAGCTTTATTTTCTAAGAAAATTCGCTAAAAGCGTTAAAATCAAGGAATCATTTCAGAATGCCTCAAAACAGATTTCGATGGAGAAAATTTTTGAAAATTTTTATTTTAAAATTTTTGGAGCCATTGCAATAGCTTTATTTTCTAAGAAAATTCGCTAAAACGAAATTCTCCCCATCCACTTTCAAATTCTGCGGTAAAGAAGAAGTGTGAAAGTTCCCCATTCCAGGTCTGAGCTTGCACAATGGTCACTACAAAAAATCGCAACAAAATCCCGAGACTTTACACAAGTATCCCAAATTATGACCAAAATCGGACCGATGATAGACCCGCAACAAATTTATTTTTTGGGAAATTCACATTAGCTACTGGCTACTATTCATCAAACAGCGATGTAATATTGATAGGGGATTGTTAAGGAAAAACCTGCACAATACTAGAAAATTTTATCAAAATCGTTCCATTAGTGTCATTATTTTTTAAAAAAGTATCGATACTTTTGGATCATTTAAATTTTTTCAAGTATCGGAGAATCGATTCAAAATTTCGAGAATTGGAGGCCGATTCTTTTCAACAGCCGGATGAACAGACAATAGAGAGTTTTTGGTGACCACTAACGTACCCTTAACGTCACCCTAGCGTACCCAAGAGTACGTGACCTTGAGGGGACGTTAGCAACGTCGTACGTTAGAACGTCGTCACCCGTTTGGGGACCTAAAGGCACATGACACCAGCCTAACCTTCCTTTAAATGTAACCCTACTGCTCACCTCAAAATTACTCAAATACTGCTGAAGTAAATATAATAGTTTTTCTTTTCAAATGCCTCATTACCAACTAATTATGTTGATGTAGAGGGTAGGTTTTTGAACACCCCTCAAACTTGGTTATATTAAGTTTCAAGTCATGTAGAAACCGAATGTGCCATCTGAAGTCCGCCTCCGCTGTCCAGCTTTACTAGCCTTCAACTCGATCAAAAAGTTCCGTTCTTTTGCGCTCAGGCTCTATTTGGTCGATTAGAGCCTTGTTTCTATTATTATTTCACATATTTTAGATGAGAAAACTGAGTTTCAGACACTACTTCTTCGCAGTACCTATTGTTCTTAGTTTACCTGAACTCCTGAGCTATTTTCTCGTGAGCATTGCGTGAAGTGCTGCCTTCACTGATGATTTTGTCAGGCAAAATCCTGTTTCATTGTCATAGAGATAAATACTTTTTCATACTTGTTGATAATTTGCCCAACGGAAAACCAAAAAACATGAAGTTCGTAACGACTAATGACCTATAAGCGCAACTAAACCGCGGTGTTCCACACTTAAGGCTTACTATCCATCCCCCGTTTACGAATTGAAAACTAAAAATGAGAAATTAGCCCGTATTTGTATTGAAACTAACATGAAATTCGAATTCAGGATTGAAAATCGGCGTTTCATATCGAAATGAAGAAATTGATTAGTCAACCAGTAGACAAGACAGCTGGGGGGAAAATATCGCGTTACCCAACCACCGTTAACGTGACATCAAAATTAAGGCAAACGTTCTCCCGGTTCCATTTGGGTTAGCATCTTCGTTTGCTCCCTCAAGACTACGGTAACGGGTGACGTTAAGTTGAAGTCGCCAAATACTCTCTAATGAAAAACCACCTCCACAAACGTTGGTAATTAAAGTTGAAGAAGAATTAGGTAAATATGTTCACTGCAGAAATAAAAGTACCTACCTAAAGAAGCCTTTGTATTATGGTATTGGTAATTGTCGATATTTTTGAAATATAGTTAGCTACCTACTATTGTTTCATAAGCTTTGATTCTTGATATACATATCGTGACATTGTCCTATCTATGAACAAATGATATTGCTGGATGAAGTCGGTAAAAATAGCTCAAGGTGATAGAAAGTTCATTATTGCATATTTTCTAGTAGGTAATGTATCTTCTACGTTATTAGAATTTAAGTACCTAATACGAATACGTACTACCCCTGTCTCATGAACAACATTGTTGGGTACCTACCTATTTCAAGTTTGAAAGATTTATCATTGAAAATTGTGAAAAATTTGTGTCAATCTTTCGATAGAAATTTAGTTGGTTAAAAGTTAGATTCGTTTCAGTTCTAAATCCACTAAAAAGTATCAATTCTGGAAACATTCGATATTTTCTCAAAGAATTGACAAGATGCTTTTTGATTCATTTCGAAAGAATCGATACAATTTAAATCGAATCAATAGAGAGTTCCTAGAGATCCGTCGGTTTCAATATGGTGTGCGGTAACGAGAAACAATTACCGCACCTTAAAGTCACGTCAAGTCCTTAAAGGATCTAGTTGTAACGCTAAATCCATGGAAGGAGGAAATTATTCCTAGGAGGTTATTTGAGTCCATGGAAGAAGGTTATTTGAGTCGATTACGTTTTTTCCGGATTGCGATCCGTTACCGTATCTGTGCAGAAGGATGCGTCACCGTAAATCATTAGAGAGTTCCTAAAGACGATTTTTAACGGTACGGCGAAGCTAACGACGTTAGTGAGTATGTTCTGCGCATGCGTGCGCGCATGCGCATTATAACGGTGTGAATTTACGTTTTGGCGCTAAAATAAGACCGTACTAGGCCGGTAAACAACGGTACTCAGTCAAAACGGTCTTGAACGTAACGTCTCGCCGTTGGGGTAAAATAACCTCACAGGATGGTAACACTTCCTCTATATTGCCTGTCAACAAAACATTGGATTACACTCATGCCCATGAACAAACTACAATAGTATGTTGTTTGTGCATAAACCTGTGCGTCAAAACCATTCTGTGGAAGATTGAAAATGATTTGCGTTGACTTGGTAAGACCATTGTAAACGTTTGCCTGTTCGATTTTCCATAGGTAGGTATGTACGTATGGTGATTAAGGTAGGGACCTACTGTGCTCATGCCAAACATCCTCTCGAGATCTAGCAGACGATTGGGGTATGATAATCGTCGCAAGAGAATACAAAGAGCAGTAGTGCCAGGCACTTTATATCCCTTGGATCGAACGATTTCCGGTATCCCGAGATGTACCAACAACAAATCAATATCAGGTTTCCGAAATCGAAACTGGAGAAGAGCATCTTCTTCCGACAATCCGTCAAGTGAAAATCTTCCAAACTCCTCTACTAACTGACGAGGAATTCGGGGTCGGCCCTCGTTTTCCACGAAGTTGTCCAAAACGAGTATAAACTCTTTGGCGGAGATAAGGCCCACGGAATATAGATGCATGAAGCGATCCATAACAAAATCGTTCTCTTCAAAATAGAGAAAAGGAAAATTAATAGATATATAAATAGAAAATACAGAAAAATGAAAAATACGAGATTCAAACGGGAAAGAGCAATCAAAACAGCGATCAACTAGGTAAAACTAACGGTGAATGGGAAAATTGGCGTCACTTTTCAATTTAGCGTCACTTAAATTATGGCCGTAACTCTCCATCATCCATGCATTTATTTTGCATCCGAGTTAGCTTCAGAGTGATTCGCTCTAGACAGACTGCGTAACGGCACTACCACTAACGGCATACCGTTATCAAAAAGCATCCTAGGAACTCTCTATTACGTCAGATTTACGGCACCGGATTGTCAATACCGCACGACGTATTGTGTTTTACTGATTTAGTAGAAACTCTCTCTTTATAAAAATCTGAAGTCCCTAATGTGACGTACCTGGTGGGTTGAAGGGTGGTGGGGGCGGATGGTGGCCGGCGAAGAACTCGTGGTGGAACCCCTGCGGCGGGGGGTAGCCGAACTCAAATTTGCCGGCGTCGGAGGTGAAGTAGGGGAAGCCCGGGGGCGCCTCCTCCAGGCCCCCGGGGCTCAGGTTCATCGGGAACCCGCGCATCTTCCGAGAGCCACCGAAAAAGGGTCCCCGCCCCATCGACGTCAGCTGTTTCAGCCGCCGCTCTTTGCTGCGTTTGTTTTGGAACCAAACCTGCAACAAACAAAATCAATCTTCAGAATCACTAGTTTAATACGAAAACTGGGACGACTTTAGCCCTCCAGCGCCCAAAGATGACCTACCAGAGGAATTTCAAAATTTTCATATTTTTCCATCTACTTAGGCTCTAAATAGAACATTAAATGTGTTTTTACCACCTCCGCCCCTCCCCGCCTCCCATTATGACACCGTCACCTGTAGGTGACATTGGGCACCCGAGAAAATAAGAAAACAAATGAAGTAAACAGGTGGTTTCTGATCTGGAAACGTTTTATTCTTATGAATGTACACAATATCAATTAAAATACGTATTTGAAAATTAAACAATATGTAGAAAATGGTATGGAGTATAAAAAGTCACTTCAAGGGTTGGTCAATTTGCGATGATAGTCATACCAACAATGGATATGCAAACCTACTGCACAATTTTCACACATAAAACGAGTTTGCTTATGGCATTGCTTCCACATAGTGACCACCAATTCGATAACTTCATCAGAATACATTTTTTCGAAACATTCGATGATATACATGGCGGGTCCATCGTAGGCAGTAGTATGTTCAGGGTTGTCTCCTCTTCCAGCTCTTTTTATGAACAAATACCTATTCATTGTTCAGCCAATTGATTTTACGTTTGGTCTTCTTCTCTTTTGGTCCTTTCTTGTAAGCCACCGTCCGAGTCTGCTTTTTGGTCAGTTTTGGTTGAGAAGTATACTGCTCTTTCGGGCTGGAAGGGGACCTCGGAGGAGACCTGCGAGAGTCTTCATCCTCCAAATAGTCAGCATCACATTCGTTCCTCTTCACTTTTTATCAATTATTGGGAAAATACGTATAATTGTTGGGAAAATCGTATAATAAAGGATTCTGATCTGCTGTATGCTAGGTATTGCAGCAAGTTAGGGTTTTCACTATGGTGAGATACACATGAAACTCCACAAAACAGGTAGGTACATATGAAATGAAACGTAGGTACACATAAAACACATGAAAATCTTACTTGTCATGCCAACAAAATGAGAATAACGAGCTGAACATTGAAAACAGTAACCCAAAACACGTAAAATGAATGTGAATTGCCAATACCAAGCCCCTGTAACAGATGAACGTCTAAGTTGCTAGAGTGCTCAACGTCACCTGCGGGTGACACTCCATTTTTACAGCTCATTTTTCTTCCCAACCCAGGTATATTCACGAATATTTTAACAGATCTCGTTCACAAAACTAACTAACTACACAAAAATGTGAAAGCAGTTGGACTACAAACAGTTTTTTAGGCATGGTGAACGAAAAACGAGACCTAACTCAGCAGGCGCCAGAAAATGGTGATAAGACAAACTTAGGAAGGTCATAACCTGATCCATAGGTTTCAAAACGAACTTCTTGTTGGTTTAATGTGTTCATGGATACTTGAAGGAGGTGAAAATATGCTAATCAAGCAGCCAAACCATTACCAGCAGTATTTAAACGTCATCAAAAAACCGTCACATTGACATTGGGCGCTGGGGGGTTAAGACGAAGACTTATTTGACTGGCACGGTGGTCCTCAATCGGATTTGACCTCAAAGTGCTTGCCCTTCAAATTTTCTTTCGAAATATGATTTGGGAATATGTAAGGATTATAATTCAGCAAAAACTGAAATCAAACATTGAGCCGTTTTTTTTAAATTCAGTTTTTGAATTTTTAATTGATACTTTAATCATGAAAATACGCTATAATCGCCAAAATTCAGAAAAAAATACTATTTATGTGTCATTATACAATAGAATCTTCATCTAGTTTCATAGTTCTGACCTATTTTGTGATCAAATAAAATTAGAAAAACAAAAATAACATTTTATTGAACAAAATAATGATTATATTTGTATGAAGCTCTTAATAAATTCCTGTGAGTATGCGTGTAGTATGTGCGTGTGTGTCTATGTGTTCGCTTGTGTGTGAGTTTATAATGATTCATTATATATATTTTAATAAAAAATATATATATAAATTGAATAGAAAATAAAAAGAATGGCATTTTAAAGTTTTACATGTGCAGAGAATTATATTCGCATACAGCTCTTAATAAACGTTGTCCATACTCAGAATTGATTCGCAATACTTTATATTTGGCCCACGTCACAGAAAAATCATGACCACAAGCATCAACGTATTTTAAACAACCCATGCTACAGTTTGATCGCAACAAATCAAGTTTCTGTTGAGAATTTTCACGATGAGAACCAGGTACTGGGTTGTTGGACCCCTGTGTATCAGATGGTGCAAAAAATACCCGTGTAGTCTATGAAATTTTCAGCAGACTCGCGAAACTGCAGTTATTCGCGATTATAAATAGAATGAAAAATGTAGAAAATTCAAGTTTGATGGTTATTGGGGAAAAAAGAGTTAGTTTTGGGACCCGAAAAAATAAAAAATAAAAGTCATTTTTTGACCCAATCTTCGTTTTTTTGCTCTCCTGAAAAAAGAAGCCTTGGCAAGTTAAGCTCCCTTTTCCCTTGCAGGGTCACATTCATGGATTACTGTCAATAATTTAACGCCATTTGTCACTGAATATGTATTTCTGTGTATAGGATTTGCTAATTTAATTAAAACTTTACAAAGGTTTTATTTATGATCAATCCTTTGTCATATTAGTTGAACCTTTTGCAAAAATAATTTTTCTCCCAAATATTTACGCCTTCTTTGTAGGCTATGAATGTAGATTATTGCTCCAAAGGACACAACTGCATGTTCCGCAGGGCACCGATTCCAGCGCGGCGGGTGTAGGAACAAGTCGACTGTCATCCGATTTCCGGGCACCCGGCGGTTTCGTGCTCTCCGTCACTCTCTCGCCTCCATGTTGAGGCGCGAACACGCGCTCAGAAATTGAGCTGCAGGCGAAGAGATGATTCATTGTTTCCAGCGACGGCAGTCGATGTGTTTAATCGATGTTTAATCCCCTGCCAGGTGGTGCTCAAAGCTGACGAAAACGGCCCGACCGAACCACGCAACACCAACCAGTTGTGATGATGCGATGGCCACTCCACGAAGAACAAAAATATGTGGGGTAGTTTGCTTTGAGGAATACATCCTAGAGTTGTTAAGGGTGAGAATGAGAGTCAGCTTCTCGTATTAGATACTACTAGAGGTCTTTTAGGGCTTGGAAAGCCCTAATCTAGTCCGTATAACAGTAGTAGCTAACAGGAACCCAGCACATTATAGTAACGATATAAGTCCTACCTATTTGCGGCGTTATGTGACCTGGTGCAAAGCTAAGGCGATGTTAATAAATGATTAAAAATAGGAAATAACGATCAAAATGTAAGTAATATAATAAAATAAATACCACCAGTTGAGGTGGTCCTCGCCACTATGAGACTAAACAGAAAGTTGAATCGGGGAATTCAGAATTTGGGCATGGTGAGATGATGGTGTAATTCTATCTCTAGTCTTCTTCGTTTCTTCGAATCTGCGCGTCCGTGTCTTCTATCTCCTTCTTTATGTCGTTGATTGTATCTTGATCGGTAGTTCTCGTAGATGTCGAACTGGTGTTGAGTTGCGTGTTGGAGATGCTACAGCTGTCTTCGTCCTGATGTGTCTGGTACCACTCCAGCAAAGCTCTGCTTGTTCTGTGTCAGGATTAATTTCGAGTGTTGTGTCATGTCCAATAGGATCGTTCAGAAATAACTCTCCTAGATGTTAGTAACTACACTACGTTTCTTACTTACCGTGGCAACTGCTGTTACTGCCACGGCCTAATAAACAGAGAGTCTCCCTATCAAATTTCAACTTCCTACAGTGAACAGGAATGAATTTAGCTCACTCAGCTGATCAGAAAAGACTCCATCACTTCACTCGCCTCTTAATGTCGCAGAGAGTCTCCCTATCAAATTTCAACTTCCTACAGTGAACAGGAATGAATTTAGCTCACTCAGCTGATTAGAAAAGACCCCATCACTTCACTCGTCTCTTAATGTCCCAGAAAGTCTCCCAGAGAGTGCATATTTATTATACAGGGTGATTCCCTCGCAGATGCAAAAAAAATTTGGGTGAAACTACATCAAAAATGGAATAAAATGCCGCCAACCGCATATTTTTATCTCAATCCGTACTCGAGATATGATTTTTTAAAGGTTTTTTCAGGAATACCGTGTTTTTTTCATTTTAAACTCGGATTTCTCCACTTTGCCTCATTTAATTTTAACTTTCAACCTCATTTTCGGTATCAGCATTAAATTTCCTATAAGAATAGTGTACTTGGGTTCTTAAAAAGTACGATCCGAAGACCCTCACATCAGCTCAAACATTGGCGATTTTGAAAAAATAATATTTCTGAAAATCTTTAAAATTTTACTACTCTTTTATAAAGAATCCTGGAAATTGGCAAATCTCATGAAAACTGCTTCATCGAACACGCTTTCCAACGGTATTATCAATTTTACTTTTATTTTGTTATTTAGGGGAGAAAATAATGTTTTTCAATGAAATTGTTGGTTTTTTCGAAAGATGACCCTCCATAAACCAACGAGTATGGGGTCGGTTTCTATGTATTTTTTCTCGCTGGATCAAATGGAAACTCTTGCAGATCTCTCAAGTACGTTATAATCGAGTTTTACACTTTAATTAACTAGTTTTACCCTATAACACACATACATTTAATCGTAACAAGCAAACTAAATATTTGCGATGTTAAGTGTAAAACTCGGTTATAACGGAGTTGGAGAGATCTACAAATGTTACCATTCGATACAGCGTGAAAAAATACATAGAAACCGACCCCATACTCGTAGGTTCATGGAGGGTCATCTTTCGAGAAAACCAACAATTTCATTGAAAAATCCACACTTTTTAACATTAAAACATAATTTTCTCCTCTAAATAACAAAATAAAAGTAAACTTGATTATACCGCTGAAAAGAGTATTAGACGAATCAGTTTTCATGAGATTTGCCAGTTTCCAGAATTCGTTTTGGAAGAGTAGTAAAGTTTTAAAGATTTTCAGAAATATTCTTTTTTCAAAATCGTCAATGTTTGAGCTGATGTGAGGGCCTTTGGATGGTACTTTTTAAGAACCCAAGTACACTATTCTTATAGGAAATTTAATGCTAATTCCGAAATTGTGGTCAAAAGTTAAAATTGAATGAAGTAAAGTGGAGATGTTTGAGTTTAAAAGGAAAAAAACACGGTTTTCCTGAAAAAAACCTTTGAAAAATCATTTCTCGAGAACGGATTGAGATAAAAATATGCAGTTGGCGGCACTTTACTCCATTTTTGATGTAGTTTCACCCAAATTGTTTTTGCAACTGGGAGGGAATCACCCTGTATATATAGACCGTTCGGAATTATATATTTATAAAGTCCGCTAAGTTCTTCAGTTTCAATTTCTTCGTTCAGAAATAACTCTCCTAGATGTTAGTAACTACACTACGTTTCTTACTTACCGTGAATTGATGGCAACTGTTGTTACCGCCACAGTATAATAAACAACTCTCGTTGATAAGGACCGCCTAGAACACGATCAAGGCGAGTATAGAGACGAACGGCGACACTTTTGCAACAAACTTGGGGCCGTGCTGATTCGAATGAGCAGTCTAACACTAAAATAGGACCGCGAAGTAAACTGTAAGGCATTGTAGGATCGTGATAATGTAACATTTATATGGGGTTTGCACGTTTGTATATTATAAGGGGCTTGAAATATCGGTATTTTAGGAGCTGTATAAATATTATGGTAATTGATATCATTATCTATCAGACATTCAGATATGAGCGGTGTTTTTTTGCTATACCAGTATCTGTGAGATAATAATGTAATACTCATCTGCAATAGTTTGTTATATAGATTTGGATGAACTGAAAAAGTTTTAGCGATGAACTGGTATAAATTGGATTGGCGGTTCAGCCGCTTCTCCATAAAGTAGACCAAAATACTTTATATTTGAAACAAACAAGAAAAGTACCCACTTACTAGTCAAGAACAAGGTCTAATTTACTTTTTTGTCAAGAATAAAGATTTTTTTCAAATAGTCAATTTTCAAAGTTTTTCTGAATTTTCCGAATTGTTGATATTTTATAGGTACAGTGTTTCAGAGAAAGAAAGAGGGACTGAATGAATGTAACTTTTCGAGTTCCTAAAAAGTTCCTAACGTCTTTAGTCCTTACGTGCCCAATAGATGCACGAGATATTTTTTTAGTGAGAACGAGATTGAAAATGATGTTCCTAATTACATTTATGTATGTAATACAACCTTACTGAAATATGGACTCGTTAAGATTGAAGTGTCTAGTAATGTTTTCTTCGGAATACAAATTTCGTGACCTACGTACAGTAAAAATATTACTATCCATGGTTCTTTTTTAGTTCCTCAAACCGAACTTTCTTTTTCAGTACCTAATCTGACATATTCAAGCAATTGTGTGCAGATGCTGAATGAAAAATACTGTAGTGTGCAAGTCAAGAACGTTAACTTTAATGTATACTTTAACTTTCATTGAAAAACTTTACTTTTCCTTAGCTGCAGTCCAAGAGACCTAGTGCTAATCTCAAGCATTTAGTTTCTACTCTGTTTATTTTTGAAATTAGTGTATTACTGGCATCCCCGAAAAACATGGATCCATAGTCCATTATCGATCTGACTATGGCTCGGTAAAACAAAACGGAAGTTAGTGAAAAACGTTGTCTATTTCCACGAAAAATAAAGAGTTACACTGTTAAATCGATTTCGACGGTTAGGTCATCATCAGTAACAAACAATAACCGAAGATACTTTAGAAAGGACACAGCTTTTACAGTAACAGGTGAAGGGAGATTGAATCCCATTGGTCAAGAGAAGGGAAAGGGGCAGGAGGTACAACCAATCAAGTGCAAACAAGGTGACGGAGGATTATAGCTAATAAGATGAAGTGAAAGGGGGAAATAACTAAATATGGTTTCAACATTGTGAAGGGATAATTTCAAGCTTTATAAAAATGGACCTATTAGTGGTGAAATATGTTGAGGTATATCCTCATTTAAACATTTACCAGATCGGTCACTTTTGATAATTTCGAATTTTTCAAGTACATTCAACTTCCGGACAAAAATGAAAATGAATCATTGTCCCTTCGGACAAAAATGAAGAAATTCTACAAACTGTCTATCTGTCAAATCAAAATTGTAACTATGATTGGATTCCTTAAGATGTTTCGCAAATGTAGACTTACCCTTATTTTCCCTGAAATCCTCCTGATGCTCGTCTATTCTTTCCCTGAATTTCCTACCAGTTTGACCGCAATATTCGTAGACACAAGAACATTTTAGTTTATAAACCCCACTTTTATCCTGAACATTGATTTTGTCCTTAACGGATTCTAGTAATGCTTTAAGACTATTTTTAGTTCTAAAACCTACGTTGTAACCTCTCGATGATAGAATTTTGCCGATTTTATCCGAAACTTTCACATAATAAGGTATACTTATCCATTGCTTTTCTTCTAAATTTACATCTTCCCTGGCCAGATTGGAAACTTTTTCGCTACTCTTTTTCCTAAGAACCTTATCCCATATGGTATCAACGAGATCTCCTCCATATCCGTTACTAGCCGCTATGCTTTTAATAATGGATTTTTCTTTTGATAAATTTTGTTCACTCATTGGAATAGACAGCGCTCGGTTAATCATACTATGGAAGGCTGCATGCTTATGGACTAAAGGGTAATTTGAAGTACTATGGATAGTTATATCGCTATATGTATATTTTCTGGATATATATTAACACAGAATGTGTTTTAGCCATGGACTAACTAGCCGAAAATGGAACGCGGGATGGGAACGAAATGTGTGACGGATGATTTTCACGTACAACCGAGCCGTTGGTAGGGAAATGGAATTTCCGCCATTTTAATCGCACAGAAATCGTTCACCATTCGTTGGAAAGCTCTTGATTTATCACGAATTTATTTCGTATTTTTTTTTTTTTTTTCGTAGTTTCATACTATAACTATATAAATTGATGTTATAAATGAATAGTAAACAATGACGCTTGTTTGGTTGTCACTTGGTTGCGCGACAACGCAATTTTCGTAGTTTCATACTATAACTATATAAATTGATGTTATAAATGAATAGTAAACAATGAAGCTTGTTTGGTTGTCACTTGGTTGCGCGACAACGCAAACACATTCTGTGTTTCAATAATTTCGTCCGAAGTATGTAAATAGAGGTAACCGGGGGTCCAGGGGGCTTGCCCCCTGGCGAGGCGCGGAGCGCCGAGTTTTCATTACATTTACATATTTTTCTATTTTCACTATCATGTTTTCGATACTTCTTTATTCACTTCGAAGTTATGCGGGGTTACATATGCGAAGGTTGAGGTATGGGCAGAATTACTAAGGGACAGATGGAATTCAGTAACACCTCAAGACAGGGTGGCGGAGCCGGTGTTTGTATATTTCGAGCTGTAATAGGTGGAGGTCGACGGGGTTTTGTGTGGGCGGACTGCGGGTGGAAGAGAAAGTCGGTCCCAGGGGGGCACTGCCCCTCCAGCCTCTCTTTTCAACTTCGCTCTCTTATTATCCTACCGTCGGGCTCCCGAAAGGGTGGAAGAGGGATACAGAAATACGAGGGTCCGTTGCCATGGCTACGACACTCCTACCTCGCAAGTTTTCCGTCCTCCCACAAACTTCTTTTCCCAACTTTTGAGGGTTTTTTTCACCAGATCCGGTGTCGTAATCAGCAGCTGCACTCATTTTCCGAACCCACTTGAAAAGGTACAGACTCATTCTTCATTTCTATCATGTATATATAACTAGCTGGTTCAACCATGCGTTGCACAGGTTGACTTGAACATTATCAAATAGCCCGTGACCCAAATTAAAGTAATTCTGATAGATTCGCCCACTTAGATCCCCAGTTGGTTCAGTGACGTTCAAAACGCTTAACATCCTCCCCCCTCCCCTCCTCACTGGGTCAGATTTCAAAAATTTGAAAAAAGTAGTCTTTGACTTGAATTAGAGCAATCCAAAAATATTCGACAATTAAATTCTCAGTCGTTCAGTGATGACAAAGATATCCCATTTCTTCCCCCTCCCCTTCCCATAAAACACCCCCTTCTATGGGTTAGATTTGAAAATTTTCAAGTAGTCTGTGATTTAAGTTAGAATACTCCATCCAAACATATTCGACAACTCAGATCCCTAGTTCGTTCGGTGACGTTCGAAACGCTTTAACTCCCCCACCCCCTCCCCCACCATTGTGGGTCAGATTTGAAGAATTTGAAAAAAGTGGCCTTTGACTTGAATTGGAGTAATCCAAACATACTCGACAATCAAATCCCCAGTGTGTTCAGTGATGACAAAGATACCCCATACCCCCCTCCTCCCCTAAAACACCCATATGGGGGGGGGGGGGGGGTTTGAAATTTTAAACCTTTTAAACCTTCTCTGGACTTCCACAAATAATTTAAGACCAAAATTAGCCAAATCGGTCCAGCCGTTCTCGAGTTTTAGCAAGACTAACGAACAGCAATTGATTTTATATATAAAACATATAAAATCAATGTTTCATGAGTTTAGGGTTTGAACGTAAGTGTTTGCGGGATCAAAGAAGCGATGTCCATCATTCTTGAGATCATTGGCTGATAAATAGGATTTTCTCAGAGAGGAACAACAATAAATTAATTTTCACCGGTATTATGAGATTCAATTCAATAGATACAATCAATTAAAAGAACCACAATTTCTCTTGAAAAGCGAAAATCGGAGAATCTGTAGATGTTAACAAACTATATGAATTCTAATATGAGTCGTACGAAATATCCGTCTAGTGGGACCCACTGTGACCATTAACGTCGTATGACTAATCCATGCCACGATCTGTAACCTAATTTTCTTCATTTTGACCTCATTCAACAGTCAAGGACTATTTTTTATTGCAACGTTTGAAGTTCTATGCATTCAGGGGCTCCAGCAAAATGCTATCAGTATTTAGGTACTTTGGAGAATTTAGAGAGTTAAAAATCCATTTTATTCAGATTTTCAGAAAACAACAACAAATTTAGTTAGTGTATGAGATACTATGAAAATTATCCTGATTTTTTCCAGTTCGGGTAACAAAGGGAATAAAATTGAACAACATAAATTAATTGCAACACAAACAAAAGATTTCGCTCTTAATTATGGTGAAAAGTTAGACTTGATTTCCCCTTCAATAATGGCCTCGGTATCACCTACGACGAGATCATACGTTCCGTCCTCGAAATGAACCATCCGCCTGGAGTGACGTCCGTAAATCATTAGCACATGCTACTGAACGCGTTCTTAAAAGCGAGAAATCCAAACAAGCGGTATCACTCGTTATCCGCTGCGATTCGCTCCTCTTCTTCAATGGTCCACGAAAAACTTGAAAATGCCAATAAATGAAAGGTCAGATCCAGCTACAGTCGTAAAGTGGGGGGGGATTCAATGACCCGGTGCATCGAGAGTTCTTTTTCCTGGTTGATTGCTAGGGACGCGCAGTGCGGTGACAGTACAATACCTCGTTTCCTTCAATACTTAGGAGGATTACAAATTGTCTGTAGGAGCTGACGTAGAAGCTATTTGTCGGGAGTTTGGTTCAGGATGCCGTGAGCGGTGCTAGCCCCGATAATGGATGCCCTCCCTACCTGGCATAGGAGGTCGTGCCTTGGAGCTCCTCCACTGTAATCATCAGTAATGCCATCACGGAGCCCCAGCTCCTTGTTTTTTTGTAGCCCACCAATCACCTCGTGGGTAGAGTTAGAAGCATTCCGAACAGCTCATCTCTAATAAATATGTTAGATGGGATTTTATCCCGTTGTGCTCCCGCAAGCCAGTGCCCTATTACACCCTGATAACATTCCACTATTGCATAAATTTCTCCTTGCAGGAAATTAAGACGGGGAGAGATGCCGTGTTGGTTCCATTGCAATCCCTTTTTTTACCTTTCTTTTCGTCTGTGATTTTTATTCTTTTTTATCTGGCATAAAAATTGATACCACATTTAACCGAATTTCGTTTGGTTTTCTCTTCATTCATTTGTCGGGGATGAACTTTTAATTATATAGTTCATATCTAAAGACATATAGCAAAAATGGCTGAAAACGGCCAAAAATCGTTAAATTTATTATGTTTAGCAGAATTTTAGTCAAAACAAAATTAACAACGATTAACTAGGAATTTTTGCACAAATGAAGTTGAAAAACGTACTGAAATTTCATCAATATTTGTAGAAAAATCTATGAAACTGCGAAAAAAAAAAAAAAAAAAAAATGAAAATCCAAAATCTTTTTTGAATCGCCGAATTTTATCTAGTATGAGTTTTTTGGTCATAAAATTGGTTTTTAACAATTTTTTTGTACTCACATTACTCAAATTTTGACTCAAATTAACATACTATAATAACATTGGTAATTTTAAAAAATTCGCTGATACGATCATGCTGGAACTTTTTTTTTAGTACCGATGGTCTTATGTAAGAATGAATATCCTGCATTGCTGTATATTTCCTGGTTAACTGATTGAGTAACTCATTTACCAATTTCATTTATTCTTTGCCTTGATAGTTTTCTTTTTATTTTTAGCGAATTTTTGAAGAAAATTAAGCTATTGCTCTCGCCTCAAAATTTGTAGAATGTGATTTTTTGAAAACATTTTATGCAAAAATCCGTTTCAGGCTATTCTGAATCATATTCTGAAGTTTAACGCATTTTTTTTATGTATGTATGTGCCATTCCAGACGATAACTGTCCGTAGAATTGTGCTAGAAACTTCAAACAAATTTTAAAATGTTAAGGATACAAAACGAAAGTTCAACTTCGTTGGCCAGCATGATCGGATTACATCTTCGGGTTGAAATTTTCAAAAATGTAGTCAAAAATTTCAAAATAGCCTGTTTTTTTGCGATTTGTTGTGCGAAATAATTTTTTCGGCATACTAACATGTGGTATATTCGGAATCAGCGTAAAATTTCCTTTAAGAATATGTATCAAGTTTTCAAAAATTTCAAAGTTGAATAATCGGTCAAAAATCGAAATAATGCCGTTCGCTAGTTGTAAAAATCGGTAATATTTGCGTGAAACATTGTCCAAATTCAGATTGAACTACTCTTATGAAAGTATAATCAATCCTAGAACCATGCTGTTTAAAACGTAGGTAGTAGGTAATCACAACTGATGAGTTTGCTCTGTGAAATATTCCGTCCTCCGATTCTCTCGGTCGCTCTCTTTAATGTTTTACGCTCAACTGTTTTAGGACTTGATGTAGCTTTAATACTGACTGTGGCTTAGAAAATATCAGCCATGAAATTATGAAGAAGTTCTATCTATGTACGTACTAGCACTCAGACCCAAGGCCTCTTTCCGCTCGGCCGTCAATAGCGTCTGAAATGTCGCTCATGGGGTCACGCTGCATGACTGGACTTTTTTTATAATACATATTTCATTTTCATCCGAATAAATTCGTGAGATAACGCAAAGTACATCAAACAGTTTTGCTCTCACAGACATTCCAGTATACGTTTGATTTTACAATACGTTTGAATTGTAAAAGTTATATACCTACATTCATGGTATGTAAACGGGTCATTAGGGAAATCGAGATCACGTAAATGAGTATGGTTACGCAAACAATTATTACTAATAGCCAGATAGGTGTACACTGCGATAAGAGTAACTTCAGATTATGTCACCAATGAAACAATCAGAAGCGTAGGAACCCCGTTGTGGTTGGATTGTCACAATTCAGGATCCTCAAGGTAAGACCACACAGTTCAACGTATCTGTTATGTCTTCACTGCCTTCTATTTGTTGGTAGGTATACCATGAAAAGTCTAGGAATGTTACAAGAAATCTTACAACTTTCCTCCGTAGTTCTTCGTACTAATGGTACCTAGGTACTAATGTACCTAGTAGAATGTTGAAAAACAAGATAGCTTTTTGACAAGAATTAAAACAGTCTGAAAAAATAGGAAAACAGGTTGCAAATTAAATGAAAATGTTCATTATTTCTGGATTAGATAGCCTTTCTTCGTAGATCACCGGCAGAGTTGGGAAAAGTGTACTTACAAGTACAAAGTAAAAAGTACAGGTACAATACTCGAAAAATCGCAAGTACAATTACAAGTTCCTGATGTACTTTTACTTGAAATAAAATAAGTAAGTACCAGTACAAGTATTTGTGATTGAAGTTCTAAGTTCAAGTATTTGTACTTATTAATCTTAGTACAAGTACATCAGGATTTGTAATTGTCCAGGAGGCAAGTACAAGTACTTGTACTTCAAGTACAGCAAGCACATTCTCTATTTTAACCTAGAATACTACGGAGAATGATGGGGAGGTTTAATGGACCCCCTTCCACCCCCTCACCCTCTCATTACGAGAATCGTGTGGCGGACGGGAGTCCAAAATTCTTCCCCATCATTCTCCATAGTATTCTAGGTTGAAAAAAATAGAAAATGTGCTTTTTGTGCTTGAAACTACGCAAGTACAAGTAAAGACAATGTGTTTGTACTTGTACTTGGGATCGCAAGTACTTTTACTTACTAAATAGTGGAGCTGCAAGTACATGAAATTGTACTTGTACTTGGTAAGTACTTTCGAAGTACTTGCGTCATCTGCAGCTATACCTCTTCATTCTTATTACAGCTTTTCCTCGACCGCTGTAAAATATCAGTAGATTTTCTCAAATACTTAAAGAAAGTACTCTAAGTACCAATGTAATTAGGTACCCCAACTCTGATCATCGGTCTATAGTTATTAAATCCGGTATTCAGTACATTATCTAAACTCGGTGCATCGTGCCTCGCGATAGGGCTTGCAGTAGGTCAATTAGAGAAGAAATCAGCTTCGGACAACTCACATGGTCCTCCATATCTCGTAATATCCTATTCACGATGATCCAATGGCGCTCTATTTCATATTTCAGCACCGACGTAGGCCAGGCAATCTAAACAAGAAAAACGGGGTTCAGAGGGGAGTTTCTGAGGTTCGCGGAGTTTTGATTTTCTCACCCCACACGTTGTTTAGGTCGCTGAACACGAATTTGAAGTTAGCTGACAAATATTTTTCCCGGAATTTATTATGTTTGCACTTTTTGCCTAAATTTTTGCAACTTTTTCAGTTTACTTCGCTCAGACAGGTTTAATTCAAATCGCTCCAAGAGACTGCCCACCCAACTTCAGACGTCTTGGGATTACAAATTTATCTACGTCGAAGTTTATTTCATGTTGCTCGCTTTCGCAACCATATGTTAGGACAAACATAGATATATCTCAGAAATGAACGGCCAAAACGACTGTATACAAATTCGAGAAGACCGAATGTCTTACATTTTATGTATATAACATTTAGCAAACTTTCATAGAAACTGAAGCTATTGAAATGGCTCCAAATATTTTAAAATCAAGACCAAATTCTCGAAACTTTTCTTAATTGATATCCGTTTTAAGAAATTCTGAAACGAATCCTAAGTTTAACGCTTTTTCATATAAATAAATAAATACATGTGTGTGTGTGTGTGATCGCTCTTAAAAGGGAAATATATTTCCGAGGCTGGTGAAATTCGCCGTTTTTGCGAAAATTTCCGCATAGAGCTCCGATAGGTACTGTTGATCGTAAATAATTTATAATGAACTTGTGTTTTGAATGGGTTCTTATGATTGCTGAGTATAAAGTTCTAACTTCCCAGAAATTCGCATTGAGACGCACGCACACACGCACACACACACACACACACACACACACACACACACACACACACACACACACACACACACACACACACACACACACACACACACACACACACACACACACTCACACATATAAATATAACCAAAACTTTATATATACAGTAAGTATTCTCTTGTTGTCGTTGGGCCTCATTTTTTTCAAGACTTTAATGCCAAAACAATCATCAAAAGACGAATTATGCGTAATGGCATGTCGGCTTACAGGGAGACACCCTGACTTCACCAGTCGGAAAAAGCCCATAGCAACGTGTTAGGTGCCTACGATCCTCCAGGACTGAATATTAGACGTTGAAGCGATATCCAAAGTTACAACAATCCTTGCCAACGCTGCAAACAGCCCAAATTAATCATTTTCTCTCGCAGTTTTGAAAAAGGCAGAAGCCGAAATATTAAAAATAGTTTTGTGTTGTTATTTTCTGTTTTCTTTTCTTACCAAGTGATTTATTGAAGCTCTTGTAGAGTCATTCTTCAAGTGATATATATATACATAAACTATTTCAAATCACATGTTCCATTATAAAATACCTATCAGAGCCAGAGCGATTTCCGCTAAATCGGTCAGTTTTAAAAGATCCAGGAATATGGCCCTTTTAGGAACGCTCTTGCGGAGAAACGGTTAGTCGTTCAAATAATGTTATGTACGGAAAATTTAGGAAATATTTAGGAAGAAATTGGGGCGAATCCTAAAAAATAAGTTTCGGGCAAAACATTTGCCTGCAAAGTTCAAATTTGTGTTCAGCGACCCAAAAACATGAAGGGTGAGAAAATCTAAACTCTAGCAAAACATTCCTCTGAGAATCCTTGAATGCCTGGCCCAAATTCGAGCAGAAGATAAGTTGACTTCTGATGCCCTCAGCTACTCAGTTTACCTCCAAACCTTGTAATTGGTTTCTAGGTGTCCCACTGCAGCTTTGTCTTAAATTTGAGCAGCGTAGGTCTATTAGGAGATAAATTAGCGTCAGAGGTTTCTCATTTGATCAGATTCCCTCCATCTATTTTATACCCTCAATGAACATGTTTCTCATGTATTTAATATGTCCCATTGGAGCTCCATTACAAGTCAGCTTCACTGATCTACAATTATTACACGAAGTGACGACACACAATAGGTGACAAAAGTTATAATCAACTTGATTTTGCGAAGTAAGGATTCCATTTGATTTCTGTCAGCTGATACGATCGTCCTAGTTCATAAGGTGATATTGACTATGTTGCGCCAGTTTCGTTTCGCTCCCATGATGATGTTATTTTTTTCTGTCAAAGTTCCCTTGAGGAAGGTAAACGGATCATTCGATTCTTTGGTGAGCTATTTATAACTGACACCCTGAAAATGACTCCTTTTTCGAAAGTTTTGGAGTTCTCGGTTTTTTTTAAATTTTCAGCCCTTGAATTCTACCCTTTGGGGTTGATCGAAATCGATTTTGTCTCAAGTTTCTCAAACTTTAGTCCAGTAGTTTCGGATAAAAGCTCTATAGGACGGACAAACGGATTTTTATTTTTTAAATTATTATTTGATTTTTGGATTCCACGCATCATGAAGCGTAAACCAACAAATTTTGAGGGGATTAACTTTTTTTGCTTGGTCGATTACAAAGGTTCGTAACTGAAATAATAAACCAAAAACGAAATAAGTGTATGTATATGGTATACATGAATAAATAGAAATAAATATGTAAATAAACGATAAGAAAAAGTACGATTGGAACATGATTCTGAAATATAGTGATTGTTTTGTAAAGATTCACTTCTTCAAGTTTATTTTGTTGTTCTGAAAACTTTCTGATATCGACCAGTCATCATTTGATGATTCCAGTGGTGACACGCCTTTTTTTCATTTCGTTTAGCTACGTTTATCCCACTGAAGTATCAACCCCTATCATACCGTTACAGAAGTCGCACTGATGCGTTCTCATTGCCTAATAAGCTGCCAAACAAGGATGTCCATAGTTGGACGTGCATTGGAAACCGTGATCAGAACAAGAGAAAAAGGCAGCCTTTCTGTAGCCGTAGTGTGTTGATCGGCGGGACTGGTCATCCCACCAGGAGGTACCAGCAGGGGTCCCTTGGCCGCATATTGATCCTCCGCCAGCGTTCTCGAGATGTGTCAATGTTCCTCATGTTTGAACCGGCTCTGGCGTTCACGCGTGAATTATTAATTTTCATTTTATTTTTAGCTCCGTTCTTTCAGTTAAATACCCATGCAGTTTTTATCCTCTACATCAGGAATTATTTTAGTTTCGAAAATGTTTAAAACACACATGTATTAAACAGGTAATGTTTTAGTTTAAAACATATTGATGAGCAATGCATGCATTACAGAGACGTCCCTATGTCTGGTTTGCATAAGATTTGGTGCGAATAGATCATGATTTTCATAGATTAACCTGTATGCACCCTCCATTATGATGAGCTGCTCTTACATTAAAAATCTAACAATAAAATAAGAGATTCAAGGAACTAGGTTCAACATATAACGACTGCCCCACTCCCTCACCCCAATCTCAATGAAATTTGAATGTACCGGAAATCGTTTCACAGAGAGATGCTTGGAGCAAAATAATAAAATAATAGAAAAAAAAGAAAAAGAATGATAATTGGGTCAGAATAGAGTAAATAGAACAGCTCATTTCCCTTTACATCACTCCTGATAACAATTATAAATTAAAAACTCCCAAGGTTTATTGCTTCGGTTGAAATCTGAATCAAAAAGAAGAACAGTCCGGGAAATCGATTGAGAACAGTCAAAACATCATGATTTATCAGTATTACCTCCTCCACTCGCCTCCTTCTACAATGAAATTCGGAACTCCAGACATAAGTTCCATATCTAGAATAAATTCTTAATGGAGCAAAGAATTATTCACAAAAATCAGTTGAGAATGGGGAACTTGAATGTATTGGAATTTCACTTTTTTGACCTCAGATTCGGATTCAGTGTACTTGAAAACACCTAGGTAACAATTTTCAGCTCGAATAACCGTTTCAGTTTGACGAGTAGGGAGATCACGCGTGACGTTGTAGTCCAAGGGAGCTGCAGGTTCCCCCATGTGGGCGGGGGTCGTGACGTCATCGTGCAAATGAATTTCAAGAGCCATAATACTGGCCAGATGCCCATCATACCGCACCTTCTTGAAAAGCTATCGCTCAGATCTTTCTATTGTGCAAATAAAAAATAACTTAGAAAATCCCCCATTGCAGTTCAAGTAGCGGTTAAAAGGATCAATAACCACCACCTGAGCCACCCTCTTCAATCCAAAACGCTTGAGGTATGTTGCACAAGACTAAAATTGAGGTCGAAGAAAGGAGAATATATAATAACGAAAATCGGGTAAAATAACCGCCGGGATTCAAGAAATGAGTTTTTTCGGCATTACCCCTCCATTCACTCCTTTCTGTCGGGAAATTAGGAGTTTCCGAGGTTTGTAGCACAACTAGAATACAAGTGGGATCGAACAAAAATAGAATCTCGGATTGGCTGATAATCGTGGCCTCAGCAGCGTTGACAAAATTCGTCACACACTCACTTTTTTCACAGATTCGATTTCGGAATGGTCTGAAACGGATTTTAATTCGTTTATTATTAATTTTTTCTCATGCTTGGATTGTTCCACACCACACTGGATTAAATTTAATTTTTTGTATACGAAGCCTTGCCTATAAGACGGGGTCCGTTCGAGCTGTCGTTTTATGGCGGCTTACAAGACAATTATATGTTTTACGTTTCAACAGTGCGTATGCGCGAAGTTAACCCACCATCAAGTTACTTTCAAGTCGCTTTGTCTCCAGTCGAACAATTCTCAGGTGGTTCCGGGCGACTTCTATGTCACATGAAAATGGAAGGATAGACACTTCGAACAGACCACCATAGACTATACGTATTCAATTAAAGATCGGTCCAAGTGACATGAAAGTGGCAGGTCGAAAGAACCTATTGGAGAAGTAACGTACTTACGGCAGTAGGTGGAAAGGGCCCAATAGTTGGACAGCTGGTTACTTTCTCTTTAATAACAAAGAATACGAACCATTTATCCACTGTGGATTTTTTTCACGGCTGAATACATTATAAGTATCACTATTCCATGTGGGAAACTGTAGCGTAACCTCTTAGTTGGAACTATTTTGTTAGGTTCGTTTCTAAAGTGGAGGTGTCCGAACGTTTGCTGTTTCTTCTGATTTCGGTGAGAAAACATGGTCTTTATCATAATATTTTCCTGAATATTAATTTTGATTTTTGTGTATTCCAATAATTGTTTTTGTTGTTATTTTTTAAGGTATCCATCTAGGGAATAGACCGCTCTGATAATCTATTTCCTAGATGAATACGTTGAAAAACAACATAGCGGAACATTCATTGGAATACACAAAAACTATCATACATAATCAGGAAAACTTTACCAAAATCAAAGAAACAGCAAATTTCCAAGAACCACTACTTAGAAAACGAATTAAACAGAATAGTTACAACCTATTTGGGTCATTCTCATTTCATTTGCCGCTTTGGGTCGTTTGAGAACCTCAGTGACGTGAAATATGAAAGTGCTCGAAAATGAGGTTAGATCAGCAAACACAGGTTACATTGCACATTGCAGATTTGTGTTCCATAGATGAACAGTGAGTTTTTCATTGATGTTGTATTTTATATATTTTTTACCCATCCTTAGTCACACTCCTGAGAGGTAACACTCATGAGAATTTCCAGTAAAAATGGCGTCACACAGGATGATGAAGTAGCAAAACTCGGGGATGGCTACTGTTTGAAACCTGTCACCAAGCAGGTATGGTTCTAGATATCGGATTATTTTGTTTAAGCACTAACAACACTCGTAATTAGTGTAACACTCATGATTGAAAATAAAAATACTCCTCATGTTTTTAGGCTTCTTTCACTGTAAAAACTGCTGCAACTCCAAGTACTCCACTGCAGTCTCACATCTTCAACTGGACAATATAACCTTCACATCTGACTGTTTCCCTCCATTTTCCATCGGTTCTCTTGATCGCAAAAAATGGTAAAACTCCTGAGGTCCCATTGAGAAGAGATATGGGGGACTGACTGAAAAACTAGTTTTTCACGGGTTGGGAAAAATCTTAAAAATGTAAATCCTTACTCTAAATAAAGAGGAACCAACCTACTGCAGCTAGTAACCCTGGCCAGTTCTAGATTGTCATTGTTTCGTAACTACCTAACTTATACGTACATATTAGGTGGGAGGGGACGGTAACACTCATGAGTTACCAGGATTTCAGGTTTCATTCGTCATCACTGTGTATTGGTTAAAGGGGATTTTGGGCAGTCAAATTATTTCTTCGTTGATCTCCCAACTTATACTACCCTTTTTCCCCCCAAAATCGCTAGTTTTGGTCAAGAATATTGTGAGAATTCGTCGTCAGCGACATGAAAGCGGCAAATGAAATGAGAATGACCCATTTCTTACTTCACTCCGTGGCTCTAACTCGGATGAAAGCAATCTACAGTTTGTTGCTAAAAGGACCGGACTCTTTGCTATTAAGGAGGAAGAAACAAACAAGTAAACGTTAGAAGTATAACAACCAACAAGTTACACTATGGTTTCCCACATGGAGTGGTGACAATGTATTACTATGGGAAAACTATCCGCAGTCGCTAACAGGACCATATAGGTACTGTTATTAAGGAGAAAGCAACCAACTGTCCAAGATTATGAACAAGAGTCACCCACATTGATAATTATCTCAAAACTCCACACTTGTCAAATCTAAAAAAACGCTTATTGTATCACATTCTCACAATCTCTGGGAAAATAAGAAAAAAGTTCCAATCATGCAGCATGACCGTATGAGTGAATTTTCTTATACTACCTGTGTTATAACATGTAAAATTGTATTAAAATTTGAGCAATTTTAGTTCAAATAACTTTGTAAATTGTTGTGACACAACTCGGTAAAAATTGTCTATTTTGCATCGCTAAATCAATTGTAATTATTCTGGACGTCTTAGACGCTAACGTTTACGATATTCACATTATGATTTTCGGCTTCCCATTAGCAACGCTCAAGTTGAAATTTACTGTCCGCAAAATAAATGTTAACTATTAATTTTATTGGTCAAATTTGTCATATTGTCTGCAAAAAATTGTTAACTATCAATTTTATTGCTGAAAAATTTGTTCTAAATAACATTCTATTATTTAAACAAAGATATTGGATTTCTAGAATTTTTTACATTTTTATCGATTTTGTAGCACATTTTCATGAAATTCAATTACAATTTGGAGCATAGGTTTGAGCTTTAATTTTTAAATTACCAACTTCATAGTTGATAAACTTAATTTGAGTAATATTGTGCTAAAAAAAAAATAAAAACACCGATGTTTAGACTTTTTTTGTCATTTTTTGTGAATTTTTTTAGTACATTTTTGAAATTTGACCAATTTAATGTGCTCAAAAAGTGATGTCTAACGAACTCATCCTTTCTTTTGAAATGCTTGATTTTTTGGTGGAAGAACGAAGTTTTTATCTCAATTCTATCGAGAGTTATCGTCTGGAATGACACATACATATATATATATATATATATATATATATATATATATATATATATATATATATATACATATAAAAAAGTGTTAAAATCCAGGAATCATTTCAGAATGCCTCAAAACAGATTTCGATGAAGAAAATTTTTGAAAATTTTTATTTAAAAATTTTTGGAGCCATTGCAATAGCTCTATTTTCTATGAAAATTCGCTAAAAGTAGAAAGATTGATCAAAAGCTTTTTTTATACTGAAAATTTTAGCGAGAAAGCCACCTTAAGTGCCCAACTATTGGGACTGAGATTCTAACAAACGTAAATCAATTTTTTTATAATCAAGTCTTTGTAATCAATTATTCTGCGTTGGAGTGTCTGTATGTACAAAAATATATGAACGCCTATGTATCACTAACTCTATGTCCAATTGTAATAATTATGTAATTAATATTTAATAATTAACATTTCACCCATTCAACATGGCCTTTGCACGAAAAATCGTGGTGTTCGTAGGTAGCTGAGCAGCATATTATTTCATAAAATAATAATTGCATACACGTACAATTACGTAATAGAACCATCATCGTCTGTGGTGCCGAAATCCAGTATGGTGACTGTGAGTATATGAAATCACGGGAAACGAAGAGCGCAGTGTCTTTTCCCACCCACTACGTTAATATGATCTAACTTTGGGTCACGGTATAATCATAACCCTAATTGTGAGTCGTAAACGCTGGCAGACGTGGAACTTTTGTGGTGGAGCTGAGTCTCATATGTACGGCTTCTAACAGATGGAATCAAACAAAGCATTCCGTGCTATATATCGGAAATAGCTAAACGCGGGTATGATTCAATCATTACGTCTAAGGTTGTTGTAAACGGAATAAAAATCTACTGGCTCTCAATAAATCAGAACAATACGTGGTCATCTTTTTTTTTTTTTTTTTTTTTTTTTTTTAAGCGAATTTTCGTAGAAAATGAAGCTATTGCAATGGCCACAAAAATTTTAAAATCAAAAATTTCGAAAATTTTCTTCATTGAAATCCGTTTTGAGACATTCTGAGACGAATTCTAGAGTTTAACGCTTTTTCACATGTATATATATATATATATATATATATATATATATATATATATATATATGTGTGTGTGTGTGTGTGTGCGTGTGTGTGTGTGTGTGTGTGTGTGTGTGTGTGTGCCATTCCAGACGATAACTCTCCTGAGGATTGAGAGAAAAATTCCGTTCTCGCACCAAAAAATCAAGCTTTCCAAACGAAAGGATGAGTAGTTCGATGGCCAACATTTTTTGAGCGCATCAAAGTGGTCACATTTCAAAAAATGTGCCCAAAAAATCACTAAAAATGGCTAAAAACGGCTAATTTATATTATTTAGCAGAATATTAGTCAATAAAAGTTTATCGACCATGAACTAGAACATTAAAAAATCTATGCAGAACTTTGTGCTGAAAAATTTCCTTGAATTTCATTAATATTTGCCAAAAAATACATAAAAACTGCACACAAAAAAGCTAAAAACTCAAAATATTTTTCGAATTGCTGGAAACTATTTAGAACAAGTTTTCTGCCATAAGATTGGTAGTTAAAAATTCCTTATTACATACAATACTGAATTTACGAAACAATTTAACATAGTATCGTACGATAATTTACAAGAAATCGCTGTTACGATCATGCTGCATTACTATTTTTTTTTTTTTTTTTTTTTTAAATCCGTTTTATTCCTCTCACCTTGATGGTTATATAAACGAATGCAAATCTATGACCTTTATCTAGAACTTCCAAAAACACACCTTTATGATGTGACTTCTCAAGATCTTAGTAATAATTCGTTTCGACTTTATATTTCATACCATCAAGCCAGATACGCTGTATGCAGATGAAGTGTATTTCCAATAATAATAAAATAAAAAATAACCTCTTTTTTAGATTTAAACAAACTAGTAGGTACGAGGCAACACCAAACAAACCTAAATAATGACCAAATAAGCATAGTCATCTCTTCTATTTGTTTCAGTACCAGTTAAATGTCGATGAATGATGATAGCAATGGATTTTAGACTTGCCGAAATATCGAAGTAAACATGGACGTTTATTTAGCCTTTTGAATCATCATTTAATAAGAACAATAGAACTCAGCTCAAGTTTACACAACGTAGGAATCGTTTCCAATACAACTTTAAAATAACTTCTTTTTCTGACAATCCAGTACATATCCCAGAGAAGGAGCCATTTAAGGAGTTTACGTGTTAACCATGTAATAAATTAGCTGACAGCATTTGCACGGTAAACACTTGGTCAGTTGCACACAATCTGTACTACGATCGATAATAATGATTTACTAATCATTTGCACCACTTTATTCACTAATTTATTATTTGAGAGAAAAAAAGGGGAAAAAGCGTATAATTCTATAATGCATTTGTGCAATAAAGCTGTCCAGGTAAAAAAAAATAGAAAAAATAAGAACAATAAGCTAACCTGACCAACATTCCGAATTCGGAGTTCCAGAAGATTCATCTAAGACATTACAAGTTGGCATACTGACACTGATTCAGACGAAAATTGTCACGTTGACTATTTATCATAATATGAAAAACTAAAATAAGACTAGATTTACTACAATAAGAACACTAAACTGAAAACGAGCATTTAATTTTTGAACCAACTTGAGTAGCTTATACAGGCTTTAAGGTGTTACGCGTAGGTTTGGCTAGCCCCTCTTCTCCTCTCTCGCCAGCTTGAATTTGATTGCTAAATAATTGCCTGGTTAATATGGCTCATATTCGTTCAACTAACAATACTTTATCTACCGGTCAGAACTTATCGACAAAACAACATTAGTTGATGACGTTGCTAATCATAGCTACCTGTCCTTACATTGCGAAGAGATTCATTGAAGAAGGAGGAGTCGGAACGTAGAAGAAAGAATACGAAACAATGGCGTTTTGAGGTAGGAGGTATCGGAGCGGCAGCTGACGAACAACATTTTTTTGCGCCGTCTTCACTCAATCTTGATTCCTTTGGCGGCTGTATATAATTTTTCAAAATGGACTTGCGTTAATGATGCAATATTGAGGAGCCTCCATTAATAACGAGGGTTCTCTTCTGGTAGTTCGAACAGTAATTAACCCTGCTACGTGCGACAACTTCCTAACAGTGCACCAACTTCAATATCTTCTAGGCTCTCTTCTCGGGATGGCTTGCCACGAACGACGTGGGTTTCCGAGGTTCCAACCGCAGTAGTCGGTAACTGCTAGCCAGCCTTAGAGTAGAAGCCTGGGTCACATCTCATATCACGATCCCGCCCTGACCCCGTTTCGGTGGTATATCGGACCTTCCAAAAAATAACGAAGGTGGCCTGAATAAATCTCAATGAGAGGGCAAGCCACAAACATTGGCTTTCCGCATAACAATCAAGGAAGATCAGTGCAAGGGAAAACCGTATCGTAATCAAAGCTGCTTTTCTCATTTGTTACAACGATTTCAGATGACTACTCCAAATAAATTTGAAATTAAAACAATCTTCATCATACCAGGTAGACTACCTTCGTATTTTGCAGTAACCTCGCTGAAGAGGTCTTGACCACCAGCGAGTCCATAAACATAATCCTTTTAACCTTTTGCTTGATCTTCTGGGAATAAGAATGACTACTATAAATATAAACACTAAAAGGTTTAGAGCCCTGACATTAAATTTTACCCGTTTATGTGTTTCGAGAGATGTCTTTTAGAGAGATAATGCTGTCCTAATAAATGAAGTCGGATTTAAAAAACGGAACACGAGGTAATTACACCGTCCAGATGTACCAAAGATACTGTCCGGATTTTTGTACAACATGGTATTTCTAACGAAGTAATCTTTAATTTACAAACACCACAGAACGATTTATTGTTTCAGCCAAACGAATTAGCGATTAATTGATACCATCGAAGAGAAAGATCAAACCGTCCTCTATGAATTCCTGGAGTAGTTTCTGGGTAGTTACAGTGATTCTGTGTACAGTAAATGGGAATCATCAGTATGTGACCCGTGCAGGCATAGCGCAGTACCTTGAAATTTTCATCCGCCGCGCCGCACAGAGGGGCAGAACACCCGAATTCCTGGACATCTGAAGATGGTCGACGGAAAAATAAAAGTCATTCGGAAACTCCGAAAACTAACCTATTTGTATTCATTTAGCCTCGAATCAACGCATTCTGAGCGGGTTGGGTCCAAAGCGTGAGGTTCTCGAGGTTTAAAAAGCGGTGATATGAGTTCGGAAAGGTTTATTTTCCTCAGGTTTTTTCGTGGTGTCAGTGTTTCTTACGACCGCGACCGACCGCCGAAATGGATCATCCAACCCCAGGGAAGTAAAAATAAGTTCGAGGTAACTAGCTTCATTAATTTCTTATTTCCGTCATTTCTTGATGTTAATATGAAAAAATACTAAACTAAACAGCAAAAAAACCGGCGCACCCTATATTTTTATTATTTTTTCACCTTAGCTTCAATTGGTTAATTTTTTTTGCATGTGCCAAGTAAAGTCGGTATCTTATGAGAACAGCAAGAAACAGAATGGCAAATAAAAAATACCCGTTTGAAAAAATCAGCTTTATTCACAAAACTTCGATGTTTGGACAAAAGTAAAAAAACATTCTTCTGTAGTTATCGTGTGAAAAAAAAAAATTAAAAAATGAATTTTTTTTGGAAAATAAATTTTTTTAACATTGGGTGGTACCTTCCCTTGCTTGTACCACCGCCTGTATTCTTCTCGGCATGCTGTTGATCAAATTTGAAACCCTTTCTTGTCTGATGAGGTCCCATTCTGCGAGGACCGCTGCCCTGAGGTCTTGGAGGTTCACAGGAGGGTTCGGTCGCTTTCGGATGCACCTCTCTAGCTCGTCCCATAGATGTTCTATGGGATTGAGGTCGGGGCTGCGAGCTGGCCATTGTAGGGTGCGCATGCCAACCTCTTCGAGGTAGTCAGTAACCACGTTTGCTACGTGTGACCGCGTGTTATCGTCCATAAAAATAAAATTATCGCCTGTGTAAGGGGCGAATGGCACTACATAATCTTCCAGGATGTCAGAAATGTACCTCAGTGTGGTTAGACTCCCTTGGGGGTACACATGGAGTTCCGTATTCGCCTCTGAAGTGATTCTACCCCAAACCATTTCAGAACCTCCCGCGTAAGGCACCCTTTCAGAAATATTGCACTGAGCGAAACGCTGCCCTCGTCTCCTCCACCCTCTAACACGACGATCTGAAGCGAATAGTGAGAACCTGGACTCATCGGAAAACATTAAGAGTGCTGAAAGGGTGCCTTACGGGAGTGGGTCTGAAATGGTTTGAGGTGGAATCACTTCAGAGGCGAAAACGGAACTCCATGTGTATTCCCAAGGGAGTCTAACCACACTGAGGTACATTTCTGACATCCTGGAAGATTATGTAGTGCCATTCGCCCCTTACACAGGCGATAATTTTATTTTTATGGACGATAACGCGCGGTCACACGTAGCAAACGTGGTTACTGACTACCTCGAAGAGGTTGGCATGCGCACCCTACAATGGCCAGCTCGCAGCCCCGACCTCAATCCCATAGAACATCTATGGGACGAGCTAGAGAGGTGCATCCGAAGGCGATCGAACCCTCCTGTAAACCTCCAAGACCTCAGGACAGCGGTGGTCGCAGAATGGGACCTCATCAGACAAGAAACGGTTTCAAATTTGATCAACAGCATGCCGAGAAGAATGCAGGCGGTGGTATAAGCAAGGGACGGTACCACCCGATATTAAAAAAATTTATTTTCAAAAAAAAATTTCATTTTTCAATTGTTTTTCACACGAGAACTGCAGAAGAATGTTTTGTTACTCTTGTCCAAACATCGAAGTTTTGTGAATAAAGCTGATTTTTTCGAACGGGTATTTTTTATTTGCCACTCTGTTTCTTGCTGTTCTCTCAGAAGATACCCTTTACTTGGCACATGCAAAAAAAATTAACCAATTGAAGCTAAGGTGAAAAAATAACAAAATATAGGGTGCGCCGGTTTTTTTGCTGTTAAGTGTATAATTTTTTCGATATGATATTGATTTTTCACCTAAAAGTGTACAGATTTAATGGTATTTAACGAAACCCTTTTCATGGCGTGTTTATTTATCTTTCTGGTGATCCGATCGCGAAGGAAATGTTTGCTCCAAGTTGCTCCTTCAAGAGAAATCGGGTTTCAAAATATCGCAACCAATAAAAAACATATTTTTGAGATATATCAGTTATCACATATCAGTTATCATTCTAAAGCCTCTTAGGAATTTTTTCCCCAACTGAGAGGGAGTGTCGCCTGCTCACCAGAAACACCTCAAGGTGTTTCCAATATTCCTATAAAAAATGATAAATTCATCTGAGAAATTATTTGTTAAAAGAATGAAATGACATGAAATTCCTGGATCGAGCCATTTGTGATGTGCAGAGTTAAGTATTGTTAAGCTACATACGTAGGGTACTTTTTAAAAATTCCGTTTTTGAGCTCTTAGCAGTTTTGGAGATTCTTCTATTCACAAATAGGTACCTATTAGTTGTTTTTACCAGTTAAAGAAATTTCTTATCTTTGTTGAACAATAATTTTTTGTTTTTGTTTACTCAGTTTCATTCAATTTGATTTATTTTTGTTGCAATTGATCCAAAATTGTTGAAATAATAACTGTCGAAATTTTTTTCATGGAAATCCGTTATGATGCATTCTAAAACGTATCCTGAAGTATAACACATTTTTTTATTATATATGAATATGTACATATTTGTATAATATGTGTTACTCGATACGATGATAATATATCTGCCCCTAGGAACGACCTAAAAACCCAAAATGGTTTCAAAATGTCAATAATGTTAAAAGAAAGGCTAAGTTCGTTGGCCAGAATTTTAGGAGTACTCTAATGGGTCAAAATTTGAAAATTAAGGGTCAAAAATCGCTAAAAACGCGTTTTTTGGTGGGAATTACTATTTTAAGTATAGGAACATATGTTATATTCGGAATCAGCGCAAAATTTCCTATAAGATAAGAATAGTCCATAAAATATTAAAAATTGTCATAGTTCAAAAATCGGTTGAAAATGGTTCTTTGAAAATTGGCGCATTAGCACATGCTGCATGAATGTTGATTCTATCATAAACCTGAGACCTCACCGAGTGAACCTTCCGAATTTAAAGTCTGTTCGACCTCAGTTTCGTGCAGTAAGGGTTATTTCCAGGTATTGTGGTGTTTCTGCCCCACTGTGCGCTGGTTTGAATTAATTTGACTAACAGTATATTTCAACCCCACTTCGGAGTGTATTGTCAAGGCTGTTTTATTTTAGTGTATGCACCTTTACACCTAGACACGGACCGAAATTAAAGTTTCACGTAGTTACTTACCTTCGTTCAAAGGTAACATTCCTACTGAAATGCATGCTGAAAACTTGAGGATTGAAAGTTACGCTTAGCAAAGATACCCAGCTACATGTACTCAGAGGTACCTACATCGCCCTCTTGTTTTGAACGGTAACGCGAACATATCAGGAGAGAGCCGGTCCTTTAGATACGCTAAGCATCCAAGACATGATTTACGAAATTAATACCTACCACATGTCACGTGAAATGACCTCCTGCCAACTTCCCATCTCAGTTCTATACCCATGTGTATTTTCACACCAACACGTTGTGATCTCAATCGAATATGACAAAGCTCCGAAATAAGAGAAAACTAGGGAATATGATTACGATTTTTATTTAAATTTCATGAAGATGATTTTTATTATATCTACAAAATGAACTTCCCAGTACAATCAACACTTTCCTGTCTATTGACAAAAAATTGTTTTTCTTGGTAAATGGAAGCAATCTACTTTATTTTTTGTATTATTATTTTTTTTTTTTTTAACAGAATTTCATCTCTTGGGAAAACTGCCTATCCTGCAGTAACACAATTACTTCGGAATTACTTAATTATACTGTAATGCTGTTAAGAACGAAAAAATAGATAGCAACACGAGAGTGCGCGGCTCTGCATTCTTTGGGTTTCAGGTCGGTGATTGGAATAAAATGCGATAGCCCTCCCAGCAGAGAAGTGCGGTAGATTGGAGCTCCATTGAAATCAACCTACTTTAACCCAAACCAAACTAAGCCTAGATAAATATAATTAGTAGGTATTTGATCCGAGTGGGGTGTAGGGGGTGATGGTGTTTGGTTTCGAATGAATTCAATCAACAGGATTTGAGTACTTATAAGTACTAGGCATAACATTTTCGTAAGTGTGAATCGTTCTTGACGATTAGAACTAATAACCCGACGTTGTTCATTTATTCACCATATAGATATTTGAACCACATAGTTTGCATTAAAAGGACACCAACGCGAAATTTTAGACTCTTCCCTTTATTGCAGATTATATTTATTAATTTTTCTTATTTACAAAGCATGCCCAAGTACAAAACAACATCACTCATAACGTACTGGATATAGAAATTGATTAAAAAACAATTCTAGCAACATTAAGCTGCGGCATAAACCATTAAATAAATAAGTAGGTTAGAAAAATTGTAGCAACTATTAAGAGAATATATGAACGAAGTGTGGATAAATAAGGAAATGGATAAATGAATTACGAGTTTTAAAAGTAATATTTCGGTTCATATTCCTGCTATAGAAATCGTTCATTTTCCAGAATCACATAATCGCAAAGCATTTAAAGCTGTATGTTTTAGATTCTCGACTCTAGCAGAATACGATCGATGGAATGCAACTCCCCCGACTATAGTAGAAAGTTGGAATAGGGAGCTGGTGGGTTAGACGAGATGAGAGGTGGCGCTACCTATCAGCTTCACTTTCCACTGGAGTCGCGAGAGTTAACTCGTGATGGCAGAGAGGCATGCGCGTTGTTTTTGACCAAATCACTCCACCCCCTTCTCCAGTTACACGCTCCTTACCCCGCTCTAGCTCTTTACCACTACCACTCCCGGACCAGAGAATCTTTTCCATCTGGCTCCAAACTTCCATTGCCTCGATGATACAACTTCCCAGCTCCTTTCTCGCGAAGAATCCTCGTCCTTCTTCCCTTCCATTCCGCAGCCTTTCATCGGCCGGCTCACACTATATCGACACACCACCGATTAGATAGCGACGCGAGTTCAATATCGTGCAATTGGGGAAAATGAGCATTGGAATTTGAACCGTCAAGTATACGATAGATATACTGACCCGAAATTTGCACATCACCGACCCTGCAACTACAACGTCCTACGAGAAGACACCGGAACGACGTGGAATAGTTCAGCTTAATTTTTCTGGTGTCTTTGGCCTTGTCGCTTCGCATTCCCCAGTGCCAACAATCATTATTTCAAAACCGAAGTTAGTGAAAAACGTTGTCTCTTTCCACGAAAAATAAAGAGTTACAATGTTAAATCGATTTCGACGGTTAGGCCATCATCAGTAACAAACAATAACATAAACAATAACATAAAAGTTATTGTTTGTTACTGATGATGACCTAACCGTCGAAATCGATTTAACATTGTAAATCTTTATTTTTCGTGGAAATAGACAACGTTTTTCACTAACTTCCGTTTTGAAATGGGTTTCCACAACTTCGTCGCGAGTCATTTAGTTCGTATCATTATTTTACAAAATATTTCTTTTACATTTATAACCATGTACAATGAACGATATATGTATAAGATTGATTGAAGTTAGAATACGTATGAATGTGAATCAATTTTCAGGAGATAAAATGAGTCATTTCCAGTGTATTGGAAAAACCCACAAAATACACCTACAACTTTGACAACAGCTAATGGTATGAAGTTATTGCTTCCTCACTACAGAAGGAAGAGAAGCTGTGTTCGTGATTGAAGTTGAAAAAATGTTTGTCCTCCAAAATCAAAATTTCCACTTGCTTTTTGCGTTTCAGAGCTTGCAGATCAATTTTGGTTCCGTGTCTGTCTGGGGTAAATCCTTGTCACGCCCAAAACTATACCAACTTTCGGTCCGATTCTGATGAACTTTGCAGAAGTTGGGCTGGTTATCTCCTAGACGGTTCCCTATAACGTTCATTGTCCTCACATAAATAGCAGTAGTCTGTGCGCATGCGCAGACATTAATCTATATTATAACGTCGATTTCTTATCATCTATTGGTCCGATTTCTTTCAAACTCAGGGAGTAGATTGATATATGTTCTAGGAAAATTTCCTACAGATTATATCGCGATTGGTGGAGTAATAACTATTGTGCACGCGCAAAACTAAAATTTATCGACACAGACAAAACTCCAGGACCGATTTTTGGAAATTTTTTAGGACTGTGTGGTTTAGCTTCTAAACATTGTCCTATAAATTTCATTGTTGTTGGAGTAATAGTAGTCTGTGCGGATGCGCAAACGTTAATTTCTTTTAACGTCGACTTATCAATATTTTGACTCGTACTTTGTTCTTCAACTACCTAATTCTATACGTTCATGTTACAATGAGTGAGGAAGCTATAATTGCCACCCCACTTGGCAGAAGTTTTTTCTTATCTTTCGACGTTTTCAAACAGAAGACGAGTTGTTTTGTTATTTCCAATATGAATCTAAAAAAAAACCATACCGAAGTTGTTGGACGTACCGAAATATGCCAAATTAGAAACTACGTAATGGTATAATTGATTATGGGTGGTCCGTCCTCAACTACATGTGTGTGGAATACGAGGTAGCAACCAAATTCACGGCTTTAGCTTTATTGGCAGAAGACGTTGTTCATTCATGATGTCACGTTTCTTTTTCCTCGTTGAAAAAAAAGAAAAAAAAAAAGACTTAGTTAGTCAGTAGGTAGACACAGTACACTGGCAGCAATGACAAAACTGACCGTTCTATGGGAATTACATCGTACCTGGGGTATCGGTGAGGTGTTCCTCAAGTATGAACTGTCTTTACGAGACGGCACCGAGACTGTACGGGCCAAACTTTTGGGTCGGTGTCGTGTTGCTGTGGGGTCGGTGGAGTGTTGTTATAGTGTGGCCCGGCCTATCCATATCTCAAAATCATTCTACCCAGTTCGTACAATGAGAATTTTATAAGGTGCCAGCAAACATTATTATATCAAGCATGAGGAAAGAAGTCATGTAGCTAGTGGTGAAGTACAGCCCTGTGCACTTCAGTTACTCTCAAAGCGCATAAAATTTGCCAAAACCTGTTGGTGATGGACCTGAACTTCTGTAAATGTTTCCAAATTCGTAAGTTTACCACCGCAGAAAGAATCCTACGTTCTTCAAGACATCAACTCCAACAGGCTGGTACCACCTACATTTTTTCTTGTAGGTACACATTTCCTTGAATCTGTGAGAGTTAACGAATATGATACCTACTACATATAGGGATGGGGGATGCTCGCTAGATATAGCCTTGTACAGACCTGAACGATGTAGTTAGAAATTAATATGATCTCGATGTAGATAGAAATTAATACGATCTTGATTATTTTAAAGTGGAAAAGAATATTAGATAGAAATAGTAGCATTCCCTTGAATGGACATCTATGTATTTGGTTTTTGTTAACAAAATATGTTCATTACCTAGATAGAATAGACATTCCCGCCTGATACAAGAACAATTTGCATGTGATTGTGTAATAATACAGTCTTTGGGAAACTTATTGAAGGAGTAAAGATTCAAAATTGATCGGCCTCCTGCTTAGGTGCGGAGCACAAGTACCTTACAACATCATTGGAGGGGAGAACTGGATACGTGAACATGGAAATATTTGTATAAATTTAAGTGAAAAATAATGTTGAACATCGAACGGCGAACTAAACCAAAACAAAATGAAATATAATTTCATCTTCGTCTTCTTCTCTCGACAACTTATTGCCCACATTGCATATTGTTGTAAGTTTAAGCTCTCGAATCGTGATTAAGACTGTATTGTGTGCTTGTTTGTAAATATCACGAAATTATAGTTACCATCATATGTCCTTAACCATCCTTTTAGCCCGCATACAATTTTCCGCTAAAAATTATTTCCGAAATGATTTTGATTACTGCGGGAATAGTGACACAAAACGTCAATATCAATAATTGATTTTTCGCATTTCGTTCTTTAAATAATTAATGGACATCTTCTCACCGTCGCTTGAGAGAAAAAACTATGATATGAATAGTTCTCTGACACGGCTTCAGCGAGCAGCGAACAATTTACCTGTTGACGTGGATCCCTTTTTTAATCGAATGCAATTCATAGGCATTCTTCAACTTACAGCCATCGCCATCGTCCTGTTATTACCCTCAAAATTAGAGCCAGTGTTGTGATATGAGCTTTGAGAAGTGTGGTCTGGTGACAATGAAACTTATGAGGGATCTTCTAGACCATAATCCATTAAGATATGACAATTTCATCGAAATCAGCTTAATAGCTTTGGCGTTTCCTTTATTATAATATTACTTAACATCGCACATGCTCAGTAGCCATAGTTGAGCCAATCATTGATATAAATTTGTCAGAAATCTCTGATATGCTGACAGAATTCGGGTCATCTAGGAGGGGTTATGAATCGATAGGAGAGCTAATACGCGCGATCTCTAGGAATTTCATCGAAGGCGGATTTGGTATAGTTTCGCCGCACAACAAGGACTGACCAAGGCAATCAGACAAAAAAGGCCAAAGACCAATATAGTTCAGAAAGCCGAGATACTCCAAATACTAGTGTAAATACTAAATTTGGAGCAGAAGATGTTTTGAACATCCTGCACGAATATACTGCTTCCAAATCTTCAATCGTGAAGAAAAAAATTTTTAACTACCAATTTTAAAGCAAAAAAAAAAAAAACTCGTTCTAAATAATACTCTGCGATTCAAAAATCGCTAACATAGAAATTTTGAATTTTGGCCAGTAGCTTTGAATACTATTGTTGTGTGTTTTGAGCAAAAAATAGAAAATGAAAATTTTCAAATTAGAGATATTGAAAGAATTGGAGGGAGGTCGTTTTCGAAATTATGTATCTGTTGTATCTGTTATTGCAAGAATTAAATAAATTATAGAACCTGATGAAGGGGGCATAGTACCTATTCCTCGAAACCACTCGCTCAAAAACAGCAAAAAAAAGGAGTCTGCATACTTCTTTCCACTACCTACAAATGCAGGAAATCTTGATAATAATAAATCAATATCATTCGGAAGATTAATGTTTTAAAAAGGAGGCGAATCTTGTACCAACTTGACAATATACGAGGGTCATCCCAAATGTAAGTTTCCCTTTTTTCTTTAAAAAAAACCTACAAGTCATAGAAACCTACGGATGGTCTCAAGTTTTTTGTTTGGATGTAGTGGTAGTCCTGTAAAAGTTTCAGGCCGCTGTGTTGGTTTGTTGATAACCTATTCAGTTATTTGACCCAGGAATTGCTCAGAAAATTTGATTGAGACGTTTTCCTCCACCCACCGTACTCTCCAGACCTCGCCCCGAGTGATTACCATCTTTTCCCGGTATTGAAAACTTTTTTGGGAGGCCAGCGATTTTCCAGTGACGCAGAAGTCGAGGGCGCCGTCAACGAGTGGCTGCGCGGATTGGACAGAAACTGGTATGCTGTTGGCTCACAAAAACTCGCCACACGGTATGCAAAGTGCCAGGAACGACTCGGCGACTATGTGGAAAAATAGTTCAGGTCTGCAGCTTTCCAACCATGTAAATATTTTAGTCAATAAAGCATTTTTCGATTTTTTCAAAAATAGGGAAACTTACTTTTGGGATGACCCTCGTATTTCATCATTCACACAAAATCTGAGGAGTCTTTCGATGAAGACTAGACGATAAACATTTGGAGAGTATTATATCCTCTAAACTCATACACTCGTACACCGACTCGCACTGTAGTCGAGCTGCTGAGCAGTAGCGTATAGTGAGAGAGCGTAATAATTACTAAAATTTGGGGTATGCGTTACCCTTGTTTTCATTACATATCCCAGCTGATTGGAAACCCAGGCCCGCAGGCTTCTCAATACATCACAGCGACTGTAATAGTTTCGAGGGCCAATAATAGCACAATACACAAGAGCAAGGAGACAATAGTGAGGGCGGTACCCGTGCATTGCTTCGTAAACATTTACTCACTCGGTCTAGTATTAGTTTGTCCAATTAACTCTCAGCCAACACGATGAGCTTTAATACAAACCCCGCGTCTGTTGTCTTTGGTTGAGTACCTTCAATATAATCTACCGCGGTAGTATTAGTATTCCATCACCCATTGGTATTGAATGCTAACTAGGTACTTACCAGCAAACAAACTTTATATTTTGTGATTGGGCAAATAATTTTTTCACGGTACGTCATTCACAATAAACGTAGAGTAAATGACCCGAATTCCACCTACCCTAACTGTTTCCTCGAATATCAACAAAATGTTATGGTTAATCCTTTATTCGGAAAAGTTCTTATTATTACGAGCAACTACCCAACTTTGATTCCTGGAGCCCTTGTTCAATTATAGGAGACCTAGAAGGAATTATAAAATGAAAAGCAAAAAAGTTGGAATTTTCATTTTCTCTGAAATGTTCCCAATTCCGCCTACCAGTTGTTCCTAAAACTGGTAGGCGGAATCAAAACTACAAAAACTTATCGGTAAGTAACGCATGCATTAGTGCGACGTCCGTACGTGTGGGTTGTATATGATTTTGGTGTGAATAGTAAGGGTATTCTTGTTCCATTTCACAAATCGAATCGTCGAAAATTGGAAAAAGCAAAATCAGTGCTGGTTACCTCCTAAACAGGTTATTAATAATAAATGATAAAAATGTTTGTAAAACAATAAATATAATATAATCTATCTACTAACTTCAAACTCGAGAATTTGAACAACTGTATTGACTCGTCAGTTGGTGTGAATAACGAGGATGACAATCGTATTTTATTGATAAGAAACGGAAGTTTGTGAAAAAACGTTGTCTATTTCCACGAAAAATAAAGAGTTACAATGTTAAGTCGATTTCGTCAGTTAGGCCAACACCAGTAACAAACAATAACAAATTATTATTATTGTTTGTTACTGATGATGGCCTAACCGTCGAAATCGATTCAACATTGTAACTCTTTATTTTTCGTGGAAATAGACAACGTTTTTTCACCAACTTCCGTTTTCAAATGGGTTTCCACAACTTCGTCGCGAGCGATTTAGTTTTTATTGATAAACATGTATCGCATCCGGTAGGGTCGTAACTACTTTTCAATGATTCGACGTCGAAACTCGACTTTCGAAGGCTTCTGCCCATCATAAAATAAATCGTGTTAAATGACCCCTCACACGCGCGTTGGAGCCCGGCGAAACTCAAGTTTCGACGATTGGATGATTCGACGTCGAAAGTACTGGAACTCAAAATACCCATGGTGAATCGATCGTGCGTTCAATGGATGTACTCTCCCTCCATTGAAACCTAACATGGATGTTCAGTTACTAATTTGGTCTACTTTTGAAATATATCTCAGAGGTTTCAAATTTTATTAAGAGAGGGTTTCTCGACTTTTTCTGCAATCTTCCAGTTTAAATGTGCCACAAACTCGTCGATTTCATTTTGATGACTGATTTTTGTAAAGAGGAGCGATAGAGGGGGAATTGATACCTCCTGTTCATGCTTTTCTCTTTCGATTTTGATTATTTTTTATTTATTTATTTATTATTATTATATATATATATTTTTTTTTTAGAATTTAAGCCGCATCTAATCCGGAAATGTCATTAGCGGCAATCAAAAAGGGGTGTCAAAAGGACACTGCAACGGGCACGATTCTAAGGGGAGCCATGCTGACCGTCCGTCACTAAACGGACTGCCATCACGGACCCCACTGGCAGATCGGAGGGGGAGAAATAACTATAATAATAACAACCCGCGAAACGAGGCATCGCCGCACTCGGCCTCAAGGGATACAGCGATGACCGCTTTGTAATCCCTACTCTCTTATTTATTATTATTATTATTTTATTTATTTATTTATTTTTACTATGTTACTCGAAGTATTTGGTCTCTTGGTAGAACCATCTCCAGTAAATTGAAATTTCATAATGTACCGTGATATTGTCAACCAATCTGCCAACTCATACTTTATTATGGTTTTGAGTGGGGGGGGGGTTAGTTCCTCGCAGCACATTCATGTGAGGTTATGATGAGTGGTGGGATAGGTGTGTCCGAAAGGTGCTTAAGCAATTTTAAAATTTTCTACCCCCACCCCAATCACGAGCGGGATGGTGGGAGGGGGTGAGATCCCCGTGTATTTTGCGTTCCCACCGTCAATTCTCCCTTCTACACATATGTCGGATTTCAACGGGGCTTTTCCTACAGACTTGGGATGGAGTCATTAATAAGCATCATATATACCCAACTGGCTACAGAATTTAAAAGAAATCGGACCAACAATGATGGGAAATCGACGTAATGAGAAATTCACGTTTGTGCATGTGTAGAGGTTACTGTTAACTCGACGGCATTAAAAGTTATAGGGGGCCGTCCAGGAGCTATCCCGCAAAATCCCTGAACATTTCATCGAAATCGGGCTGAAGCTTGGTATTTTTTTGGGCGTGACAAGGATTTACCACAGAAAGACAAACATTAGACAGACAGACAGACACGGAACCAAAATCGATCACCGAGCTCTGAAACTCAAAAAGCAAGTGGAAATTACGATTTTGGAGGACAACAATTATTTCCACTTCTATCACGAATACAAAGCGTCCCTACCTTCGGTAGAGAGGAAGCAATAGAATGTGAAATGCGGAATGCTTAATAGTAAAACTTCCAACTGGAGTGTAACGAGAGGCAAAATAAACTCACTTGATCACTATCGAAGTATATAAAATGTTGCCTCTCACATGAACGATTTCAAACATTTTATAAGCATCAGAAGCTATTCAGATTCGGCGCTACAAAAAACAGAATATGCGTGAAAATTACCAATAATTTCCCTTCATCTCGAGCTGCACTTACATAAAAATTCTGAATCGGTGTCCCCAGTGGCGCGTGGTAAAGTTCAAATTTGGATTTGCTGCAATTGAAAACATCTACGAAACTCAAGCCCGATATTTTCTTTAGAAAATCCTCATTTTCACTCAGTTTCTGGACTTTCGTTTTGTAAGGTTGTGAAGCTAGTTTTGCAATAATCACATGTGATTCATATGAATTGATACATACGACACCCACCATAAATGAACCAAATACCTACGTTGCTACCAAAAATAGAATTATTATCATATAGGCTTCTGTTGTTATTTACACGCAAACCAAATTGAGAAAGTCATTGAGATTGAATGCTGATCCGGAATAGTGGAGTTCGAATGTACCTGTGTACTGATGAGGATGCAGTTGGTTGTTGTATGAAGCACAATGAGAGAGTCGGTAATAATGATCCGAATAGAATGCTTCATCCTTGAGCGGTACCTTTTGTTTAGCGTCGAACCTAAGATAAAGTTTTTGTTCATTTTGGGTTTTGTTTATGCTGACAGTATTGGTTGAAGCGCCGACGGACGATAGGGGACGGCCGTGACGAATCATAACGGACAACGGCCGCCCAAAAAAGTATAGAATAAGTATTCCTCACTTAATTGTAAGGCACTTCCAAACAAACGATAGTGGAGAGGTCTCAGTAGTGAAACTTGTTCATAAAGATTGCGTCTTTGGACTTCAATGACCTCAGTAACTTGACCAAAACCGTGGTGTTGTTTTTATGATCCAACGGTTTGGTCTTGACTACATCCTACTGACACCACTACCTAGCCTTCTAGACACAATATCATCACATTTTTTCGTATTCCTGCATTTTTTAGTATTCAATTAAAATCTGCATGGAAGTAACAAACGTTTTCCATTAGATTGATGTTGACAATCATTAAGAGTTGTCATTATATTCAATATGATGTTTTTCCTGGAAGTATCTTTAGTTGTGATGAGATAGACACACTCATACACGTTTGATATGTCGTGGTACAGATACGAACCAAATCACTCGTGACGAAGTTGTGGAAACCCATTCCAAAAGGAAGTTAGTGAAAAAAACGTTGTCTATTTCAACGAAAAATAAAGGGTTACAATGTTAAATCGATTTCGACGGTTATAATGAATTATTGTTTGTTACTGATGATGGCCTAACCGACGAAATTGATGTAACATTGTAGCGCTTTATTTTTCGTGGGAATAGACAACGTTTTTCCACAAACTTCCGTTTTGGTGATACAGAGACAGCTAAGCAAGGGAAAGTTTATAATAATGTATAAAATATCCGCATGAAAAAGTGTTAAACTCCAGGAATCTCCTTAGGATTTAGATAAAAATTCCGTTCTTCCGCCAAAAAATCAAGCTTTCCAAACGAAAGGATGATTAAAAATGTGCTAAAAAAATCACAGAGAATGGCCAAAAACTGCTAAAAGTCGTTAAATTTATATGTAAAAGCAGAATATTGCTCAAATAACGTTTATTAACTATAAAATAGAACATTTAAAAATTTATGTACAAAAGTATGCTGAAAAAAAACTTAAATTGCTATAAAATTTGCTAAAAAATCGATAAAAACTGCAATACAAGGTAGAAATCCAAAACCCCTTGTTAAATAGCAGATTATTATTTAGAATACGTTTTTTGTCATAACATTAATAGTTAACAATTTCCTTGCACTCAAAAAGCTTAAATTTCAAAGCAATAAATCTAACACGATAATTTACGAAAATTCGCTGATACGATCATGTTGCATGACTGGAACTTTTTATGTTTTTGGAGCCCTTTTTTTCTGGACTCCGCGCATGGAACAAGACATTTGTTAACCCCATCATGTCTCAAACGTTGATAGATGTAATTGAAATGTTTAAAAATCGTTCGTATAATGCCGTCCGAAGCGTTTTTCACAAACAAATGCCGCTCGAGTGCTCGAATGAGCTTCGACATACTTTTCCATCAACACCAAGGGAAGTCAGGATTGGAATAGAAAATCAGTATCTCAAACACATTCAGAATAAAGGGGAATTTTCATTCGTTTGACTTTGAAACATTTTGAAAGAATCAAATGAAAACCTCCGAGGCATGTAAGACCCATCTATTTGCTCTCCATGAGGACAATTGAAGAAAAAATACAGTTGTTTGTAAATAAATATTTAAAAAAACATAATAATAATAATAATACTAAATAATAACAAAGAAAGATAACACTCATGTAAGGTCGATCCTATTCGGTTTTATTTTTTTAAATGTGCATCCGATAGCGAACAATCCTTGTTATAATAATGAAAAAATTGATGAAAATAAACATGATCGAATTGTTTCATTAATATTGACGAAGTTTGGATAATAAGGGGTGAACAATCTTGCCGCTTTCATCTCGAGAACTAAATCCTGAGTACTGACTAAACCGTTCGTGTGAATTGCCAACAAGTTTTAATCGAATTACTTTTAGTTGAGACTCACGTTCAATGAGATTATAACCAATCATTCGGACAGAAATTATTTTTAGAGTTATATAAAATACAAATATAAATGACGGAGAATTGTTACGAAGTAAAAGTTCCTATTAGCGAATTTTCTTAGAAAATGAAGCTATTGCAATGGCTCCAAAAATTTTAAAATAAAAATTTTCAAGAATTTTCTTCATCAAAATCTGTTTTGAGGCATTCTGAAATGATTCCTGGATTTTAACGCTTTTTTATATGTATATATATATATATATATATATGTATGTGTCATTCCAGACGATAAATCTCGATAGAATTGAGATAAAAACTTCGTTCTTTCGCCAAAAAATCAAGCATTTCAAAAGAAAGGATGAGTTCGTTGGACAACACTTTTTGAGCACATTAAATTGGTCAAATTTCAAAAAATGTACTCAAAAAATCTCTAAAAATGGCTAAAAACGGCTAAAATCGTTCAATTTTTATTTGTTGGTAGAATAATGCTCACATAAAGTTTATTAACTATAAATAGAACATCCGACAATGTATGTACACAATTATGCTGAAAAATGTACTTAAAATTCATCAAAATTTGCTAAAAAATCGATAAAAACTGCAAAAAAAAAGTTTAAAATTCAGAACCTCTATTTGAATAGCAGGTTATTATTTAGAATACGTTTTTTGCCATAAAATTAATGGTTAACGATTTCCTTGCACTCAAAAAGCTCAAATTTCAAAACAATTCAACATTGTACAATACGATAATTTACGAAAATTCGCTCATACGATCATGCTGCATGAATGGAACTTTTTCTATATGTTATGGTCTTAGGGCGTACCAATGGAAGATGCAACCAAATATCCCTTCAAATTGGAAAGGTCACGAAGAAACAGCCCTATTGACCCGGATAAATGGCTATGAAATTAGAACAACATGCCTTTAAAAATAGCTCGCGCATGAGCTGGAGAGGAGGTAAAGGGACGAGGGCTTCGAAATTGATCCTAAGGAATACAGAATGGGTCCGTATGAACCTCATTTATGAGTTAGATGGTGCGTGGTGGTGTTAATTAGGTAGAGGAAACGCGGAGTTGACACTTTGGATACCTACCAACTCATTTATGTCAAGGAAGGGACCCCACTACAAACAAATTGACTAATCTGGTCGCTGTCACATCGCGTCAGTAGAGTAGCACATTCCCCTCTGCCCCTACCACTACTGGCATCCCACCCTTCCTCACCAATACGGCTTCCCTCAGCCCTACCGCAGCTTCTTTTGTATTTTTAGTGCCTTTCATGACAGCTGAATTTTCTCGTCATCTCTTCATCGTGAGCTTGTTGTTGGTATACTATTCCCTTTTGATTCCACCTCAGAACGTGCTGGTACCAAAACGAACTTGATACAGGCGTTCTCCATCACAGAAACAACTTCTTCAATACGGGGTTTTGGGATTGGTAACATCGGCCTTTTTTCTTCGTACCAATCTTGGCCATAGTTCAAATATACAGACAAGGGAATTCTAATTATTAAGTTTAGTTTTAAGTGAACACCACCTAACTGTAACTGAAATATACGATTCCCGGCTTTTTTGAATTACCTGTTTATTTTATAACAAGTAACGCCTTCACGAAAACATGATCAACCATGTCAGAAATATTATTAAACCGTTAAAATTTGGATTATTTTCTAAACTTTTTTATAACGAAACACTTAACTCAGTCCCTACAACATGATCAGCAAAACAAAAAATTGGATGTCAAATTTTTTTTAAACATGAAATCATGTTTTAGTGATGGATCCCCCGCCGAAAAGTGAGACTATAAAGTGAGATGAAAGTAGCGCCAATAATTGTGATGATTTCCGCTTACAACCGAGTCGTTGCTAGGGATATGATACTTCGTCGTTTTTCATCCCACAAAATTCGTTGACCATTCGTTCGAAAGCTCTCGATTTATCCAACCATACTATATTAACTACTGCGAAGTGCGTGGCCAACAAGCTGAGTTATGAGCATGGTTATATAAATAGTTATTGTTTACACACAGGTGATCATTCTCAATAATTGATATTGTGAACATGATTGCAACCGCTTGTTAATTTTTGATGATTTCATTGAGCTGGTGTTTCGATTATGTGATTCATAGCAGGTGATCCGAATATTGCGAGAACGGTTTGATTTGTGAAGCGGTGGTTAAATCATTTTAATAGGTAATTTCTATACTTTACACTAGAGCTCAATCGTCGTGATCATTTCTGTAATAAAGTGAGAGCGAGGAGCTAAAACATGATTCCATGTTTTTTACATTTTAGCAGTCAGGCTCAAAGTAATCACATCCCGAAGGTCCGAGTTTTTTTTTCCTAAAACCACTGATGTTTTTAGTGAGCTATTGAGAAAACTGCTATTTCAATTAGAAAACCGAAGTTACAGTTAAACTATCAAAATCAATTATTTATCGAGCTGGAACATTTTGGCATACGATCCAAGGCGAATCTCGGCCTCGCCTAGCAACTCTTTCCAAGTCACGTTTCCTATATTGCAGCTAGCGACCTGATTTACTCTAGCATTGGCCATTTTCATTGGGATTCTTCTACATTCTATTCTTCATTGAACATGCAACGTGATATGTGACATATGTGATCCGAAGGATTTTGGGAAATCAGAAATGAACAGGTTATCTAATGAATACGCAGCTGGTGCGAAAATTATCAAAATGGAATCCAAATTCCTTCAGAAATGGTGTTGCGGTCATGAATAGTTTTCGCTCACCATTCGTCTTTATGGCAGAGTAAAGTAAGCAATACTGCCAATTTGTCAAACTACTAGTGAGCTGACAGTATTAGTGGTCGAAACATCATGAACGTCAGATTCAGCTTTCATACCCGGTTCTCCGTTCTCCAGTTAGTAAATGTCGGGGTTCAAGTATCATCCATTTCTGTTGACTAGAATTCATGGTATTGGTCAATTTTATTTTAATGATGATGAATGTTAAGCTTTTCAAACGGCAGCTAATTTAAAAAAAAATCTCATAAATCATTGTATAGTTTATATGAGGCCACTGGAGAGTCATCTAACACTCGTCTCTCAAGAATAATATGATGGGAAACTGATACTGAGGAGCGAATACGATCACCATTTACTGTGAGCGCTGATGCAGAACTATCTACAAGAAGAATAAAAATGCGAACTAATCCCATTGGAGGCTGATCGTAAAATTCCAATAACGCCGAAGCCGTTATTTCTGCGTTTGAAAAAAGATAGTACACCGGAGACGAAGAATAAAAGTAGAGATAGGGAAAAGGACTTTTTTTTAATGGTTACCTAACTGTGTAAACGTTTTTGACATTGACACCGTGTTACACGTGGAGATTTTTCAAGACCCTGATTCCATAAAAACGGGAACATATACGAAAATAAATGGGAGATTCCAGATCTTTATAAAACTACAACGCTAAAACCTTCAAGCCCGCTTTAAGTAGGCGTTGAATGATTGCAAATAACTCATCTCTCATTAAATCCGGAAAAGGAATTTTTTGGGGGTATGTGAGCATAACCCATCTTTTCTTTGCACAACCTTAATTGGTCTCTACATCAGTATCACGCAACTGTGTTTAGATAAAATGGTATCTTCACCTACAGAGGTGGATCTTGTTTGGATTCAACGGCAAAGCTTTGTTATCCAGACATTTCACGAAACGTAAGAATTGGAATCTTTGACATTTAGGGAAGAAAAAGAAGAAAAAGAAAATTTAACCCAACAATCAGGTTTTTCTAAATGATTTTCTATTTACTGAAGTGCCTACTGGTGTGCAAAAAGGAATCTCCATTACTTGATTGAACACCTTCAATCCTTTAGTAAGTTTTAATCGCGGATCTGAAGAAAAAATTTTCAAATTTTTAAATTGAAGTCCTATCTATTTCGAAAATATCAATTAAATATAGTTTAAAAGTAGTCGCATCGGTTAAATATTATAATGTATGTATTTAGTAACATATAAGTAAAACAAGTATAAACTAGCAGTCATTCATTCCGCATAGGAAAGCTTGAAGTAAAGAATTTTTCACTAGATTGATTTAAGTTTAAAATCATGAATCTAGAACTCCATTCATCTTAATCTGACCACTATATCTGCTTTCCCGAATTTAGAGCGTGCCCACCTAAGGAACCCTTGACGTTTACTGATCGTAGGGCGTCGCCGTCGGTCGGTTCGGATTTCGAGAGATAAAGATGCATAGTAGAAGTACTATTATACTTACTTATAATTAACAGAACTATTATTTATACTGAAAAGATGCATTGTAACGCCAATTTCTAAAAAAGGCGAGTATAGATAAATACAACTACAGACCTGAAAGTCTTATCTGCTTCCTGGCTAAACTACTCGATAAACTAATGCAGACTCGACTTATGTCAAATCTTGATCAAATTAATTTCTTCTCTCCAAACCTTACAGTTTTTTAAGGAATGGGCCTTGTGAATCGGTTCTTCTGGATATGACTAGTCACTTCTTTCAGGCTATAGATCGAGGTTTGTACATGGTTGGCTGAGTTGTAGACATGGCGCAGGCATTCGAAATGGCATCCCATAGTGTCATCTTGCGAAAGTTGAAAAAAGTGGGAGTCAATGTAATTCCATAAGATTGGTTAAGTTCCTATTAACCCAGCACCCTTGGAGGGTAAAAGTTGATGGCCCTAGTGGCTCTTCTTTGTCTTCATCCAATATCCTACAGAGGGGTGCGCCTCAGGGTAGCTTGCTTGGTCCTACTATATTTTCGGTTCTTGTAAATGACCTTCATGACATCCTTAAAGGACCCAGTGTGCGAGTAGTAAACTTTGCTGACGACATGAACTTTTTAGTAAGTGGAGGAAATTTACCCGAATGCATCGACTTTCTTAGATCTTAATTCGTTGACTTAAAGAGATGGATAATTCAAAACGATTCTTCTAAATATGAACAAAACAAAATGCGTATGGTTCAGGCCACGAAATGTGGCTGCTTTGACTCTCTCCACAGCTGGTACTGGCTAGCAAATTTCATTTTCGTCCTCCGCGAATTTTTTGGGTGTTCAGGTCGACGAGCATCTTTCTTTCAGCTCACATATAAAGGAATTACAATCAAGACTAAGCAGCTCGTGCTTTGGGCTTCTTAAGCTTCGGCTTCTCGTGTCCAAAGAAACTCTTGTTACTCTAACTCTAGAAAGTCTTGTCCGACCTATCAAGGGTCCGGTACGGAATATTATTCTGGACGACAAAAACCAATATGGAAAAAATCTTCAAGATTCAAAAACGTGGGCATCCATCCATTGGCATCGTGCCGTGGTTTGATTTGCAGAGAGGGTTTTCCCTCCCCTCATTACTTATTTATGAAGCCCTTTGTTTTATTATTAAAAGACAGGGTATATTCATTCATTCGAAGATCACCCATGAACGAAACACGAGATTCGGAACTGCACTGCTCAGAGTACCTCACCATTATCTCGAATTTTTCAAACGAAGCTTTGATTATAATTCGATTAACAATTATAACCATTACGATCATCACCTCACCCACCTAGTGCTGCTAATACCAAAGACAAATGTAAAAAATTTTAATTGACAGGGAATTTTATTGCACGTCTGAACATTTTAATTGTAGATAATGTTTTTAAGGTACCTATAACTATTGTAACAATCTTTTGACAATTGCTATACATCTGTATGAGTGCTTCATTGCAATAAAGATTTATTATTATTATCATTACCCTAAATTTTGCTAAAACTAAGGTTTATATTGTCTTACAATCATCACCAATATCACCTTATTACAGTCGAATACGTGTTTGGAAGAAAAGTCTTGTACCCTCACTTTCCATCCAATATGGGGGAAAAAGCACTTCAGGTTTATAGCTACCACTGTTTCCCCAACCCTAGGACTGGACCGATGTTCGGGAGGAGCGTAAAGAAGTGATGCCGAACAGATCGTCAGCATAAATTATACATACTACTTAGGTACATTTAATCCATCATGCGGATAACAATGCGTAACACTGAGGAAGCCATGCATCTTTGTTGTTGGGAATAATTTCAATGACACCGGAGGTCGACTCATGGTATCATAAACACTCTTAAGATCTTAAATACATCGTCACTAGACGCTGATACCACATTCGTGTGAGGCCTGTGGTTCTAAAGCAGGCGCTATCCAGACGACCGAGCGTTATTTACAACCTGTCGTTTGCTGCTACTTAGAAGTAGTAGAAGGGAAAAAACCTGTTTGACGCGTCGTATTCGGCAACAAAAGAGGTGACCCAGTAGGTGAGGCTCCATCAGAAAATATAAAAAACAATGTCGGCACGACCAATCTTCACATGATTGGGAGAACAACCGCTTGCCTGCACCCACCATCTACTGGTGCACATAGTATATATACTCGTATTAACGAACAAAGGTGAACAAATATTTGATTTAGAACAAAGTATTATTTTAACTAAGCGATACTGCCATATCAATAGCAGCGGTGGAACGCTTATAGTTTTCATGGCAGTAGGTAAGTTGTTTTTAATTTGGATCGGAAGGAGTAATGGGTAGAATAAGTAACAAAATGCAAATTCTATTGACAAAATTTCAACACTGGATCCGTTGACAGAATCAAAGGTGAGTGCTTATGCGTGTGACGAATTGTGCGCGGCGTCCAAGCCACTTCGTTCAAACCATTTACGTAGTTTTGATTTTGCTCTATTTGAATAAGTTTTTGGTCCAAAGTTCGCCTCATCGAGACAACACTGATGATTTATAGAGGAACATAGAAAAAAATGGAAAAAATTCTAGTCATGCAGCATGATCGTATGAGCGAATTTTTGTAGATTACGGTATTATATAATGTTACATTGTTTTGAAATTTGAGTACTTTCAGGGTAAAAAATTGTTAACCACCGACTGTATGGCAAATGAACTCGTACTAAATAATATTCTACGATTCAAAACAGATATTTGATTTTTAGCATTTATTCAGATTTTAATCGATTTTTTAGCAAATGAAGTTAAATAAAATTGAATGAATCCAGTACAGCGATTGAATGAAATTCAAGTAAATTTTTCTGTATAATATAATAATATGATATACAATATAATTCGTTGTTGATTAACTTTTATTGATCAGAATTTTGATAAAAAAAATTTAAATTTAACGAGTTTAAGCTGTTTTAAGTCATTTCTAGTAATTGTATAGTACATTTTTTTAAATTTGACCAATTTAATGTGCACACAAAGTGTTGGCCACAATCTCATCCTTTCGTTTGGTAAGCTTGATTTTTTAGAGGTAGAATGGAATTATTATCTCAATCCTAATGAGAGTTATTGTCTGGAATGACAAACACGCACACACACACATTTTTTTTTTTTTTTTTTTTTTTTTTTTTTTTTTTTTTTACAAAACTCTCCTCAAAGGCGGAGGGGGCACACCATTAAATTGAAAAAAATGAACAAATAAAATAAAAAAGTGGGGAGGACGCCCAGGTTTACCCGACGCCGGCTCTAGGGATAAGGGAAGTTGCAGGACGAGGAGGAAGAATGGGATGAAAGGAAGTGCCCCTATAGAATGACCACCAGTTCAAGTAAGAACCCCTCAGGACGCGGGTGGTGATACCACGGAGTACTCCTGCAGAGATGCCCAACTCGAGTAACTCCGTGGCACTTTTCCCGCACCACACCCCGCGCCATGACACGGTCGCGGCAATGACCTTGATGTTATTAGGTGCCACTCCTTTTAGCTCAGATATCGCTTGGCGCAGATCATTTCTATCATATTTACTTTTCTTAGCCCGCCAGGTCTGCTCCATGTCCACGCTGCCACTGACAACCTGGACATCCAGGATTATGGCAGACCCACTGGGCTTGATTGCAACGATATCTGGCTTTTTGCCCCGGTCACTCGGCATGTGGTATAGTCTCTCCCTTTCGACATCCCAACCGCTAGATGACAAAGCACCTGCTATCTGCTTGGCAACCGCATCGTGACGTAAAATGCGGCCACCGTGAGTACGAGGACACTGCTGCACTACATGATACAGATTCTCATTTTTACCCCGACAGGCACGGCAAAGGGTGTCAACTGTCCCGCGACTACTCCTCGAACACCTCACCGAGGTGGCTAGTGCAGCCACCCGGACGGCGTGAAAATGGCGATAGTCGCGGGCCCCAATGCCTTCTGAAGCCCATTCCACCCACTGGGTAGAAATGGGGGATTCAGAGCACTGTCATTTCTAGTAATTGTATAGTACACTGCTGCCGGACAAAGTCCAGGTTTTTTTAAATTTGACCAATTTAATGTGCACACAAAGTGTTGGCCACGATCTCATCCTTTCGTTTGGTAAGCTTGATTTTTTGGAGGTAGAATGGAATTATTATCTCAATCCTAATGAGAGTTATTGTCTGGAATGACACACACGCGCGCACACAGTGGCGATAGAGGATCCCCCTGGCGTACCCCACACACATCCCCCACATCTCGCCTCCTGCCTCACACACACAGTGACACACACACACACACACACACACACACACACACACACACACACACACACACACACACACACACACACACACACACACACACACACACACACACACACACACACACACACACACACACACACACACACACACACACACACACACATATATATATGAAAGTTCCAGTCATGCAGCAGGATCGTATGAGCGAATTTTCGTAAATTATCGTACAACATTATGATGCACTGTTTTGAAAATTGAGATCTTTGGGAGAAAGGAAATTGTTAACTACCAGTTTTATGGCGAAAAACCCCGTTCTAAATAATAATCTGCTATTCAAAAATAGATTTTGGATTTTTAACTTTTTTGCAGTTTTTATCGATTTCTTAGCACATTTTAATGAAATTCAAGTACATTTTTCAGCATAATTTTGTACATAGATTTTTATGCTCTATTTTATAGTCAATAAACTTTGTACGAGCTATATTCTGCTAAAAAGTATAAATTTAACGATGTTTGGCCGTATTTTCCTTTTTTTGTGATTTTTTAAGCACATTTTTTGAGATCATTCAGTATATTATCCTCAGCACTTTGTTCTGGATAGTTGTAACATTAGAAGTAGGTATTCATTATTAGGTATTATGTTATTAGGACATCTAATGATTAGTTGTGATGAAAACATCATAAAATAGACCAGCTTAGAAATTAGCTTTTATGGCTAGGTAGATGCATTCGTTCTGCCATGGTCCCAAATCTGGCTGGTCGGGCGTCATCATATCGAATCGGATTGGGAGACTTCCGGGTCCAGTGTGGGTGCACCTTTAAGGGTGATCCCACAATAAACAATCACCTTCAGAACACTGCTCAACTACCCTCAAATCCCGAGCCAATTCTGGGAAGTCGATGTTAGTGCATCTGTACACTCTAGGGATATCCGATACCACAAAAAGTATCGAAATCGATACCGAATCTGGTATCATATTCCAAGAACCGATTCCGATATAATATCATACTCTACGGGTTCAATGAGGGATTCTCCAAGGCACTCAACCAATCAATGAGCGTTACCCATAGATGCAAAAAAGGTATTTTAACTATTTTTTAATGGAAGAAGATTCCATCCTAAGAAGTTTGGCATCAACCGCACTCTACAGTTTTCTTTCTATGATTTTTTAAAGTTTCGCACGCTGGTGACGTCAAAGCACCCTCCCACCTGGGTGGGACTCCACTGCCAGTACAAACTTTGAAAAATCAGAAGGAAAACTACTTAACGTAGGATAGTGCGGATGGTATCAAATTTCTTAGAATTTAATATAATTTCAATTACAAATATTAAATGAATACGTAGGAAATGATCATTCCGGAAAAAGCTTATCAAATCTGACCGAATACTTATTTGCATTCGAAACGGAATGAAAAGCAGGTGTAAAAAGCACAGGGACAGGTGTATAAGTTCATGTAAATTTCCAATAATATAATTCGATTGTGAATTCTCTATCTTGATTTAACATGAATATTGAAAGCAAACACCACGATAACTGTACATACTTTTCATTGAAATAAATTACCTAATTGCCCTTCGCTTAAGAACTTTGATTAGAGGAAATACAACTCAGTTCTAATATCAAAAGCCGTTCTAGGTATAAAAAATTATAAGCTTTATCCAATTATTTCTTCTAGCACCACTCAATAATGTATTACTATTTATAAAGTAGTCGAAAAGGTAATATTCAAAAAGTATAAAAAGATAGTGGAGCTGAAGGGTGGTGGGAACTCTTGGTTTTCAAAGAATTTCAAAAGCGATCCAAGTTACCTCACTAAATACAGCATTCAATAATTTCTCGAACTCTGGCTGAGCTGGATTCAAAGTTGTAAGTCAGTATTTCATCGCGGTTTACATTTACCAGTCCATCAATATTATTGTTATAATAAGACCAACACAATTCACATTCGATAATCAACACATATTCTTCATCATCTTGGTGAAACGTCAATGTTCAGGTCATCATCAAGGGACTAGCCTTTACTGTAACTCCCGGTAATGTACGTACCTGGATCTCGATCAAGACTGAAAATATATCTTCGCGAACCGAAGAAATGCATGTGTGTGTGGGTTTGTGACGCGTGATAAAAATCAATGCCGTTAAATACAGGGAGGGTTTGATATTCCTCCTACCTAATCACTAGAAATACATTTTCTCCCAATAATTCTAATTTAGAGACAAAACAATGGTGCATTCCCTTTACTTTTTAATTAGCATGGTAGCAGAGCAGTGAAACGAAAAAATCTGTTTAGCATCATGAGTGACTCACAGTTTACACTGACTCTTGCATTTCTCCTGGATGGTATCATTCTAGGACATCTAATGGAATCCGACTGTCGCTGACAACTGTTGTTGACATCAAGGCGAGGAAATAAGTAGGATGGCCAATAGGACATTAATCATTCCATTATACCCCTATGTCGGCCGACCGCATCCATTCTTTCGAAAACAATGTGCAAATGAATATATACGACGTTTAATTAGAGAATGGGAAAAAAGAGATTGGAACCAGTGACTTCTCTCAACCAATGTTCGTGGTAGACACATTTCCCTTTGAAATAAGCGCAACGCCCTCAAGATGGTGGGTAGGGGTGAAGCCGGAGTTGTGAATCAATGTTTTTAAATGATTTAACTCCATCACAAATCTCCCATTCGACTGGTAGGTGCCAAGGGCCCCTCAGGCCTTTCCATTATAAACATGCCAGAGCCGTCACGTATTTCTCTATTTTCATTATTTCCTTTTGTTTCTTTTTTTATTTTTACCTCAGAACCGCACCATCCTCAGTCGGACTTCCATTTCCATTGCATTAATAATGAACTCGGAGTTTCAAACAGTCACAACTTCTTCTGTCCATTTGGTGTTTTCTTTCTTCCACCTCTTGCTTTTATTCACCCTTAGGGGTGGTTTCTCAATTGCATTTGTAAGAGCCTCGGAAGGCTGGATAACTGACAACTTTGAAATAGAAAATTTAAAATGGTTCGCGGAAACTAGATGCAGCATATATTTTTCAAAAGAAATAACGACTAGTAAATGTGGCTGTTTTCGTAACTGTGACAAGAGCTAACTGCAAGCCATGGATTCCTGATTAATAAAACATCGGTTTGCACATTTCGAAATTCATAAGAAGTAGACTTATATTTGAATATAGGCAAAGAGATTACATATTCAAGGAAATATTGCATAAGGTGGAAACGAAAACGACGATGCCATAAACGTGGTGATTAGTAATAAACACTGACCTGTATGACTCTCATAGGTAAGCCGGTTTCTTTCGCCAGTTGCTCTCGTATGTGTCGCGTGGGTTTGGGTGTCTGGGAAAATGCAGTCTTGAGGATCTCTAATTGCTTAGCCTTAATGGTCGTCCGGGGACCCCGTCTTTTGGACCCGGAGTTACCATCTTCAGGAGATTTGTTCTCCGTTTGTGAGTCTCTCGTCTCAGGATCCCCATCCAGGGAACCTGAAAAACAACCGTACACTATACAAAACTAATATGTCTATACCTGTTGACATCAGATAAATTTGTCATGGACATTTTTGAATCTATTTGAACTTGATAGTCACTTTTACATCAATGCTTTTTACTCCACATCAGTCATTCACTCTCAAGGCTGCACCTATCACTTATTGAAATTTCATCGGCAGAATAATGGGAGACTTGAATGAATATACTTCGAGCTGCAATTGGAAGTTGATGGTATCAAATGACTGATAAACGGGAGCCTTTACAGTGTTGATCAAATGCTTCCCAAGATGAACATATTCTATCGAACCCCCAACAACATTTTGGAAACCTACAGCTATGTAACTATACAAAGCTACAGCTGATCGGGAAAGTTCAACGTTCAGTGATGTTTCATGTTTTTGGTAAGCATATAAAAATACAATCAGTTTCAACATTTAAATATGAAATGACGAGAACTTCGAAGTAGGTACCGAGACGATCAAAACTAGAGATTATTCAGCAAAAATTATTTGATTTAATGAAGAATGGGTAACCGGAGATTCAAAAGCCAGAGCTTACGCAATTATCGATATTTCGAATCCCGAAAAGAATAAAGGGCTGTACGACCTGTAACAGCTCCTAAGGCCACACATTTGAACCAGAAAGTGCAGATCGATCGGTCTAACTTTCTTCGGCCTGAACAAAAATTGTCAAGTTTTCGGGTTTAAAACTAACGGAATGCTAAATTCCTCCTCCAATGTGAATTTCCAGTGACGTCCTGCACAACCTGACAGTTTTCTTCGTAAACGATGAATGAATAAATTAAACAATAAACAATAATAAATGAATGATTATACATTTCTTATTCACGGTAGATCCAGATGCAAGAATTTGACTAAAATGGATACTAATACCAATAAGGGAGAAGGTATTGAATGCCGGTTTTTTCCGCCTTTCTGTTCGCAGGTTCTGGGAGCCTTCAAAAGTCGTTGTTTCTCTATAATAGTGTAAGACAAGAAAACTTCATTATCACTCCCATGTGAGTTATAAGCATGCTGGTTCGCTTTAGCCACCAATTTTATTGGGTGAGTTTAATTTCATTAGATCAGGTGTTCATTGACAGCCGTAAAGAAGCTAAATTAATAAACTTTACGGCCGGTGTGTATGTGCGTGTGTGTGTGTGTGTGTGAGTGTGTGTGTGAGTGTGTGTGTGTGTGTGTGTTATGCATTTTTAATGAGGATAAATAGTTAATAGGGAATAATTGTATACATTTCAAGGACCGAGGACATTTCTTAGTCAAAATTACACAAGGAAAGTTGGCCACAGGTAGGAGCGCTCTTTGACCTTACTCCCAAAAAAATCTTCATTTGTACATGAAACTCTTAATATACCTTCAATTTTGTAATAACAGATAACGCAAAATGGAGTACTGGAAGCGGAGGGGAAAATAAGTGGGTACAAGATGGTACTTTGTAAGTTATTAGTTGTCAGGGTTGGCACGGCATTGTTCCAAACATCTTTAAAAACAGGCCAATCTAAAAACTGTTCAACATTAGTTTTAAACGTTCAACACCACGACTCGGAAAAAAACAGATCATAAAAAAAAATAATAATAAAAAGAAAAACTTCTCAAAGGAGGAAAAAACTGCTATCCTACTACGTTATTCATAGAACCAGTTGAACGATTCTAGTTCGTTTAGGAAACCAGTACGGTACTATACGGGACGGTACCATGCGCGGTGCAAATTTAAGAATTCGTGAAATACTCGGTATGGATTAAAGGATTCGTATAGTTGCCGAGCCCGCAATCGGCATCTGAAAAAACAAACTAGTCTGATACGACGAACTATAACTACCACTACTACTTATAGTTCGTTGGTCTGATGATATGAGCTATACTTAGAAAACCGAAACTGGGAAATCCGGTAATAGCATTCTTGGAATACCATGGGCCCCTTGATATTTGATAGTTGTCACGACACGCCCCTTATCGCAGCCACGTAATACGAATGGATTTTGGATTGGTTTCTGAATTTTGAAGAGTGAAGATGTCAGCATCAGAGCAAAGAATGATATTGTGTGGAAAAAATTAGTTGAAATATTTTCATATTCGACCCTGACACCGGTGAAATGTAGAGCATGCAACGCGGAAATGATGGGGTTCGTTCAAATAATGTAAAGCCACTTGAAAAAATGTTACCAGACTGCCAATATAGACACCGATTAAGATGAACACAGGAGGTTTGCATTTAAAATTGAAACTAAATACTGCCACATTCAACTTGGAATTTCGCATGTACACTGACATAGCATTATAACAGTATTGTTTGTGACTAGTTCAAATACAAATGTTTATATTATTGGCGAACACAGAGATCTCCTGTGGTGACTCACCCCGACACTTTTCTGCCTGTCCGTCTGCGTCTGTGATGCGATACAAGACTCTATTTTTGTGTCGTTTACACTGAAATTTCGGGGGGAGACTCCTCATACCCGAAATTCCCTAAATAGTTCTTGGCGATCCCATTGACGCCGGGTCGCCAGAGCCAAAACATGTAGAGATTCAAATTTCAGTTCAAATTTTCTTTTTTTCTTAACTGTTTGAAACAAATGCCAAAAAAAAGTTTTCTGTATAAAACACATTTTTGCCAACTGTCAGCTGCTGAATACAAAATATGCAAAAACCAGGTCGCACTTGCCCATAGTCTCCTACGCAGTTTTGGGATCATTCAAAATTATTACACTGGAGAGGATCCAGTTCGGTTTCAGTCTTCGTTTGGTTTTGAAGGTCATTCAATTAGCGAATTTTCGTGGAAAATGAACTATTGCAATGGCTCGAAAAATTTAAAAATCAAATTTTTTGAACAATTTCTTTATTGAAATCTGTTTTGAGGCATTCTGAAACGAATCAGGGAGTTTAACGCTTTTTCATATGGATCTATATATATATATATATATATATATATATATATATATATATATATATATATATATATGTCATTCCAGACGATAACTCTCATTAGGATTGAGATAAAAAACACCATAAAAAAAAATCAAACTTTCCAAACGAACGGATGAGTTCGTTGGCCAGCACATTTGGAGTACATTAAATTGGTCAAATGTCAAGAAATGTATTTTTTTTAAATCGCTAAAAACGGCTAAAATTTGTTAAATTTATATTTTTTGGTGGAATATTGCTCAAATAAAGTTTAATAACTATGAAATAGAATATTCTAAAATTTACGTACAAAATTATGCTGAAAAATGTACTAAAAATTAAATACAATTTGCAACAAAAAATTCGATAAAAACTGCAAAAAAAGCCATAAATTCAAAACCTCTATTTGAATACAAGATTATTATTTAGAATACTTTTTGTCATAAAATTGAAAGTTAACAGTTTCCTTGCACTCAAAAGCTCAAATTTCAAAACAATTTAACATTTTACAAAACGATAATTTACGAAAATTAGCTCATACGATCACGCTGCATGACTGGAACTTTTCCAATGAGAAGCTCTCCTTTACAGGAGTCAAACGCCTTGGCGAGGTCATCTTTATCTCACCAGAATACCTTTAAGATCGTTTTCTCAAATCAAGTGTAAAGCGCCATTCAACTCCAACAGTGTATAGTCCGTTCCGATATCAGGTCGAAACACCAATTACTTATGATAAAAAATATCGCGATGAATTGAAAAATCTTACAATTCACGTTCAAGTATCTTCGAGACCGCACTCAACATACCTAGCAATCGATTAGTAATTACCTGAATAAGATTTGACTTCTCCGTTATTGCATGGAATTATTTTGGTTTATTATTTTAAATAACCAAGAAAAAAATTTGTCTACCCCCCCCCCCCCCCCCCCCCCTCAAAATTTGTTGGTTCACGTCTCAAGATGCTTAGGATCCAAAAACCGAATTTAAAAATAAAAAATAAATAGAAAATCCGTACGTCCGCTGTACGCCGTAGGTAAACTAATATTTTCTAAATTATCTACAATATTTCAATGACTTATAGAATCATGCTGATTGGCATATTCGGTCAATCGAATATGAGGCTTTGCTAATCTTGCCACCGCCACAGACCTCGGTCTATTGCTGGCAATTAATTATTGTCACATAATAAACCTCTTGTTTGTATTGGTTAATGTTGGTACAATAAATCATTTTCATTCATTCATTCATTCGTGCTATGGATACAAGGATGTTGTGTCAAGTCCAACTTCGGAGACTTTCCTTTTTTTCTAATTTGATCTCATTTCGGTTCATTATTTTCAATAAATAACCTTTGTAATCGGCCATGAAAAACAAAATGTATCTCTCCCCCCCTCAAAATTTTTTGGTTTACGTTTCAAGATGCGTAGAATCCAAAAACCGAATTTAAAAATTAAAAATAAATAAAAAATCCGTACGTTCGCCTGACGCCGTCCAGAGCTTTTCTCCAAAAGTACTGGACCAAAGTTTATGAAATTTGGCTCAAAAATTACACATCGCCCGGGGATGTGCCAGTAACATCGGCATCAATTTTGATCAACCCTAAAGGGTAGTAAAAAAGGGCTGAAATATTGAAAAATCAAGATCTCAGACAATTTTAAGGTAACATTGTTTTTTTTTTTTTTTTTTTTTTTTTGTAATCGATAGATCTTATCCCAAATAACCGAAGGAAACTCCACGGATCGCAATACATTCATCCGTTTGCTTTCCCTATGGGCTAGAACATTGACAGGATAAAAAGACATCAACACGGGAGTGAATCGCAACTGTTGAAACAGGGAAAATCGCATCGAAAACTGCGATATCGTATCAGCTGATATAATTGCAATTTAATTATCACTTCGTGAAATCGTGTAGAAATTTCTGTAACCTAAAGATGGAGTTGTGAAACATAGGTAGATATCGAGGTGATTTGTTTCACCTGATTTATTTAATCTCATTAACTTTAATGAGTATAATGACATGACAGTGCTACAATTTAATATTAAAATCAGGTTAAATGCGAGTTTAACGACGACTTGTTTGATACTTTGAACACGTAGAGAAAGACTGAACTGTTGACACCTAATTTGTACACGTGGAGGAGGGGAGTCGAAATTTGGTCTGTAATTGATTTGTAGCAGTAGATATACTAATCATATTTTCTTAGACTAAGGTCACTTTCCATACTGCTAACAGCAATGTTCAAAGCGTCCATATCCTCTTGGGTGGTACTACAGATCGAACTGTGGGGAGTAACCTCGATTAGGAGGTAAGCTGTGACACGATCGCGGTCATGACCTTCATTTGCAGCCACTCCTTTTAACTCAGACTGAGCTTGTCGCAGGTCATTCCTGTAAAACTTATTTATCTTAGCCAACCAGGTCTGTTGATTACCATTGCTGACACTGTCAACCTGGAAATCCATGATTGTGGCAAGCCCATCCGACTTGCCAACTTGCTTGATGGCTCAATATGTGGCTTCTTCCCCCAGTCGTTGGCATATGATTCAATCTCTCACTCTTCACATTCCAGCCGCTCGATAAGAAAGTACCTTATATCTGCTAAGTGAATAATGTAAAATGCGGCAACATGCACGCACCATGCGGCCATGCCTTGCATGTGACGCATAAGACGCATAGTGGGCCAGAATTAACATCTGATACGAACTAAATCACTCGCGACGAAGTTGTAGAAACCCATTTCAAAACGGAAGTTAGTGAAAAACGTTGTCTATTTCTACGACAAATAAAGAGTTACACTGTTAAATCGATTTCGACGGTTAGGCCATCATCAGTAACAGACAATAACTTATTTGTTATTGTTTGTTACTGGTGATGGCCTAACCGTGGAAATCGATTTAACAGTGTAACTCTTTATTTTTCGTGAAAATAGACAACGTTTTTCACAAACTTCCGTTTTTTATTAACATCTGGGGGAAACTTTCCGTTTTATGTACTGTTTTTATAGGAAATCTTGCGCTGGTTCCAAATGTACCCTTGTTCCTACACCTAAAACGATTTTTCATCGAGTTTTCAATAAAAATTAAAAAAATTAATTAATTAAAAAAAAAAAAAAAAAAAAAAAAAACACGTCAAAACACGGTTTTTTGTTCGATTTTTTTTCTTCAATTTTCGGAAGTAATTTGCATTCCTATTCAATTTTTTAAATTAAGAAAGTTGTAAAAAATTAAAATCTGCGTCGATTGAGCACAAAAGTAGCTAAACTTAATGAAAAATAAGAAAGTTATGTTGTTTCAAAATTTGAATGTTGATAAAATTGCTTTTAATTGTACATAAAGCCCTTAAATATTCATGCTATTGAATTTCGCCAAGAAATAATATTGTCGATCATTAATTTCTGCGTCGATTGAACACAAACAAATTTCAAAAGCTTAAAAAAACTGAGAAGCTATATTACTCGGAAGTTCACTCTGATGTGTTTTTTTTTTCTTTCTCACTACATGCTTGCTCCGGAACCTACTGGAACCTACTGCCATGAATCTGTTCTACCACATAAATGGTTTACAGAAAAACCGAAACCATCACTACGTTTCTGTGCAAATTTTTTTTTTTTTTTTTTTTTTTTTTTTTTTTTTTTTTTTTAACGGCAATTGAACACAAATCAGCTAAACTCCATAAAAAATAGTATATCTCGGAATTGGATGAATATGACGAACAAATACGTTTTGACGAGTTTTCATAGTATGGGATAAATACTCTTCCTATCACATCAGAGATAAAAGTTGTTGGTCATCAAATGCTTGTCTTCTACCTACATCATCAAGACGTGATCAAAAATATACACAATGTAGATAGGTATACACTATAGAAAATAGTTCACTCACGTATAGTCATATCACTAAGGAGCTCACAACAAGCCTCTTTCTTCATGGTCCACAGAATCACTGGAAGTCTATATATTAAAATCACATTCCAACTCTATTTCCGAACACGTCCTGATGATTTAGAGGTGGTAGACCAAAAATTTGACAGCCAACAATTTTATCCCCAAAGTGATATGATAGAAAGAGTATTTATCCCATAATATGAAAACTCGACAAAACATGCGATTTGTTCGTCATATTTATCCTATTCTGAGATAACCTTTTTTTATCGGGTTTAGATGTTTTTGAGCTCAATTAGCGTAAAACTTAATTATCTATAACTTCTCTTCAAAAAAAAGATAGGAATGCAAATTCACCTCCTAAAATTGAAAAAAAAAGTACATAAAAGCTTATATTACATTTTTGCACTGAAACGGGGTGGTGGTTGCGGTTTTTCTCTAAACCGTTTGAGTGGTAGAAAAAATTTACAGCTGGGTTAGCAGGTTCCAGTAGGTTCCGGAGCAGGCATTTAGTGAGGAGAAAAAAAATCGAGTGAACTTCCGAGTGACATAGCTTCTCAGTTTTTTTAAGTTTCTCAAATTTTTTGGTGTTCAATCGACACAGAATTTAATTGTCTACAACATTATTCACTATCACAATTCGATGAAATGAAAAGTTAAGGACTTTATGTACGATTAAAAGCGGTTTTATCAACATTCAAATTTTGAAACGCCAAAACTTTCATATTTGTCGATGTATTTAGCTGATTTTGTCCTCAATCGACACAGATTTTAATTTTCGACAACTTTCCTAATTTAAAAAAATGGATAGGGATGTTAATTCACTTCCAAAAATTGAAAAAGAAAAAAAAAACGTGTTTTTGACAATTTTTTATTGAAAACTCGGTGAAAACCCGTTTTAGGTATAGGATCAAGGGGTATATTCGGAACCAGCGTACGATTTCCTATAAAAATATATCTTAAAACGGAAAGTTTTCCCACAGATGTAAATTCTTTACCACTGTGCGGCGTGGCGGTGGTGAGGGCACTGCTGCACCAGGTGATTAACAGACATTTTTACTCTGACAGGCATGGGAAAACTTACATTCTATCCCACGACTACTTCTAGACCACCTCACCATGATGGCTACAAAGTGCACTATGAATCATGCAGCACAGAAGTGAACCCATTACGTAAACTGCGTTTTGGAGTGGTGTTTGATGCTCGATCGCACCACAACAACTGCTTCCTGACAAAGTCAAGGTGAATAGTAGCACGTGCGACCCACCAAGATCGAGCCTCTGGGGGCAAGGAAGCACTGGCGGCATAAATATGGGATGCTGGATGAAACGAAGACAAAACTGAGTTCACCGGCATTGACAGATGCAAGGATGCACAGGCTTGGGATTCCAGGGGGAAGCCCAACCAACTGCGTACTGAAGATTGAACTTCATGATCTAACTCAAGCAGTCCTGTATGCCTGCCAATGTGTAGCCTTTAGGTTAGCTTTGACAGTAGGTAAGTGCGAAGAGGGCATAGGTCCTGCTATGGTTTCCGTTGAGCGTTGGTGACACAAGCTAGTGCTCCAGCAAGGTTCACACGGTTTTCGGCAATGGTGGCCACACCCTTGAAATTGTCTTCATGGCACTACCAAACCTCCTCTGAGCTGAATAAAGTACCTACATTTCCAAAGAATTAAATAGTGAATAAATAAAAATAATGAATACCGTTGGAAAGAGTATTAATGACGCAGTTTTTTAAAAATTTGACTGTCTCTAAGATTGATTTTGAGGGAGTGATTAATTTTTTAACTTTTTTTTTCCATTCCCAATATCTAAGAGAACTAACATATGTTTTTTAATAAATGAGTCTGAATTGTATTAAATAAATATGAAAATCATCTGCTCTTAAGGACAACTTAACGCTGATTTCGAAAATGTGGTCGAAAATTCTGGAAAGTTGTTTCGAAGGGGATACATTTAGATTTTAATGTCTAAAATGTGGTATTCTAGAGAAAAAAAAATCTTTGAAAAAATTATATCTTGGCAACGGATTGAGATAGAAAGGTGCGGCTGGCGGCATTGTACAGCATTTTCTGCCTTGTTTCATCCAATTTTTGGTTTATTATTTCCAATAATAAGCCTATGTGATCGTATAGCAAAAAATTTTTATAACCCCCCCTCAAACTTTGTCACTTTACGTTTCAAGGTGCGTAGAATCCAAAATTGAAATATCCGTCCGCAGTTCGCCGTCCGGGCAATAAAAGGCATAAGAATTTACTTAAAAAACCCGTTCTTTCGCACATAGACTCCATTTGGGGTCTAGTTGGTCCAAACGTTTAACCATCCCGATCGCTTTACTCGCATAGATGCTATAGGCCAAAAACGGGCGAAAAAGTGTCTTTTTCGAGACTTTGAGTGTTAGACGTGTTAGATGCACGCCTGGCACGCTTGGCAGGGGGTAACGGTGGGTGGTGAGGGTGGTGAGCGGGGGGTGGCGTGAGAGGAGGCGCCGCGACACCTTGTGGTGGGTACAGCGTTCCTTCGAGGCATGAATATATGTTTTTTTCTAGGTCATATTTGTGTGTTAATACCAATGCTTTTCCTACGCATATTTAATAACATATCCTCTCGACTTTTCGTACGTACTTAGATAATGATATTATTAAGGCAATAACTATTTGAATAGACAGGAGCTCAAATCGAGAACTATAAACATGCGTATATAATTATAGAAGTATAGGTTGTGGCAACTCGAAATAGGACACGCCGAGGAGTCTGGACGTGCCTTATGACGTACGCAAGCCAACTAAAACTACGATCAAACTCAATTGAAAAAATGATAAACCTTGTGAAATAATTTGCAGCGTTTTTATCTATTTATATTACATGATCATGCAATCAAATTCACTTCCTTTCGACTGTGATGTCTACGTTGATACCTAAATTTTCCAAGGTTTATATGATAAACCTCAAATTAATTGTAGGGTTATAGACAAATTCACCCTAATTTCACCGGAAATTATGTCGCGTTGATAATTTAAGGTCCCGAAATACCTTGTGTCGATCAAATTTGGTATTTCCCAGGATACTCGGTACATAGCCGTTGGTAATTTGGCAAGGACTTGAACCGGGATTGTACTTATTCGCTTAACTACCCGATACCATTGTACAAGCTTTTACACGTGACCGATACCGCTGACAATAGCTAACCCTACGCTCAAACGATCCAATCACAGTTCAGACAATTCAGAACTACGAATTTGACCCCGGAAAACCGATAGAAACTAAGGAATTTTACAGAAAAATGGGAAAATTTAGCTATTTTCTCCATTTTGCCGCTATATAAGTACAATGCCGGTTCAAGTCCTTGCCAAATTACCAACGGCTTTGTATCGAGTATCCTGGAAAATACCAAATTTTATCGACACAAGGTCTTTGGGGACCTTAAATTATCAACGCGACATAATTTCCGGTGAAATTAGGGTGAATTTGTCTATAACCCTACAATTAATTTGAGGTTTATGGCCGATAAACGAAGCAATCATCGGCGGAAAAGTATAGCAAAAAACGGAATCATGTTCAGAACATGCCAAAGCATATTATCCGACCATAATAGCATGTTTCTAGTACAATTATTAACCAGGCGACAGCATTTTCGGTGAAATTTTCGATTTTTACTTATCTTCAAGCAGCGCCCTCTGCCAGTTTACCGGGTAACTAGTAGAAAAAAATTGAAATCCGTCCTTCAAATCATCACCTCGGCACCGATTCAGAGATTGGTTTACGATAGCAGTCGATAACTGGACAAAATCGACCCAGGTAAAGTGGTTAGGATTAATATTTTTTACTAAAAATTTAGGAGGGTCATCCTAACATACCGAGGAAGCAAAAAAAAAAAAAAAAAAAAAAAAAAAAAAAAAAAAAAAAAAAAAAAAAAAAAAAAAAAAAAAAAAAAAAAAAAAAAAAAACAATGGGGACAAGAAATCCCAGAATTTTTTTTTTCTTGAACCACCCTAATGACCCAGCTTAAACGAGTCTTACTGACCACTGGTCTGTTCCAAGGGCCTTGAACTACCTTCAAAAGTATTACGAACTAAATCTCGAAGTTGTGGAAACCCGTTTCAATAAAAAAATGGAAGTTAAAGAAGGAACGTTGACTAATTCCACGAAAATAAAGAGTAACAATGTTAGATCGATTTCGACGGTTAGGACCACAAAACGTAAAAATTAGGTAGTCACCATAATCGAATGGTTGTCATATAAATATAAATTGTAGAATAAAACAGTATTTCAGATGGAATTCTTGGACCGTGATGATAATTCCCACAATATTGGTGTAACCAAGTAAACAACATAAACATGTGTAGGTAAATAATCATCCAGTATGAACAATTGGAGAAACATCCAATACCCACCAACAATTGAAAGGCTTTGGGTACAAAGGGCGTAAGTGCCAATATCCACTTTTTCCATATTATATTTTTTTCTGGACCTATATACCACTAGCTATTTTTCTAGAAAGGGCTTAAATAGCTAGTGGTATATAGGTCCAGAAAAAAATATAATATGGAAAAAGTGGACGTTGGCACTTACGCCCTTTGTACCCAAAGCCAATTATCAATAAACCTTATGTAAGACCGGGAAATTTGTCACTGGTCTAATCTACTGCTTTCATGCGTAATGTCAATCTTCCAGCCTCGCCTCAGGAAATCGGAATTTTTCGCTCGCTGATGAAATAGTACAACGTCGGCCGATATCGACTCTTATCTCGAATAATTTGGGGCTTCATTATCTTCCTAAGTCAAGCCGGAAGACTACATATGATAACTATTCATCTTTCCACTCCATGTGCTTGCATGTGACTTTGATAAAATCTACTCGGTTGAGACGCGGCCCCGGGAACCTTGGTGAACTGTCTCATCTAGCCGTCGCGCCGTTTCAATAAGGAAGCTTAACCTGCAAATTATATACCTAATGTCCATACTGACTCGTAAAAATTGCTCACTATATGGCTTCTACAATGCAAAGTTTGCGAAACAAACTTAGCAATCGCGATATGTTCTAATGTGATAATCAATGAGCATTTGAAAGGCCGTCACCTTAGTATTAGGCGCGCTTAATTGATTGGTGTAAGGAGAACCAAGTGGTTTTGAATGCCGAAAGAACACAGATTTTCTGCATTAGGAACTAAACTAAAGGTCGCGGCAGTTGCACTGCTTCCATCCTTGGTCTGCGACTGTATTTTTCGAACACTTGGAGTCATCATCTTTCTACTTTACCCAGCTCTCTCGCCAGAGTAGTTCATCTTCTCAAACGGCTTCAAACCCTGTTTTAACAAAAGCCAATTCCACTCTTTTCGAATCGATGGCGCGGCATCATATTGTGGGAACGGTTTGGTGAAGCGATAAAGGGATTTCGACAGTAGAAGGCACCAAGGGCTTCACCCCTCGCTTCTACAATAAAGGCCGTATCACACTAGCATTTTTTCCGCATTTTTTCGGCATTTTTGATACCTAAACGTGAAGAAGGCAAAATACTTTTTTCCAAGGTCAGCTGTGAATGTTGAGGAGGAATAAGTGCAAAAGTTCCAGTCATGCAGCATGATCGTATGAGCGAATTTTCATAAATGGTCGTATTACATTTATGTTAAATTCTGTTGAAATTTGAGCACTTTGGGGACAAATAAAAATTTTATTATATATTCTATAGCAAACTAACTTTTTGACAGTAATATTCCAATAAACAAACGATTTTGTGGATTTTTACAATTTTTTCAAGTGTTCCTATAGATTTTTAGCTTATTTTAATGAAATTTAAGTACATTTTTCAGTACAATTTTGTGCTTAAATTTTTAAATGTCCTATTTCATGTTCGATTAATTTTTTTCGAGTAGCATTCTGCTAAAAAATAGAAATTTGTTAATTTTTAGCGGTTTTTTGCCTTTTTTAGTGATTTTTTAAGTAAATTTTTTGAAATTTGACCAATTTAATGTGCTCAAAAAGTGTTGTCCAACAAACTCATCCTTTCTTTTGAAATGCTTGATTTTTTGGCGAAAGAACGAAGTTTTTATCTCAATTCTATCGAGAGTTATCGTCTGGAATGACACATACATATATATACTTATATATATATACATATATAAATATATATATATACATATAAAAAAGCGTTAAAATCCAGGAATCATTTCAGAATGCCTCAAAAACGGATTTCGATGATGAAAATTTTTGAAAATTTTCATTTTACAATTTTTGGAGCCATTACAATAGCTTTATTTTCTAAGAAAATTCGCTAAAACAGTGCATTCTGGCGGAATGCATTTTTATTAAATCTGTCAGGTTAATAAAAAGTTAATCAAAGGCTAATAGGGCTCCTAGGGGTTTTTCATTGAATTGCTACCTCCCCAAGGGTTATGTTTAGCATTTTTCTTGCGTGGAGGTAAAAATTAGAACATGTTCTAATTTTCCTAAGTGGGTTTAAAAATGTTCCGCCAGCAATGGTCGACAAACCTGACCTTGGAAAAAAGTCCAGTCATGCAGCATGACCCCATGAGCGAATTTTTGAAGAAATCTTCGACATTTCAGTCGCTATTGATCGTGTAGAGAAATTTTAGTTTATGATTTTGATAGACAAACATGCAATAAAATTATTAAAAATAATTAGGAGGTACTCATACCGTGTTATTATTAAACTAATCTTGTAGATTTAAAGACAAATGTAGGTAAATATTTATTGATTTTGATGTCCAATGTGGTCAGTATTGAAGGCAGTTGAAATCTTAACAGTATCCTATCATAACATCATCAAATCTTGACATAAAATAGAATAACATACCGATGTCATATGAAAGAAACGTATTTCCACAGCCAATCGATGATGAGGCTTTATATTACGAGTGATATAAAGTCAGTTGCATTCGAATCTAGTATCCTACAGCAAGAAATTGACAGACAAACTGTAGTCTCTGTGCATCTATTGACAGCCTAAATTATGGGGATTAACGTTACTGACGGCCGAGCGGAGCGAGGCCTTGGGTCTGCGTGCTAGTACGTACATAAATAGAACTTCTTCATAATTTCATGGCTGATATTTTCTAAGCCACAGTCAGTATTAAAGCTACATCAAGTCCTAAAACAGTTGAGCGTAAAATATTAAAGAGAGCGACCGAGAATATTTCACAGAGTAAAATCAGTTGTGATCAGTTGTGATTACATTTTTTTTTTTTTTTTAAATAAGCACCTACTACCTACGTATTTGAACAGCATTGTTATACAGGGATACTTCCATAGGAGTAGTTCAATCTGAATTTGGACAATGTTTCATGCAAATACTACCGATTTTTACAACTAGCGAACGGCATTATTTCGATTTTTGACTGATTTTTCAACTTTGAAATTTTTGAAAACTCGATACATATTCTTATATGAAATTTTACGCTGATTCCGAATATACCACATGTTAGTATGCTGAAAAATTATTTCGCAAACAAATCGCAAAAAACAGGCTATTTTGAAATTTATTACTAAATTTTTGAAAATTTCAACCCGAAGATGTAATCCGTTCATGCTGGCCAACGAACTTGAACTTTCGTTTTGTGTCCTTAACATTTTAAAATTTGTTTGAAGTTTCTGGCACACATACATACATACATATATACATACACACTTACATACATACATACATTAAAAAATGCGTTAAACTTCAGAATATGATTCAGAATAGCCTGAAACGGATTTCTGCTTACATTTTTTTCAAAAATTCACATTTTACAAATTTTGAGGCGAGAGCAATAGCTTAATTTTCTTCAAAAATTCGCTAAAAGCACTTCATCTTCTTCACGTTTAGGCATTAAAAATGCGGAAAGAATGCTAGTGTGATACGGCCTAACGGGATTCTCGCCCAGCAAGCCCTATTTTTTAGGACGTCCCTCTGAAACTACGTCTTATAGGCAAGGGGGGGGGGGGGGGGCAACCCAAGCACGAGAAAAACAAATAGCCGCATTCAAATCCGGTTCAGACCATTCTAAGATCAAATCCTTGAAAAAGAAAAAAAAACCATAGGTCTGTCTGTGTGTGTGTGTGTGCTACCCATGCCGAAATTCTGAAACGATTTTCGAGATTATTTGTTTGTTCGATCCCAATTTCGGTCTAGTTGTGCAACGAACCTCGAAAATTTTTAAAACCATGATGGAAGAGGGAAAATGGAGGAGTAAAGCCAAAAAACGTGTTTTTTCGACAAATTTTGTCGACGCACCCCGGGGTATAATTCTCTACCAATTTTCGTGATTTTTATTTTATTTTATTCCAATTTTAGTCTGGTTGTTCAACAAACCTTGGGAATTTCGGATTTACTGTATGGGTGGCGGTGAAGAGATAATTACCGATTCTTTCAAGCTCTGCCCAAGCTATGATTCTCGACCGATTTTCGTGATTCTTATTTTGTTCTATTACGAAATATACGTCGGAAATTTCAAATTTCATCATGGGAGGGAGTTAATAGAGGGGGTAATACTGAAAAATCATGTGTTTTAAAAATTTCTGTCCGATTTTCGTGATTATTTTCTCGTTCAGCTATGAATTCGTTCCAGTTTTGGATCGCATATTAGGAGTGTCAAATTTCACTATGGAATGGGGTGAATGGAGGGGGTAATACTGATAAATCAAGATGTTTACCTAATCTCGTCAGATTGCCATGTTCGTTCTTTGTTCAACTACCTATGAATTCGGTCTAGTTTTGGAAAATAATATGTCAGGAGCATCAAATTTCTTTATGAAAACGCTGCAAATTATTTCACAAAGGTTTATTATTTTGGTTTATTATTTCCAATAATAAGCCTATGTGATCGTGTAGCAAAAAATCAACCAACCCCCCCTCAAACTTTCTCACTTTACGTTTCAAGGTGCGTAGAATCCAAATTTGAAATGTTCGTCCGCCGTCCGGGCCATAAAAGGCCTAAGAATTGACTTAAAAAAACCCGTTCTTTCGCACATAGACTCCATTTGGGGTCTAGTTGGTCCTAACGTTTAACCATCCCGATCGCTTTACTCGCATGGATGCTATGGGCCAAAAACGGGCGAAAAAGGGTCTTTTTCGACGCGCGCACGCCTGTCACGCTTGGCAGGGGGTCACGGTGGGTGGTGAGCAGGGGGGGGGGGGGGGTGATAGGAGGCGCCCGCGCCGCGGCCACCTTGTGGTGGGTACGGCGCCGGCGTTCCTTCGAGGCATGAATATGTTTTTTTCAAGGTCATATTTGTGTGTTAATACCAAAGCTTTTCCTACGCATATTTAATAACATATCCTCTCGACTTTTCGTACGTACTTAGATAATGATATTATTAAGGCAATAACTATTTGAATAGACAGGAGCTCAAATCGAGAACTATAAACATGCGTATATAATTATAGAAGTATAGGTTGTGGCAACCCGAAATAGGACACGCCGAGGAGTCTGGACGTGCCTTATGACGTACGCAAGCCAACTAAAACTACGATCAAACTCAATTGAAAAAATAATAAACCTTTGTGAAATAATTTGCAGCGTTTTTTTTTGTTACACCAGTTATATATATATATATATTATTTTATATTACAAAAATTTGGATATGATAGGTAAAGTAGAATGATATAGTGACAAAAACTTCTCATACAATGGAAAAATTCCTCATTATTTCGGTGACTTGCCGGTATCACGAGTAAAAAGATAGTTTTTTTTTTTTTTTTTTAAGACGACAATCTGATTCATGCACAAACTATCTCAGCACTTCAGCAGCTTTCCTTTATACATTCTTAATGCGTCAATAAGTAGCCGTCTTAGAATAATAGAATTCACAGAATAATAGAAATAGCTATTTGACAGCGTTCTGTAGAAGCGTTCTGTAAGACAACCAGTCTCGCTTAATTTCTAGCACCACAGTCGAGGAATAATAACTAATGAGCACAGCTTATTAATAAAAACCTCACATCCCAATCTAGCTCATTATCCAACTACATTCTTAGGAATTTCAGTAATCTGAGAGAATCCCATCAGAACCTAAAACTAAACATTGCTTCATTGGACCGAGTTTGCCATCAGTAACTAGTAAGCACGGATTCGCTATAACACGAGAAGATCATTTTTACATGTTGTGAATAATGTGGGGCTCATAACAAAACCTTGAGAGCTATAAGTGAGCCAGTCTCCCTAAATCCATGTCTTCATATTCTTATTTTAATTTATAACTTAACCTTTTCGTAGCTATTGCTTTTGAGTGTTGCCAATAGCAAAAGGGAACTGGCGGGTAAACTTACCTTGGTCTTCCGAGTCTTCCTGCCCCTTAGGGTCTTGGCTCCCGGGAAGTGTGTTGGAGTTGTTGTTCCCCTCGGGCGCGTGGATTTGCCCGCTGCCGTGGAGATGGTGCTGTTTGAGGAGACCGACCGAACTCGTTTCCTCGTCGTCTTCCTCTTCCGAACCGGAAAAAGGCAATGTGTCACCTGCAACATCCAATGAACAACCCCTAGTTAGAACACAGAGTAACATTTGAGGGTAATACCCATGAGGCGAAGCTATATTTTCCCAACAATATCAAGTCAAAAATATACGATATTCAATACAAATGTATATATAGCATTTCCAAGTCAAATTCAACCTTTTCCAAGTCAAATTCAACCTTTTCCAAGTCAAATTCAACCTTTTCCAAAACAAATTCAACCTTTTCCAAAACAAATTCAACCTTTTCCAAGACAAATTCAACCTTTTCACCATTATTAGGGAAATGACGAAAAATACGCACTAGCCCTAAATGTAGTACCAAATGCTTGTCTGTGATTGGGGACTGGGCTGAAAACAATACTCCACACGCAGTAGGTAGGTACCTATACATAAGACAAAATCATGTTTTATTAAAAAAGGAATCAACAAAAAATATAATTTAAAAAAAAATCAACATTTCTTTGAAAGAAAAACTCTTCTCTCTTCTTTACATAATTAATATTTTAAAAGTCTTAAAATTAAAAAGATTACTTGTAAAAAGTCTATCTGCGATTTTTTTCATTAAAAAAAAAGTACAGGTACTTTTGTGAAATACAAGTTGGTACTTGTAATTTTTGTTGATTAAAAAAAAAATAAAACATGATATTGTCTTATGTATAGGTATCTACCTACTCCGTTTGGAGTATTGTTTTCAGCCCAGTCCCCAATCACAGACAAGCATTTGGTACTACATTTAGGGCTTGTGCGTATTTTTCGTCATTTCCCTAATAATGGTGAAAAGGTTGAATTTGTTTTGGAAAAGGTTGAATTCGACTTGGAAAGGGTTGAATTTGTTTTGGAAAAGGTTGAATTTGACTTGGAAAAGGTTGAATTTGAGTTGGAAAAGGTTGAATTTGAGTTGGAAAAGGTTGGATTTGACTTGGAAATGGTTGGATTTGACTTGGAAAAGGTTGAATTTGACTTGGAAAACGTTGAATTTGACTTGGAAATGCTATACATAGTATGTATATGTAAGTGTGTATGTATTTAATTTGCTTGGATGCTACGAAGTTTCCCTAAACGAGATCAAACGATTCCGCCAATGAAGATATTATTCAAAGCTAGAAAGGGCTCTCACCATCAAACCAAATTATATATTTATGTCTTCAACAAATCATGTCATTGCCACCTACAATAATTTAATTGATATGGTAGACCTAAATGTTTCACAGTGAACTGTCAACATAACGTATCGAATAATATGATATGAGATAAAAGAAGTTATATCAGATAATTAAATCAAGAGAAAAATTTATCATTTTTAACATCATTTTGTAAAAGTTCCGTTTAAAAAATGAATTGAAACTATTCCAATACAGCAAATGTTTCACGTTTAAAAACAAAACGAATCATATTTGATCTTGATTGGTGACTACTGCAACTACAGAAAAAAAATACCTAGTGCGTCTACTCCCATCTGAAAAACGCGAGTTATTAGTTGTACCGCCTCTGTGGAGCGTGATTATCAAAATTCAATTTCATAACATTATTATAATTTACCAGACCAGCGTGTTCGAACTCGATATACCTCGATATAAGTCGGATAAAAAAAAAAAAAAAAAAAAAAAAAAAAAAAAAAAAACTGTGTAGTTCTACCGTTTTAATTGATCGGAGGGGTTAAGGAAAAACTTCGGAAGAAGTAGATGACTATGAGTGGAAGGATAGGATTCGCCGATATGAGTTAACCTTTTGCCAAAATAAGTTATCCTTTTCCCAAAATAAATAAACGTCTCCCGACTTCAATTTAACTCTCTTCTAAAATGACTAAACCTTTGCACGAAACAATTAAACCTCTTGCGAGGAAATATGGAATTACATGCACACGAATTGCGAAACAGTTTAATCATGGATTAGGAACTACAGCGGAAAAGCAGCGGTTTTTGTTTGTTGGTAAACAATCAACCAAATGTTAACCCCTCTCACAAAATTTGTTGGTTTACATTTCAAGGTGCGTGGATTCCAATAATCTAATTAAAAAATCCTTCCGTCCGCCGCTCGAAGTTTTTACCGAAACTTCTGGACTGAACTTCATGAAATTCGGTTCGAAAATCATAAGTGAGTCGGGGATGTGCCAGTAACGTTGGCATTAACTTAGCCCAAAATGATAGAATTAGCCCTAGAGGGCTGAAATAATAAATAATCTAGACCTGAACACTTTTGGAATTAATGCTAGCGCGAACATAGCGAATGAATAGAAAAGGGATTTACCCTTATCAGTATCTTGACAGTTTTGAACGACTAATGCTGATCAATATTGGTTCCGTGTCAGTCTGATGATCGTATTTCTGTCTGTCTGCGTGTCAGTGGTAAATCCTTGTCATTTACATAAATATACCACACATTAATCCGCTTTGATTAAATTTTCAAGGCTCCAAGACAGTCCCCTATAACTCTCATTGCCGTCGAATGAGCCTCATAGCATATGAGCATGCGCAAGCATGAATTTCTTATAAAGTCCCATAATCTTATTCCCCATTCTTATTCCCCATGATCTATTGGTTCGAATTCATTCAAACTCGTGAGGTATATGGGTATAACAGGGGTGCCCCCCCCCCCCCCCCAAGCGCAACGACTCCCCCCCCCCCCCCCCAACTAAAATTTTTATTAAATAGGTAATGTAAATGATATACTGATGTGATAAAGAATGTTGTATTTCTTGTTTTACAAATGTAAGTAAAATTAATTTTTAATTGACAGTAAAACAAGTACAATAAGTACCTATATGTAGAATTTCTATTATCTACAGTAACTATATACATTGCTCAAAATACACCATTTAGGCTACTATAGCTAAACAAGCCAAAGTATATTATATTTAACGTTATTAGTTATATGCCTTATTAGGTTTGCCTGCAATCGACAGAGCATTTTTTTTTTTTTTTTTTTTTTTGTGTGCTGATGATAAAGAAAATGCATCAATTATTTCCTCATTAGATACAGACTCCATCACATCTTTCTCTGCAGAAAGAACCAACAAGTTTGACAGCCAAGCATCTCCCATTGCAGACCAGTCACCACTCTCACCACGCACACCCAGTGCGGCGCGGCAGTGTCGAAGACACCGCTGTCATTATGGCACTCACAACGCATGCGCGCAATACCTGTTTCTACAACATATTATCCAATAAAGTAATTCGAATTGAAAACAGCTGACGCTAGCAAATTGTTAGTATAAATCTTATTACTTGTTCATAAGAAAATTAAAACAATACTCATTTTTCTAACCCCCCCCCAAAAATTTTAACGACGCAGTTTGCGTCGTGACCCCCCCCCTGTGGGCACCCCTGGGTATAAGTTGTAGGAAGAAGCCCTATGAATTATTCCGCAAATGGTTGAGTAAAAACTATTGCTAACTATATTGCAAAACTTAAATTAATTGAAACATTCAAAACTCCGAGACCAATCGACCGATTTTTGAAAAGTTAAAATTTCAGCGATTGTGGGGGTTGGCTCACCGACGGTCCCTTATGATTTTACTTCACGTCGGATCAATATTGGTCCGAGCTCATGCGTAAACGTGAATTTATCATGTCGATTTCAAATCACTAGGTAGTGGCGTGTATTTCCAAGTACCTAGATGGCATATGTATTACCTCGCCGTTGGTTAAGTGATAACTACTGGGCATGCGCAAAACTAAAATGAATTCAAACATTCAAGACACCAACACTAATGGACCGATTGTTATGGAATTTTCAGGGAATATGCGGGTTACTGAATGATATCCTATAAATTTCATAGCAGTTGGATTAATAGTAGTCTGTGCGCATGGGCGAACGTGAATTTCTTACGACGATTTCTCATGACCTAACAGACCGAGGGGTAGTTGGGTATATGTCTGGAATTATACCTTCTCTATTTTTTCGGGTTACTACCTGTGTAGGTAGTAACTATTGTTCTTCAGACACTCCAAGACTAATGGTGCAATTTCGATCAAATTTTCATTGATTGCGCGGGTTAACAACCCATCAAATACAACCAATCAATCGCATTAGCCAAGGAGTATTAGCCTCATAGCCGAACGTATTATATATTATAGATGGTGAATGTTCTTGGATAGATTTAATGGTGTGTGCATACGCAGACTATTTTAGCCCTATTTCGTATAACAGCAAGAACACATAAATATTACTGTTCTATTTGGCATTTATTCGTTTCTTCTCGTGCTTTGTTCTTCATCTAATTGTATACGTCCGTATTAAAATATGTGAGGAAGCTGTACTGCCAACCCAACTTGGCAGACGTTTTGTGAGCGTCATTGATAGATATCATCTCAGAGAATCGAATGAAACCACCCGGATCGCCTTACGTTAAACCGTTCGCTCTCCCTAAGGAACGCCCAGCTCCACCTGTAGTGCCATGTGCGAACAGGTATTCGCATTTGCGAAGCCCTTGACTGTGGGTTGAACAGTCTCCCATACTGGGAACTTTTCTCCTTGCTTGCAAGGAGGGGGGAGGACGTAAGCACAGTGTGCTGGGACACTCCCTTATAAATCAACCTTGGGATTCATGAATCCCAGGGGGGAACAGTTATTCTCCCTAAGGAAACTGGCAGACGATAGTTATCATTCGGAAGGGATTCACCAGTGGTGTCCACTTCATGAGTTGCTCACTCACTTTATACGGGTTGTTATGTCGTTTAATTATCTCGATTACATCTTTTAGCGAATTTTCTTAGAAAATAAAGCTATTGCAATGGCTCCAAAAATTTTAAAATAAAAATTTTCTTCATCGAAATCTTTTTTGAGGCATTCTGAAATGATTCCTGGATTATATACATATATATATATATATATATATATATATATATATATATATATATATATATATATATATATATATATATATATATATATATATATATGTCATTCCAGACGATAACTCTCGATAGAATTGAGATAAAAACTTCGTTCTTTCGCCAAAAACTCAAGCATTTCAAAAGAAAGGATGAGTTCGTTGGACAACACTTTTTGAGCACATTAAATTGGTCAAATTTCAAAAAATGTACTCAAAAAATCTCTAAAAATGGCTATAAACGGCTAAAAATTGTTCAATTTATATTTTTTGGTAGAATATTACTCAAATAAAGTTTATCAACTCTGAATTTGGTAATTTAAAAATTAAAGCTCAAACCTATGCTCAAAATTGTAAGTAAATTTTGTTAAAATGTGCTACAAAATCGATAAAAATGTAAAAAATTCTAGAAATCCAATATCTTTGTTTAAATAATAGAATGTTATTTAGAACACATTTTTCAGCAATAACATTTATAGTTAACAATTTTTTTGCCATAAAATCAATAATTAACAACTTCTTCGCACTCCAAAATCTCAAATTTCAAACGAAAATTCGCTCATACGATCATGCTGCATGACTGTTTTGTTAAGGTTTGTTCAGGGAAAAGGTTTGATTATTTTGGAGAAAAAAAATTGTATTGGGGAGTGGAATAAAGTTTTAAAAAAGAAAAAAAAGATGAAATATTTTGGCAAAAGGTTTGATTCATTTGTTGAAGCCTAATCGAATCGGCAAATCCTAAAATTGAACTAGGTTATTTGAGGAGGAATTGATCTAACTCAGGGGTGCTCAAACGGTCGATCGCGATCGACCAGTCGATCGCGAGTGCTTTTTGAGTAGATCTCGAGAAGAAAAAAATTTTTAATAAGTAGGTAACTAAACTACAAAAATTTATTTGTGCGTTAGGAAAATTCCTAGAAAGGTTTCAAGAATTATTGCCCGAAATAACAGCTCTTCTAGACGAAAGAGGTGATGACACTGAGATGTTGAAAAACGAAAAATGGCTGACCGATTTGGCATTTTTGACTGACATCACAATGCACTTAAACACCATTAACTTGGAGCTTCCAGGTAAAGGAAAAACTATTATTGAGATGATTAGCGCAGTAAACGCATTCAAAAGTAAATTGCAACTTATGATAGATCAACTGAAAAGAAAGGATCTGAAACATTTTCCGTCTTTGAAAGCAAGGATTCCTCAGTTGAATTATGATACGTATGAGGCTGAATTATCAAATATTTTGGGACAACTCGAAATGCGTTTTTATGATTGCAGTAAATTGGCAAATATAGCATCATTTATGAGTTATCCTTTTTCATGTAAAAACATTGAGGAATTAGCTACTGAAGTAGCAAGTCAGTTTAATATGAACTCATGTTCTGTTGAAAATGAGTTGGTGCAGATTATATCAGATATACATCTCAAAGCTACAGCATCTGATACAAATTTCTGGTGTTTTATATCTGAAGATAAATATCCGAATCTAAGGCAAATCGCCCTTCAACTGACGGCAATGTTTGGGTCAACTTACTTGTGCGAGTCTGCATTTTCTGAAATGAAGATAATTAAGTCAAAATATTGCAATCGACTAACTGACGATCATATGTCATCATGCTTGCGATTGGCACTCAGTGGTTACGCACCATCTTATGAAAAGTATGCTGAGGACATGCAGTGCCACGCTTCAACGTCCAAAGTCACTCCTTAGTTGAGTTTAACACCATATGTAACTCTTTTGTTTTGTAACAACGAATAAACTCGCAATTTTGAATAACTAGGAGTTTTTTCATTGATATTGTAGAGAAGAACTTAAGTAAACCTAACCCAAACCTTGGCTAAAATAATGTAAATTGTGCGGAAAGCTAATATCTATATATGCTACGGTACACCCTACCTAGGTAGGTAGGGTGTATCGTGTATGTACGACAACCCTGCATCACACATACTTGCAGCCCCTCAGAGTCGATCGTAAGTAGTCTAAAAATATTGAGGTAGATCGCCAGTAGTTCAAGTTTGAGCACCCCTGATCTAACTGATGGTGAAAATGAATTTCTGTTTGACGCGTCACCCGATTCTATATTCAGGACTTGTGAGACGAGTAAAACATTTGAGTACATGCCAAAGGGGAATTTCATTCCTGAAGAAGACATAAAAATCCCCGAAGGCCAAATGAGAACTGACCACAAAGCCCACTCCCGAGAGTGGCGTTCGGCAATACAAGAGATGCCTGAGAAAGGGGAAGAAAATAAGGCCGAGACGTCCATGGCAGAATGAAACGCACATCACGGGTAGATACGACCGTTCTGCCCCTTTCCCAAGCTGCAATGCTAGTATATATTGTAAGTATGTGAGTTACTACGCAACAAAAGGGCGGCTACGCTTTGGGATGCACATGAACCATCAAAAGGTATAACGGCGGGCCCTCGCTCACAAACGGTGATGACCCTAAAGACGTTGCAGGAAGACCGACGAGAGACGTCAAAAAAGATGGGTTTTAAAAAATAAGATTAAAAAATATATGTACAAATAAAGAATGGGAAAAAATAAATAAACAGAGCCATCGGCGTAATATAAGATATTTTAAGGCAAAAGATTCTCGGAACGTTTACAGCTTACGAAGAGGATGGAGAGGGTGGTTGGGATGAGGAAGGGAAGGGTCTTTTTCAGAAGGTTTATTTGCTCGTAAACGGAGAAGTCTCGACCGAAATTCGATTTAAAATGATTTACTGTTGAAAAGACGCGCGGGTGAGTTGGTGGGAAGGGGGGGGGGGGGGGGGGGTTGTGTTACTTCGAGAGTTTGATAAGTCCCCACAGGACAGCCTGTTCGACGTCTGAGTCCCTGAGCAAAACAACCAAATAAATGCATTTCTTCTCCTGAAAATAACGACATATTGTTTCGTGCAGTTTGAAAGCGTCGTTTGAGCCCTCTGTATTTAGGTTTAGGGCTGAAGCGTCCATTTGCGCTCATTCATTTTTTTCCTTAGTAACGGAGGGAACAAATGCGAGTGTTGTCACGGCTACCTACTAAATTTCATTCCGAGTCCCGTTCATCCAGCATAAAAACAAAGCAGGTTTCCAGTTTGCATTCTTTACTATTTTCAAGAGATTGAATACCGATTTCGCGGGTTCTGGAACTCACTTTTCTCCTGCCCCCAGAAAAAAAGTCAGACAAGTAGGGTGTGGCACGAAGCTTCCTTGTATCCGTGGCACCTTTGTTAGTCAGAGGGACGAATCGGCCCGATGTTTTTGAGAGGATGCAGGTTCTCTTGAACATGGTCGGTAGGTGGATGGAGAACAGCGTCTTGACAATCAATGACAGTATGACGAAGTGTATGGGGATAAGTAGCCATAAACAGCCATAAATACGTAGTTACTCGAATTCGCTGCCGACCAACGACTGTAGTTGCCCCCATCTGAAAAAAGTGTCGTCTTACTAGTACTTGGTGTTGTGATTGTTGTGATTGATTGATCTCACCTGGGGAGATCATGTAGAATGTACAACACAGAAACTTGTAAATATTCTAGCCATCTTCTATAATATTTGACATTTGGTGGATTTAGCTAAGTGAAAGATGATTTATATGTCGTTGGTTCAGTCCGTTTTTCAGTAAGGAATTGATGTATGTGGGAGGAGCGGGGGGCCTCTAAGATAGATAATTTGAATATTTTGAACTTAGTGTTGGGTAAATCAAGAAGATAATCCTCAAAATCGGCTGTATTGAAATTCAAATATATTTAGTATTCGACAACTTTTAGCGAATTTTCGGAGAAAATGAAGCTATTGCAATGACTCAAAGAATTTTAAAATCAACATTTTTGACAAATTTCTTCATTGAAATCCGTTTTGAGGCATTCTGAAACGAATCCTAGAGTTTATCACGTTTTTATATATATAAGTCATTCCAGACGATAACTCTCCTTAGGATTGAGATAAAAATTCCGTTGTTGCGCCATAAAAAAATCAAGCTTTCCAAACGAAAGAATGAGTTCGTTGGCCAGCACTTTTTGAGCACATTAAATCGGTCAAATTCCAAAAATGTGCTAAAAAAAAAAAAAAAAAAAAAAAAAAAAAAAAAAAAAAAAAAGCCTATGTGATCGTATAGCAAAAAATTTTTATAACCCCCCTCAAACTTTGTCACTTTACGTTTCAAGGTGCGTAGAATCCAAATTTGAAATGTCCGTCTGCCGTTCGCCGTCCGGGCCATAAAAGGCCTTAGAATTGACTTAAAAAATCTGTTCTTTCGCACATAGACTCCACTTGGGGTCTAGTTGGTCCTAACTTCTCGCGAGCTCGATCGCTCCACTCTCATGGGTGCTATGAGCCAAAAATAGGTGAAAAAGGGTATTTTTTTTGTATATTTCAAGTTGTATAGAAATTGGAGATTTATGAGTGAAAAGAAAATGTTAGCTATTAATTTTATGGAAAAAAAAGTATTTTAAATGATACTCTTCTATTCAAGAAGAGATTTTGGATTTTAGGCTATTTTTTGCAATTTTATAGATTTTTTAAAACAAAATTTAATGAAGTTCAAGTTTTTACCAAAATTTCGTACATAAATTTTTGAATGTTCTATTTCATATTTGATAAACTTTATTTGACCAATCTTATGCTAAAAAATATCAATTTAACAATTCTTAGCCATTTTCAGTGATTTTGTCAGCACGTTTTTTGAAATTTGACCAATTAGATGATATCAATATACAGTATAGGTAACACTTTTATGTGTTGGAAAGATGACTTGGTAATCAATTGTTATGTTCATCAACTATATTAAAAAGCGTAAAATTGTGAGATTCCGCAGCTGTAATGGATTTAACCCATTTGTGAGGTCCGAAGCTCCGAGTTCCGATACTAAATATACTATAAGCGGCGTTTAATAATTATGGACCAGAGATCTACGTAGAAGGGCTGTCTAATATATAAATAATAAACCTTTGTGTAATAATTTGCAGCGTTTTTTACTTGCAGCAACTCAAGTTAATTCGCTGTGGCAAATATTGACCTATGCAATAGGCATATAGTACGACGAAGAATAGGTATTAAAAAAAAAAAAAAATAAATTAGACTTGGGTCAAAGGCAACAAAAGGCTGTAGAGGGAGGAGCTAAACAGGTAGCAAACTTCACCCTCAGACCAGTAATTAGAGATACAACTGAAAGTGAGTAGGTCGGCAATGGTTGCGGGTGTGGGTGTAGACATGGTGCATCTCAAAGTCAAAGACATCAAGCCGGTAACGGCAGACGGAATAGGCGTTTTTCCCTTCATGTTAGGTTTTCCCTCAACTTCCAATTTTTCCAAAATGTTTTTGATTTATTTAAGGTATTCAACGAATTATGCAACGAAGTACTGAAGAATGAAGATAGTGTTTGGGAGACAATGATTATTTTTCGTTCCTATTCAATAAAACATCAAACTCCTTCTTTTATTTATAAAGTCTTGTCTTGTGTTTGTCTTTAATTGAGGAATCCTAGCCAAGTTATACAAACAAAAATGATTACATTTTCTTAGTAAAACGCTTAATCCATCCAAATTCTTGAAATATATTTAGGATGCTGCAAAACCACGCCAGTGGCGAAGAATTGATACTTACTAGACCTGCATCGTGAAATTTGTGGTTTCATTTTCAAGTTGAATGCCTCCTTACCGAAATCAATCTAATTCCAAGCAATAATGCTTTACGTCATGTTGAATAGGTAGAGTGAAATACAGGTTATCACAGGCATGGAATACAAGAAGTATAGCATCTCAGAGTTGACATGAGGAACACAATAAAAATGTATACGGTTATAAATAGTTGGGCAAAATAGGTAACATCAAACGTGTATAGTCAACTCGTCGTTGGATGTCAGTGCTAAGAAATTATTTAGCACAACCCTCAATAAACGCGAAATCTTCGATTTCATTTGACTAAATGTCGGTTCGATTAATAATTGCAATTTTCCGATGGTTCATCGGGGATCGTACAGGTTCATCAGGATTTCATACAGCAGAATGTTATTACGTATGCTATTACGAATTGAAGAAGTTCACGGTCAATCTTGATTTTTGAATGATGATTATTTCGTGACCAACTTTCGTTTAAAGTGGAAATTTTGGCCTGGTCCCAACATTGCCAATATTAGCGGCGTACACTTTATATATATGTATATATATATATATATATATATATATATATATATATATATATACGCTTCATTGAGAAATTGAACAAGAGGTCAAGGTTGGACATACGTCAGACGTTTCGCGAGGATGCTTTACCAGTGACTGAACCTTTCCGCTGAAGACCTCGAACTCTTTCGGTATTGTGAGAGGCAAAGGGGCTCGAAGGAATTTCAGCGGACATCAGTCGTAAATTACAGGTTGAACATTTAAGGTATAGCCAGAAGGCAAGCGTTTGAATGACGGAAGGTGAATGTGTGTACAATAAAATAAAATAGTAATAAATAAATAAAGGGTTGACACCCCCCCCCCCCCCCTCCACCCAATCTGTTGGTATTTAGCACATGTCCTAGGAGCCACCGGTATGATTTATCTTTAATTTGCACATATGTCTCGGATGGATCATTCGGCAGACGGCCGAGCACATACAGTTTGTAACACTCCACCAGCCCCTGTTGCTCATGGAAAGCTGTGTGATGTGGAACGTTCTTGAGGGCATTCAAGAACTCGGAACTCGTACCTGTTAGCTTCGTTCTCAGTGCGCGTTCTGACAGTTCTCGTACTCATCAGAACATGGACGGAAAATCCCGGGGCTTTCCGGAACCTGTGGAACCGCGTTCTGCACTGTGAACGATTTCAGAACTTGGAAGTGGAATAACCTGTTTTGTTGTTTGTAACAAACTCTTCGTCGTCGAACCTTGGCACGATGTCGTCGAAAAAATTCGACTTTCGTGGATGTAGACGAGATCCAACTACAACTTCAATCTCGTCCTAATCGTCTACAAACCATGAAACTTCACCACCATCGTCGAAACTATCGCTTTCCGAACTTGAAGAGCCACTAGTTCACATTTCGATGAAGGAATTCAAATGAAGAACAGCAAACAACAGATCAAAGCGAATTTTTACAGGGAAAATTACAAGGCACCAAAGCCGAAGAGAGCGTATTGTTTACTCCAGGAGCTCCAAAAAATTGTGAATTGCGCATGGGTTAATTGCATCCTTACGTTCGAGTTCTGACAGTTCCGAAAAAAATTGGGGACTGTTAGAACCGTTCAGAACTGGGTTCGCAAAACACTGCGAACGCCGAACTGGGCATTCTCGGCGTTCCGGAACTGGGCGTTCAGGCACTGCGAACGACAAAACTGGACTGCGCTTGCCCAGAACCGTTCCGAACTGGCAGAACGCACACTGAGAACGAAGCTGTTATTGTTCAACCCGAGCATTCTTGGTATTGCAGTAAGACACATCTTTAGTGGGCCGGTAGGTGCATGGGCTGTTCACTGAGGAGAATTCGAGCCTCGACTTCAACATGTATGCGTATCTGGAGGTTTTGCGAACTGTTTCTGTCGAGTTCCTGACGTGTCAATATAGGGTTCAAAACGGAAGTTAGTGAAAAACGTTGTCTATTTCCACGAAAAATAAAGAGTTACAATGTTAAATCGATTTCGACGGTTAGGCCATCATCAGTAACAAACAATAACTGGAGACACATTAGAAAGGACACAGCTTATATAGTGACAGGTGAAGGGAGATTGAATCCCATTGGTCGAGAGAAAGGAAAAGGGCAGGAGGTACAACCAATTAAGTGCAAACAAAGTGAAAGGGGATTATAGCTAATCAGTTGAAGTGAACTAAAAATATTCTTAAAGCACTACTAGGATCAGTTAAGGACAAAATTAGTGTGCAGGATAAAAGTGGAGTTTATAAATTAAAATGTTCTTGTGGCTACGAATATTGCGGTCAGACTGGTAGGAAATTTAGGGAAAGAAAAGACGAGCGTATGGAGGATTTCAGGGAAAATAAGGGTAAGTCTACATTTGCAAAACATCTTAAGGAATCTAATCATAGTTACAATTTTGATTTGACAGACAGACAGTTTGTAGAATTTCTTCATTTTTGCCCAAAGGGAGGTATGTTGAATGTACTTGAAAAATTCGAAATTATCAAAAGTGACAGGTCTGGTAAATGTTTAAATGAGGATATACCTCAATATATTTTACCACTGATGGGTCCATTTCTGTAAAGCTTGGAATTATCCCTTCACACTGTTGAAACCATATTTAGTTATTTCCCCCTTTCACTTCATCTGATTAGCTATAATCCCCTTTCACTTTGTATGCACTTAATTGGTTGTACCTCCTGCCCCTTTCCTTCTCTCGACCAATGGGATTCAATCTCCCTTCACCTGTCACTATATAAGCTGTGTCCTTTCTGATGTGTCTTTAGTTATTGTTTGTTACTGATGATGGCCTAACCGCCGAAATCGATTAAACATTGTAACTCTTTATTTTTCGTGGAAATAGACAACGTTTTTCACTAACTTCCGTTTCGTAATGTTTTTCCACAACTTCGTCGCGAGAGTTCGTATAGGGTTCAAGGTGGTGCGACAAGTGAAATCGGGGTTTTGCGGAAAAAAAAAAAAAAAATGCCGGTCAAATAATTTGTTGGCAAACCTCAGATTCGAGTTCAGCCCAAAATACCCCATAGAACCAAAAATGAAAACCACTAAAACTTTCCGCTAGGTACGAGGCTTTTTTTGACACACGCTGCCTGGACAAAATGCTTAACTGGTTTTCGAGATTCTTTCTTCATTCGATCCTGACTTTAGTCTAGTTGTGCAACCAATCCCGAAAATTTCGAATTCCATGATGGAAGAGGGGAATGGGGATGGTAGAGGTGGGGGGAAGGGGGTAAAACCGAAAAGACGTGGTTTTTTTCGATAAATTTTGTCGACGCTACCCTGGCTACGATTCTTAACCGATTTTTGAAATTCTTATTTTAATCGGTTCCAGGCGGGGGATGAAGGAGTAATTATCGATTCTTTCAAGCACTGCCCAAGCTACGAATCTCGTCCGATTTACGTGATTGTTTTGTTGTTCAACTACGAATTCAGCAGAGTTTTGAAATGTATATCAGAAGTTTCAAATTTCATCATAGAAGGGGTTGAATGGAGGGGGTAACAGCTCTAAAACGTGATACTTTTACTATATTCGTCTGATAGCCCCACAGTTTTTATTATTGTTCGATTCAGATTTTAGACCAGTTATGCAACTTTGGAAGTTTAAAATTTACAGACAGTGGAGGGCGTAAATAAGGGGAGGGGAATTCCGAAAAATTATGATATTTCTGTTTTTTCTCTTATTTAAATTCTCTCCAAAATTATATACAATCCATTCATAGGGACGTCCCAGTAATGCATGCATTATTTACCAATATGTTTAAAAATTGCTTTGCAGTCAAATTGCCCGAACAACAATAAAATTTAAAATTTTATAATAAGATAGGTAATTTCAGAAAATTCGCTCATACGATCATGCTGTATGACTGGAACTTTTTGCGTTTCAGAGCATGCTGATTTTTGTGTTTATCGTTGATTTTAAGGCAAGATTTGAAGGCACCCTAAGGGTGTTCTTTTTTAAAATTATTTCAATCAATTAGCGAATTTTTGTAAAAATGAAGCCCCTGCAATGGCTCCAAAAAATTTAAAATTTAAATTTTCGAAAATTTTCTCGATCTAATCCGTTTTGAGGCATTGTGAAACGAATCCCAGTGTTTAACGCTGTATAAAGAAATTATGGGACAAACTCAAGGAATCGGTTTTAGAGCTCATTTCAGATCGAGAGTTGCTCTTAGAGATTTCATTTTGAACCCTTTGTTTTCAAGTTATTCAATTTTTAATATTTTTTTCGTGTTTTGTATCTTGTGTCATTAAAACGGCCATAATTCCCCCTAGAATCACAGTAAACTCAAAACTATGAACATCTTTGAAAATACAGGTGAATTTCCTATAACCCTGATATAAAGTAAAGTTGTTTTAGTTAGTTTTAATTGGTAAAAAAAAGGCCAAAGTACAAAATTGGAGAAATATTTTAAATCGTCGTTTTTTCTCCCGTTCCTCAGCTACCAGTTTGGGGATTTCTCGGCGTGCACTCTTCGGAAAAACCTTTCTCAAACTGTCAGCTTTTGAACGGTATAGTCAATTTTACTTTTACTTTGCTAATTGGGGGAGAAAAGTATGTTCGTATGTTGAAAAAATATATACATCAAATATAAAAATATATATCAATATTATTATTCAACACCTCTCAAATCTACAAAATCGTGATAAATATGATATTTGACCAAAGGAGAAAATTCAGTGAACATCTAATATCTAATAAAACGCCGCTTGAGCAAATTTGACTATGACTCCATTATATCATCGATAATTTGGTACTGATGTAATCATTAAATCGATCATTCGTGGTGTGAAAGAACGTTGAATTTAACACTGTGGAGAGAAGTAAAACCGGTGTAACAACCATGCAAAACCTTGAAGCACTTCACTGTTCTTTGGTTATTGTAAAAAAGTCCAAAAATCTACTAGGTATTAATTTTCCGTGAAAAAAAATCATCACAAGGTAGTCCCTGAGGCTGAGAATGAAGGTTTCCCGTATGAACGAGCCATATGCATTCATTTGCAGAGGTTAGGGCTGTAGCAACAATAGTAAATGAAAAGCCAGTGCGTTTGCAGCATAATAATACAAAGAAACTCTAAATCAATTGATTGACCAACTTTAAATGAAAATCTTGAAAATGTGGTTTTTTCAAATTTTCACGCGTTAACCTTCAACTATTCCCTGTCGCAATAGTATTGATTTTTTTTTAGAACAGCCGCGATTTATTTTGAGATAAGAATACCTACCTACAATTTGTTCAGTCCAAATTCACACGGATTAAGAGTGGTTTTAGAAATGGACACTAAGGAGAAGTGCTGACTGTAAAAAGGGACATACTCGTGATCTCTACTCAGCAGTTTGTGCATCGTGATTCATAATGAGGCCAAGACAAAAATTTATGACGGATCTTATTATTCTCACATAGGTGAACACGGTAGTTTCTAAATTCTCTAACGTTTACGTAATTATTCGAAGTTATATTCCGTTTCTCGAACACTGTGCAGTTAAAAACTAAAGCAGGAAATGTTAGTATTACAACTTAATAATGTAAAACTACTGGATCATGATGATTCTACTATTGCTGGTGAGTAGAATCAACTATAGAGCGTGCACCTTTCGATGAAAAAGGTCCATTCGAATACCTAGCGGTGATTTTAAAAAACCGCATTGGTTACGGTGCAAGGTTGTATACGGCGCGGCGAGTAGACTGGGCAGATGTGAAGAACAATTTATCATATTGGTGGTTGGCGGGGGGCGGAGGAGTCACAAATGAGGAGGGTGCAGCGGTTAGCGACAGAATTGATGACTCTCCCTTCCTCAGGTAACGCGTATCAAGGGCATTCAGCTCAGACTTTTAAAACTTTAAAAACAATACTCGGAGATTGTTTTTGCTGTCAATATTTTCGCTTCCGAGTCTACATAAAGGAAGCGGAGGCACTATTTTCACTTTCGGGAGAAAAACAATTTTTGGTCTTCAAAATCAAAATTTCCACTCGCATTTTACGTTTTAGATAATTCTGAGCAACTTTGGTTCCGTTTCTGTGTGTGTGTGTGTGTGTGTGTGTGCGTGTGTGTGTGTGTGTGTGTGTGTGTGTGTGTGTGTGTGTGTGTGTGTGTCTGTGTGTGTGTGTGTGTGTGTGTGTGTGTGTGCGTGTGTGTGTGTTTGTGTGTCCGCAAATCCTTGTAACAAGCTTGTTTTCACAGTTTTCATTCGATTTGGATGATATTTTCTGGGAATGTGCGGGCTAAGGAGTGGAGTTTCATCGTTCTTGACTCAGTACCTCACTCTGCGCATGCGCAAACGTAAATTCTATCAAGCATCATTTTCTCACGCCTTAGTCTTTTGATCTCACTCAAATTTGGATGATAGTTGGGGGACAATTGACAATTTTAACATTTCATATCAATTTCAACATGATTGTATCAATAATAACTATTGCGCATGCGCCAATATGAAATACCTGTAACAATCTTATTTTCCATAGTTTTCATCCGATCTGGATGAAATTTTTAGGGAATGTGCGGGCTTGGGTGTCCGGTCCTCTATCTGTTTCATTGTTGCGAAATCAATACTCCACCCTGCGCATGCGCGAACGTAAATTCCATTATGCTCCATTTTTTCACGCCCTAGCCGTCCGATCTCGCCACTGTTTTCATACGAGTTTGATGAAATTGTCAGATAATGCTCGGGTTAGGTTGTAGATGGTCCGTATCAGTTTCATTGCTGCTAAATCAATACTCCATTCTGCGCACGCAAACGTAACTCGTAAACACGCAAACGTAAATTCCATCATGTTCCATATTTTAACTCTGTAGTCGTTCGACTTCGCTCGAATTTGGATGATAGTCGGAAGAAGATGATAGGTAAACGAGGAAGCTATGTGATGTGCCACACCCAACTTGGCAGACTTTTTTTTTTTTTTTTTTTTTTTTTGCACGTGATGCACTACGATCCAAATACACATACATCTTGCACCATGACTTAATAAACGGATTATACCAATATAATAGTTTAAAACAAGTTTATATAAATTTTAAAACTAAATCAGTTAATTGATATAAACTGTATCAAGCAGATAATCAGGGAATAAATACATTCTTCTCCTCCGCGTACGATGGGTATTCGATTTCAGATGACCGGTAACCTGTCTATTCCGCTTTTTCGCACAACAGCTGCAAAACATTCGTATGGCCCAAGAGGTGTTCATGAATTCAATAAGCTCCCGTATCAAATTAAAAAAAAACAACTTAGTGATAAAGTTGGACAGATGGGAATCAATTTGAAGGAGTATGAGTGTTTGAGGATGATGTAAAATAATTACCTATGTGATATTAGTAATCCGATATAATATTATCAATATAGTAATAATATATGTATGATAATGCAATGTAATTATAGCGTGTGTTGATAATGTCTCTCACGATTCTAGTGTGGTGAGTAAGTTATATTTGATTTGAAATATGTGAACTATTGTCTGTGGTGATGTAGTAGTCATTGACACTCATCTCCCTTTCTTGGGCCATTGCTCATTAGGGGATTACTTTCATAATTAATTATATAATTTTACTTTTCGATATTTTTATATAAGTAATCACTGTAAAGATGAGAAGTTTTTACTTCTCTTTCAGCTTAATTGTCGTAGGAAATTAACACATAATTTATTCATTAATTTATATGCATTATTTAACAGTTTTTAGAGCGTCACAATTTCAAGTGTTCGATGTCCGGAATTAAATATTTCCAGATCATTCTCCAGGTTTTGCTCTAGAGTCAGCCTAGGTTAGCTAATAGATAACAAGCTTATATATCACACCAGGTTTGATAAAAATGTCGGTCAAAATCGTCACTAGCATTGTGCCTTTTAGGTTTTTGAACTCCTTCAATCCAAGCTGTGGTTGATACTACCTAAGCACTCATACTCGAATACTGTTTACGAATTAACTACACTACTTTTTTCTGTTACATATGCATTTCATATGTTTGACTTTATTTTGATTGTTTACTATATTCAACTAACTTATTTCTAATTATACGTTCGCTTATTCTAAACGCGTTCTTGATTCTAAGTAATTACTACACAAGAATTTGAGTGAGATAGAGTTATAAACCCCCGGTGAGGGTCAAATATTTCTAGAGCTCTAGGTATCTGATGGTGTATTTCTATGGGAGAGAACTTGTATACGCGAATGATAACTTGAATAGTTGAGAATGACTAAGCCAGTCTTCTTTGGGTGCCCTTGTACGATCTAGTGTGCCTCAACATGGAAATATACAGTTTTACAACAACTGGATAGGTTATGGAATCTAATGCGTACCGCAAAATAACCCAAGCAACCGCAACCGTTGTCACCGTAGCCGAATAAACAGACCTTATTTTAGGACGCCGTTCGGAAGCTAGGTCATATCACTGAAACTTCGTCTATAAAAGGGACGGCCTATGATTGATCCAAGGAGGTAGGAAACATTCGAAACACGAGAAAAAATAACCAAATATAATTCCATTTCAGGCTTTTATAATATCGAATCCTTTAAAAATCATATAGGCGTGGGTGTGTGTGTTCCTGAAACATTTTTTTGATGCTGTCCAGACTACAATGTGGGTTTGTTTTATATTTTGGGTGAAAGCGGATAAAATTCCATGAATAAAGACATCGAGCGCACTACTGTACAGTAGTCCAGTACCTGTGTGTTATCTTTCCAAATATTTTCTTATTTTGACAAAAAGGAACGTCATCACACCCCTTCAATGTCTTGAAACATTGAAGAATCGTAAAAAGCAAACCTCTCCTTGTAGAAAAGTGCGAATGGTATCAACATTCTCGTACGAAAATCTACTTTAACATAAAACTAGTCAATGCTAGTTCTTCAGACCTTATATTCTGAACAGATTTAGATATTCTTTCATATTTCATGATAGAAGTGAAAAATTATATAGGCTAATGCAAAAAAAAAGAAAAGTTTGTTGCTAAATAATGTCCTCGCTTTTATTGTGAGTTCAGTTATTGGTCTAGATTTGTAAGAAACCACGGTGATATCAAATGTGACATCAGAAGGGGCAATTGCCGATCCTTTCAAACTATTTTTACCGATCCAAGCTATCATTCTCAATTTACTAATTTCATGATTTTTTTTTTCTCCACCTAATCATTCGGTCTAGTTTTGGAACATACAGGAGTTTCAAATTACACGATGGAAGGGGGTGAATGGAGGGGGTGTTACTGATAAAACCTCTATATTTTTGTTATTCAAATCTGATTTTCTTTTCTTTTTTTTATCCAGATTTCAGTTCAATCATGCAACAAACGTTGGGAGTTTCGAATTGATGGTCGGCGGGATGAATGGAAGGGGCAATGCCGACCAATCATGATATTTTAAATTTACCATCCGTTTTCCAATATCCCTAAAAAATATTTATAAATTATAAAAAATACTTATTAATCATAATATTATCAACCGCTTTCCGTGAATTATTCTTCATTTAGTTGTATAATCAACATCATTAAACATTTTAATAACAACACAATCAATTAAGCCAGTGATTCAACTCGAGGATATTTAGATTTACTACTATAAACCAGACATAGGTACGTCCCAGTTATGCATGCATTAAGTACATATCATGTTTACCACATGACCCTCAATAACGTTAATTATACATATAACTAACACATATAAAAATATCTCACCAAGTTCTAAATTTTTATAAATAGCATTATACTATTAGCAACGTTCTCTCGTCATTAGCTACACATGTTCAAGTACATAAGATTGCCTCATTTAAAAGCAGGGTCACCACACACACACACACACTTTCTCACTTTTGGTGAGTGATCACAGCTCGAGGAACAGAAATGTTTAAATGTTAGAGCTTTTACGCTTTTAGGGGGAACTACTGTTAAAATACTAACATCCATCCTTAAAAATGAAATAATGAAACAAAAATATTAATTAAACAAACTAATAATATACACTATAAATACATAAATATAGGTATAGCAATTGAGATCCTGGTGTCAACTGTTTTCAAATAGTATGAAACGGAAACGAAACGAATGATTTCAAGACTCTGATCAATATAAAGACAGCCATAATTTAGAAGTTGTCAATATAGGTATTCACTTGGCGTAGGTATTATAGCATTTCCGAATTGAGTTAAACTTTTTCCATTTAGGTTTAGTCCTTTTTCATTTTGGTTTAAACCTTTTCCATTTAGGTTTAGACCTTTTCCATTTAGATTTAAACCTTTTCCATTTAGATTTAGACCTTTTCCACTTAGATTTAGACTTTTTCTATTCGGATTTAAACCTTTTCCATTTGGATTTAAACTCAGGAAATTATCGTGGAGTTAGAGGTAAAAGTACCCAAGTCACAAATTCAACACGTGGGAAAATCAAATGCAGAATATTATGATTATTTAACTGTTGTTATTATTGGTGATCAATATCATCAAACTATGTATCCAACCTAAGAAAATAATTTATCATATTTACCAAACTAACTTTTGAAATTTTAATTTGATTTTCGCACAATATGAATTTACCTCTTCGGTACTTGTACCTCTAACCCGACGTTATTATGCCACAACTTGAAAATTAAATCATGCAAGTGTTTTTTATGCACAGAAATGTAATATATATAATAATGAACACATGTTTTTTTGAACACAAGAATTTCTCATGAACGGAAGTTATAAATTAACAAATTCCTTCTCAACCAAACGCCTCCGGCTCCTTATCCATTTCCGCGATTTCCGATTCATAACAAGCTTTCAAAAATGCGTATTTTCTCTTACCGTTTCCTTTTTTTTTACTTCTAGCCTAATGAAATTTTAGTAGGTAGGCACTTACTTACTATGATGGGGCTAACTACTGACGTTTTGATGGAGTTTAAATCCAAATGAAAAAGGTTTATATCTAAATGGAAAAGGTTTAAATCTAAATGGAAAAGGTTTAAATCTAAATGAAAAAGGTCTAAATCCAAATGGAAAAGGTTTGAATCTAAATGGAAAAGAACTAAACCTAAATGGAAAAAGTTTAACTCAATTCGGAAATGCTATATATGATGCGCAGGGAAGTTTGGGTAGTTATTAGGTATATGTGTTAGGAGTACCAAACTAGTCGCACCATACGAGACAAATCAAGGAAGTGGGGTAAGAGGAACAGTGCTGATAAATTATCTTCGTAAAGGGACCTGACGGGCGAATGATGATTTACTAGTGATGATATCATAACAGGCTAATTGGACAAATACGATATCGATCCTGCGCGGGTGGAAAACATTGGAGAATAGAGACAAAACCCGAAGATAGGACAAGCTAGTGAGATTTGTTCCTGTTTGTATTTTATTAAAAACAAGTGTTGTAATGGAGTGTTAGAGCCCCGGCTCCGAAGAGGGTCTCAAAGGAAGCCCCCCGCCGTGCGGACACTGTTAGGGCGCAGTGGGGAGCCGTACCAGCATTCTTTTATACTATTTATATCATAATATACGCCATCAACCTCAGCAACACCTCACCTTTGTCTGTTCCCACAGCCTGCCCCGACCGAAAGAATCTTGCGGCGGATCACGCGAACTCGAGTGCGGGCGGGGAGTCGGGGGAACTTCCCACTGGTCACCCGTGGAAACGGGATGGGAAATGTATAGGGCAACTACGAGCTTGTCGCTCTCGGCTCCGTAATCGGTTTAGGTTTACCAGATGGAAGAACGAATTGCTACTTCTTGATTTATTATTTCTGATAACGAACCATCGTTATTCAAAATTTCATGTTGAATGTTTCAACATACGCGGAATTCGAAAGAACAACCTCACTCGAGGTGGATGTTCCTCCTATCCAAAACATGATGATATAGATAATTGAAACATGTTAAAAGAACTATTAAAAAGAACCATTATACTTTTACAATAATTACTAAAAATAATATTTTATTTAAAAATCAGTCAATTTATATATATATATATATATATATATATATATATATATATATATATATATATATATATAACAATATGTTGAGTTCTCGACCACTTTTTCTTAAAACAAGGTGATAAGGTTCTTGAGGGTTGGTCATTGAATCAGGTTTTACTCCTTACGCCGACGTTTCGTCTAATTTATTAGACATCTTCAGGGCTACAAACAATACAATAGGTATCAACTAGGAGATAGAATACATCACTAGGGTTAAGCTTATCAGCAACATGTAATAGAACAACGTGGGTTATTTACATGATTAAACTAGTTTTTTTTACATACCTGAGGGATATTATTGTCCTATTTCATTGTATGTTGTAAATCATATTGTAGCTAATACACTGTAGCTATAAAACGGGCACCATACAATATGCTGAGGGCAGGATTCTAAGTTCACTATCAGTAATCTTATCACAATGTTTATGGTATCACATGGAGCTCACTTGTTGTTGTTGTTGTGTGTCTGCCCCTAACTTTCCTTCTCTAATCTACATTGTCTTATAATTATACTTAAATACAAAATACTTGAAACTAATGACAGAATGACTAATTGGAGGGTTACATTCTGAAGAAAACTAAGATCTTTCTCAAAAACCATCCACACCTTCTAGTCCTAATTCTGATAAGGCCAATAGTACTGTGATAATGAATAAGTCTGAATATCATGATAAGATGACAACCCTACTGAGTGATACTTCTACGTACATGCCAATAACTGATAGGAGAAGAAATCCCACATCATCTTTGCAGACAAAAAATAATGAAATTGTCAAAGATCTCTATACAAAGAAATCAATAGATTTCCATACCAAATGTAAATTGACCAATAATAATAGTGTACCCCCAAGGATATATGGACTTGTTAAAACCCATAAGCCAAATAACCCTCTCAGACCGGTTGTTAGTTTCACTAATAGCCCCACATACCATAGTGCTAAGTTTCTTAGTCATATACTTCAAAACATTTCATCGAATAAATATAACACCAGGGATTCTTTCCAGTTTTTTGATTCCATAAAAAGTAAACAAGTGCCATTAGGGTACACACTCGCTTCTGTGGATGCAGTTAGTTAGTTATATATATATTTTTTTTTTAGCAGAATTATGACCATAAGAAGTTTATCAACAATGAAGTAGCACATTAAAAAACGTCGGCAGAAAATTATGCTGGAAAACGTACTTTAATAAAGTACTTTTTCACAAAGAATGAAAAAAAGCTGAAAATCCGAAATCTTTTTTGAAGAGCCGAATATTATTAAGAACGACCCCCTCCCCCCCTCCCAATTAAAATTGGTAGTTAACAATTTATTCGCACTCAAAGTGCTCAAATTTCAAAACAATGTTACATAATGAATTGTCAGATTCATTCAGTCATTGCGAACTTGCTTTTCCCTCCCATCTCCCAAAGGTTAGAACTATTCTTCCGCCACCCATAGGTAGACCCATATCTGCTACGAGTTGCATTCATCAGTGGACAACCAGACCGAACTCGGGCTAATATGAGTGGACTCTGCGGATGTTCCTATTGAAGACAGGGTCTTTTTCAATAACGAAGTCGCGCGGATCACTCAATAAATCATATGGGAGGCGAGCTTTTGGCGTGGACACTGATAAGAGTCACGAACTTCATGTGAACGCCACCAAGTGTTACAAGTCCCAGACTGATAAATGAAGATGTTCGGGTGGATAAAAATCCAGTCACGGCCATGAGAATGGAACCGTTAATCATCCTTCTCGCAATCGTAGCCACTACACGGACACTAGGTGAATCCCACATCAACAATTTGTCGCGGAGTGATGACTGATTCACCTATTACGTTATTTATATTTAATTCAATTAATCTGTACATATTGGCAACCACTGGAAAGATGAAACAATTTGTTAACAATGCGTTCATTTCTACGGTATTTACACTTTGTTACATGCATTTACGCTTTAATACCTCGATAATTTTCATTTTCGAGAGCACAACAATGAATCCAATACGTCTAATTGAGGTAAGTAGATTCAAAAATGGTGATTTCTTGAATGACATCGAAACAATTGTTAACTACATTTTAAAGGATCTCTGAGCCTCTCGGAGAATTTTTGGGAGAAAAAGAAGGTATTAGATTTCTTATTTACTTATTTATTATTTTTATTTTGTATTTCCATATTGATAAAAAGAACTATTTGGGATTTTAGCTGATTCTTCTATACGAATAAAAATCGCGGTTTTAAATTAAATTTGATGTTTAGTATGAAAAATAAAATTACATTATGTATGGTAGGTATATAATCTTGAGGTTTCGGGGTAGAACAAAATAAATTTACATCTTACAACGTGGAAATGGGTACCATTTTACGTTAGTGGAGTAGGTAGCAATATATCGAAACAGCATATGGACGTATTTAAAACTTATTGAAAGTGTTGTCAAAGGGTTCGTAATTTCACCTGTTTTTCTATTTAATGGTATAAATAAAAAACCTCAAGAAATCTTCCCACTCAGCTTAGAGAGATCTTCACACTCGAATGGACGGAATTTTCTAGTATGCAAGGAATTTAAATACCTAGAGTCCTTGGTTACAGGAAATAATGATCTGTCTGTTGAAATAAAAGCACGGCTGGCTGCAGGAAGCCGATGTTTCTGGGCCGTCCAGAAACTTCTCAGTTTCAACGCTCTTCCACGAAAAGCAAAGACGGAGTTATACAGGGCAGTCATACGTCCTGTTGTGACGTACGGCTCAGAATCCTGGGTGCTCACCACAGAATGGGAAAACACACTGAGAGAGAGAGAGAGAGAGAGAGAGAGAGAGAGAGAGAGAGAGAGAGAGAGAGAGAGAGAGAGAGAGAGAGAGAGAGAGAGAGAGAGAGAGAGAGAGAGAGAGAGAGAGAGTATATTTGTGGAAGTACAATGTACATCACAATTGTCATATTGGTATATGACAATCACTTATCTTTCGAAGCACATGATTGCGCAGAAGAAATACCAAAAACCTAAACTTTAGAGAAGGAAAACAAAAACTACATTATCAACTCTGCAGCCAGAAAAGAAAAGAAAAAAACTGTGAATAGTCTTGCTTGAGAGGAAAAAAAAAGAAAAGAAAAAAAATTTCAAAGGAAATGTCAGCCGAGATGCCTGCCCATCCCAAAAGTGGGTCGGCCGGGGCGTCCCGGCCGAGCCCGGACCCGGCCCACCATGGCGGCCTCCCGAGGGTGCCCAGCCATTTCTGGATGAGCACCCCTAGACGCAACTAAATCAATCGCACCATTTCAAGCAACAGCAGGCGAGACCGCCCCCGGTCCTACCGAGAGCCCCAAGCCGAAACCCAAAAAGCAAAACAAGCACAACCACAAAATGCAAAGATAATATTATATTGTTTATATGTATTATTTCGAGATATAAGTAAAATAAGAATAGTTAACTAACCAAACCACTGTCTGTAACCAACAGTGGAGGTCGACATATTAGCTTAGGTGCCAGAGGATGGCGCCGAACAGCTCAGGACAGGGACGAGTGGCGTCAGCTGGTTGAGGAGGCCCATGTCCTATAGAAGGACTGTAGCTCCATGGAATAAATGATGAATGATGTTATAAATGAAACTTTTAACATGGAATCATGTTTTAGCGATTGATCCCCCGCCGAAAAGTGAGACTATAAAGTGAGATGAAAGTAGCGCCAATAATTGTGATGATTTCCGCTTACAACCGAGTCGTTGCTAGGGATATGATACTTCGTCGTTTTTCATCCCACAAAATGCGTTGACCATTCGTTCGAAAGCTCTCGATTTATCCAACCATACTATATTAACTACTGCGAAGTGCGTGGCCAACAAGCTGAGTTATGAGCATGGTTATATGAATAATTGTTTACACACAGGTGATCATTCTCAATTATTGATATTGTGAACATGATTGCAACCGCTTGTTAATTTCTGATGATTTCATTGAGCTGGTGTTTCGATTATGTGATTCATAGCAGGTGATCCGAATATAGCGAGAACGGTTTGATTTGTGAAGCGGTGGTTAAATCATTTTAATAGGTAATTTCTATACTTTACACTATAGGAAACTGTAATTTCGTATGTAGCCTCTTTAGCCTCTTTCTATAATAAAGTGAATGTTTACTCGCGAGTTTCTATTAGGAGATCATCATCTCACAAGAGCTCAATCGTCGTGATCATTTTGATAATAAAGTGAGAGCGAGGAGCTAAAACATGGTTCCATGTTTTTTACATTTTAGCAGTCAGGCTCAAAGTAATAGCATCCGGGGGGGTCCAGGGGGGCCAGCGAGGCCCGAAGGGCCGAGTTTTTTTCGTTGATAATACCAATAAAAAATAGTGATCTTTGTTGTAAACAGGCTTTAGTGGAAATGAAACCAAACCACTCGAAAACAATGTAACTTCCGTTGATTAAAGAGATTCGGGAGCGAATCGGTCCACTATCGACCTTGGGTACATACGACATTTGACTCTTTGATGATATCTCCAGTCACCTCAATCGGATAAAAATAAAAGCCTTAATGATTTCTATCTTTGCTGGCATGTTTCCTGAAACAATCCTTCCTTTTAGTTTGGAAAAAGCTCGAAGAATAAAATCATAACCATTCAAACCCCTAAGAGTGATTAATGTAGTACGTCATCATTAAACGTCAAATATTTCATAGCGAGCTTGGGCTTTACGAGAAGGAAGGAGGTGCAGCAACCAGATTTTATAGCCAGCTTGGTTTGAGGGATACATTGTGTGCTGAAGTCTGGGAAGAAGTTGAAATAAATTAGCAAGGTCCCAGAACCCTCCACCTCATAATTTACAGTGGTCATACTTCGGAGCAGAATCTCTTCGGAGCTAATATTTCCATTTATTTTTTCGTAGCAGGAGAGAGTCAACATTTTTTGTCGAGTGATACATTAAGGAAATTCTGAATCTGTATAATGTAACGTGATGCAGGCATATTATAATCTGACCTACTAAAACGTCTGTGCAGTTGCAGTTGATTGGGCCTTCTTTCTTGCGATACTTTCTGAGTTCCATAAAATTTCTATACAAATTTCGAAATTACCGTCAAACTGGACAAACGTTTCGGTGTAGTTGGTCCCGTACCTATTTCAATGTTTTAACTCATAAGTTCATTCTGCGCTTGCACAAACGTAAAATACATTGAGTATAGTTTTTTTGTTTCTTAATTGATCAATTATGACATTTCACGCAACTTCTTGATTTAATCTTTTCCGTTATGGAATTTTTCAAGATCATTTAAATTTTAAATTATCTATATATTCGTGGTAGGTAAACGTGGAAGCTATGTGCCACACCTAACTTGGTAGACGTTTTTAACATAGGAAAGTAAATTGGTCAAAATAACAAACTTCATATCTGCAAAGATTCGCTTCGTTTCCGTAAAATACCTTGGTTAGAGCATATTGTTCCCCGGCCAACAGAATGTAACTCTTACGGGCGATCGTTATGTGGTGAAAAAGGCAAAAGTTCTTTACACTCACACACAATCGGTAGCATCTTCCAGGCGGATTCTGGCCGGTCCTTGCGGCGAACAGTTCTGGGAAATTGGAAGCGAGCCCGACTACCAATTCTGCACGGAGCTCTAAAGGTGACATCCATTCTTGAAAAGATAACTAAAGCAGGTTTTATTGGAGAAGCTTCAATAGTGCCGCCCTCCGTCGTCTTATAACTGGTGCGACCATAAAATGGCGGGGTGACCATAAAATTCAGAGTTCGTGACAAAACGATGATTGATACCGTGCGTCAGGTATAACGTTGAAGGATAATTACCCGTTCTTCTGCTGGTTTGGCAAGGCTCTTCGGGGCCCCGGGGAAGCCACGGATAATCCTGTCTTCCTCTACTCCTTCTTTTTTGTTTTGTTTTACGTGTCGACGAGTGAGCTTTTTCGAAGCCCGTTCCCAGCGTCGGGGCTCCCAAATTCGTTACAGAGGAGAAAGGTAGGAGGAATTCAGATTCCACCTCTTTCTGGTTTGACCTCTAATTAACTTACAGCTATATCATAAAGCAAACGGTGTCCTGTTTTGATGTCCACCACACATTATTATCTAGGACAATCTAATAGACACTCCTAGGAGTTTTATGGGCCTGGAAGATGTTCGATACACGTTGAAATAACTGTATTAAAAACCTGTTAGATCATGTTCTTCTTTCATATTTTCCACATTTTTGCCTCCTGGCTACCGAAGGTAAGGGATGCTTTGTGTTCGTGATTTATGTTAAAAAGATTTGTGTCCACCAAAATCAAAATTTTTTCTTATACCTATCTCTTAACCATGATTTGAATTATACCTGGTGGCGGACCTAAATTTCGTCATTGTGCCCGATTTCGTGCATCGAACTCCTCTTCTCATTTCAAAGCTTTGCAATGATGATAGAAATCTTTAAAACAAATTACTAGATTAATATTCGCGAAGAGAGAAATTTGTGAGTTCGAAAATGTTAGGGGATTTTTCATTCAATGTGTGGATACTATTAGTTTACACTGATATCTTCAAACACGTAGACAGTGTTTGGTTACATACGCAATTTATCCCCTAAGGGCCAGTTTCTCCAAAGGGAGTTGTCCTTAGATTAACCCAGGACCCTAAGTTTTCTCGTTAAAACGGCTAAATGACCGTTCCACCAAAGTTTGACTCGGGATTTTATTGTGATAACACGGATTCCGGAACCCACCTGTTGGGGTGGGTTAACCCACGGATCAGCGCTGATCCGCATCTTTGTCACCGCCCGCCATCTTAAAAAGTTGAGAAGGTACCTAACCATATTTTCCCGTTAGTTTCGTCATAACACGACCCGTTCCATTATTTATTTCCTATAGACAAAAGAAACGATAAATTTGTCTTCGGAAGGCGATGTTTTCGTGGAATTGAACAGCTGGACAATTCGTCGAATGATTATATGTAGGTAAAGAGTGGACCACTTGCATGAGTGGATGGGCAACGATTTTGACATTTTCATGTTTTTACTTTGGCACACAACCGGAAAAACCAACAGTTTTTTTAGTGTTAGGTACTTACTGAAATTTCTTGCCGATGATTTTCACTTACGACGGTGCCTAGGAGTGCTCCGTCACTTCTTATCCAACGGAAATCGTTCATCACTCGTTGGAAACATCTCAATTTATGCTAAAATCATATGCATGCGCTCCGAAAATATAAGCAGCTGAGCTACACGCAAAGTTATTGATGAACTATAAAGTATGAACAATCCTTGAGGTACAAGAGTACAATAAATTGATTTAGTAAGTAACCAGACTGGTTTCATACCTACGAACTCGGGTATTTCATTAACCAAATAAAAAATGAAGGCGAATGTTTTTGATCATTATCTAAGATGGCTATTAATTTTTGTGTGCTAGACTTGATAGTGGAAAAGGTTTTGTAAAACACGAAAAAAATCACCGAGAGAAACTTGAAAGTTGTTGTCATGTGGTCAGTCTGAGATGATAACGATAACCTACCAAAATAAAAACATTCCACCAGAGTGTAATATTTGCCGCCAAACTGTAACTGGCATCTTTCATTTTGATGTCGGAACGGAGATGTGTGGCGGACAAAAAATACTGCATCTCCACTTTTATCAGCGGTTTTACACTAATTTTTGGTCTGAGGACAGTAACTTGGATGCTAACTAATTGATCAACGGATCGGCTAATCTAGGATTAAAAATTGATGGTGGAACAGTGAAAACACTGACTCACGGTTGTTACCTAGATCCTGTGTTACTAGACTCCCGAGTCAACTCTCGTTGGTGGAACTGGCCCAAACAGAATTTTTCGTACAAATGGCCAATGTTCGGGTTGGGTGAATTTTTCCTTCGGAAGGAACAGGTAACTGATATAGAGGACGTGACGATCATTCACATTTCTAGTTTAGTACCTACCTAATAGGTCAGTCTCCGAAAGGATTGGTTAGGAAACCTATCCAATATTCTAGAAGAAAGTTGGTAACTACTTATTGGCTCAGTTTTGTCAATGGTTGGTGGGGTGAGGGAGGAGGGGTTACTGGATTGTAAAATCTAGACTGATATGACAATGAAAAAATAACATGAGTAGGTAGGCCATCAGAATCTCAATTCCCATTATAAGTGCATAGATGTTTTTACTTCTTCTTGGGTAATTGAGTTCCTATAGTCAAGAAGGAAATGAAAGAAATTCATAAAACAAGTACAAGCCAGTGGAGCACAGATTATCTTGTGGTATGAAGATCTATAAAAGCGGGGAACCTAACCCTGTTTGATTTGCTCGCATGCTGTCATATCCATCCTCGTTCATTCACCCATTTCAACCACTTTGTTTTCAGAATTTTTTAATTTATGGTTTCATTATTCAGGCATAATTCAGAATTAAGAACAATTTTTTTTTAGTATTAAGTACGTATACTGTTATATTCAGATCGTGATATTTGTTATTCAGAGATAAACGTGGTTATATTTATTAGTGAGAGGTGTTCAAAAGAAACAGATACTTAACGAGTGTAACTTGATTTTTAGATAAAATTTGGGATGAGGTGACATGAAGTGGTTGGGATAAAGACTTCCTGTAAGTAATTATAATTATCGTTTTCTAATATTTTTCTAATCGTTTGTTCTGCTTTTGTTCACCTTAATTCAGACTAGTTTTAATTTATTATTTTCAATACTGTACCTTCAAAATCAAGCAAGAAAAAAACATTTTTGTTCACCCTCCAAAATTTAATGGCTTAGTACGATTCAAGATACGTCGATTTCGGGGCGTCAATAATAATTCCCCGTGTCAGGGAATGTCATATTTTTGATTTTGGGCTTCAAGTAGAAATAAAGGTCCTCGTTGAGTCTATTTCGAGAGAAACCTCCCAAGTGTGGGGATAGAAGATAGAACTGAACTCGCTCCATTATTTGCTCTTCACTCTGGCTTGGTATCATTTTTCTCCAAGAAATATCTCGCCGCTTTGCTCTCCGCTCATCGCTGCCCTCTTCTTTTCTGAATGAAGGGGAGGGGGGGGGGGGCTCTTATCGCTCAATCTCCAGACATACATAAGATTTTTAAAAATTTTTATTGTTTTGAAATATTGTCATCATTTTATCCGGTTACTAAAGGCAATCATGACAATCTGGGACCCTAATCCAACGAATGGAGACATAAACTATACATAACCTATAAAACTGATAATTCAAGAAGGTAGCGAATAAAGTTCTGAGCGGCTTACTCTTAAATTCGCCGACAAACACAGATGAGACAGTTCGGAAACAACCCGTTCCTTCACTAATAACTGAGAAGTTGGAAGATCAAGAGCTCGTTGATAGACAAATCAAATACGAGTACTCAGTTACCTACCTGGTAGGTTTTTTGAAGTTCTTCAACGCTGACTCATTCTTGGCAGAAGGGAGGAGGAAATGTTTTTTTTTTCGCTTATTCGTCGTAGTATACCCTATATTGCTCTGGCCCACAGAGGCCGCAAACTATCTCACGCGTTTTTCAAGTAAACATTCGAATACCAAAGATCAAAACTGAGTTTAAACACATCGGGTAGGTTTTTCACAGTTTGCGAAACTCATACAAATGAATGCTCTCGAGATACAGGATGACCAGCACATTAAATCAGATCCATCCACCTTCCCGAAAGAATATTGTTCACATTTGGGTTTTCAATAAGGTGTTTTAGATGATTCCCGACTAAACGCTTCTTCTTTGCATTCGTGAAATTAGGACGACTTTCGAGTGAATTAATAAATTTATCTGGAGGGGGAAAAGCGTTTTGGTTCTTTCTCTTCCAGTGGAATTTCGGGATCTATTTGTTCGCCTTTGAGAATACCCCAAGAAAGCGTTCGCTGTATTTTTTTTATATGAGTTCAAGTTTGACCTTTTAATTCACTATTAACGCATTTATTTTGACATCTGAGAGATATCAAATTTGGGTAGGTAGCGTTTTTGTTTCAAATCACGTTGAATGGAAATAAATACGGTTTATGACAGATGGCTACAGTATTTGAAAAACGCCGAAAGCAGGAAGAGAATATTACATTTGAAACTAGCAACTCTCAATAAAAGAAGTCCGTCGTTTACTATAATTGCGATACTCTGTGGAATTATTTAAGACAATTAGTGTATATCTATGCCTTGAGACTTCAAACCCACGCTGCGGTTAAGCTGTACATATAAACGCAGTACATGATAGTTAAGGATGAGCGGCATTAACTTCCACATTTCAGAAGATATCTGCGAAGACCTTGCATATCTGGTCTCGTTAGGTAGAATTGAAAATGTAGAGCTTAGCTATCACATTGGTGTAGTCAGGCTTCCTGGATTGAGTATCGAGGCTTCGTATATGAGGTTTTTATAATTAAAAGTTTATAATTATAAAGTTTTAATTATACGTTATTATATATTAAAAAAGTTTTAATTATACGTTATAATTTAAAGTTTAAACACCATATTAGTTCCCTGATTACTCGTTTGAGAAAGCTGCTTTATGTATTCAAAGTTGTTCGTGATTTTTTACCGAAGTATTTGCTGCGATCGATTTACATGGCTTTGGCTGGTTCCATTATTAATTATGGTATAGTGGTGTGGGGTGGGACTTGTACAACTCGCTTGAAACCTCTACAAACTGTCCAGAATGCTTTAATTAAAGTGATATTATGTAAACCTATGCGCTATCCTACTGTGCTACTCTATAAAAACTTTAATGTATTGAAGATTAAGCAGTGCTTTCTACTATCCTCTTGTTTGAGAGTATTTGAATCTGGTTTATGTAGCTCACTTATTTCAAATTTACCACATTCTAGAAGTGCTAGCAACAGCAACGTAAGGTTACCTTTGACTAGAACTGAATTTTATAATCGGAGTTCTTTTGTGCAGGCCATTAAATTCTATTACTATAATAATATTAACCCTATGGATTTTACCAGTGTGAAACATTCTGATCAAAATGTATTTTTTTCTCTCAATAGCTTATTCCGTAATTTTTAGCTTTCTTATTTTTTGAATTGATAGCATTGTACAGTGCTCTACCGGCTGGATGATTTTAGGCTCTGCCAGTTTACACAAGTTCCTTTGAACTTTTTAACTGGCAGGCGTATGTTTATTTACAACAAGTATTTGTATTTCTTTTGTTATATATTTTATTTCATATGCCAATAAATGATGCTATTCATTCTATTCTATTTTTTATCGAACATGGCCAATTTGCCATCATCACAAAAAAGGAGCCATCCTCAAGCGGTTCTGTTAAAAGTGTGGTGCACATTTTCCGAATTGGAAACTATTTTATTTTCAGTTTAGAAATTCTTAAAAACTAGATATTAGTAAAGATTAAATCATGTTAGTATTATTTGTTGGTACTAATTAAACCACCTGAACGATCCTGAGGTGCGTAAACACCTGAGGACGTTGCAGCAGAGGGCCCTTTACTTTGGCATTGCTGCAGTGAAGCTTTTTATCGATCAGTTTCCGGAACTGTGGGTATCAAATTGTATGTGCCTACGGTCTGAATTAACTTGAAGCGATCTCCCTTTAGCTCCCTATGAATCCCTTCCCGTTGCAGCACGAAACGAACACCGGGAAGTAGAGGTCAGCTACAATTACCTTTCTGGATTGGTTGCCAATACTTGAATGGTTCTTCTCTCTGGGATTGCTAGATGCGTGGAAGAAATTCTGACGCTTCACGGAGAGAAACTCATCCGCAATGCGTAATGAACGTCTGTGCAAGTCAAAGCTGTGATTGAAAACATCAGCTGGCACACACTGTGCAGAGGTCGCTTCACAGGTCGTGGCACCCCATCAATCCGCTGAGCCCCATCACCCCAACATCATTAACGCCAACACCTTGTAGGAAGGTATTTGGGCGAAAGACGTCAGCGGAGAAGAAATAGAAACTCCAACCGGGACCAGACGAGAGATTTGTGATGAATGCGGCCTCGCGGGCCGGCTCGAGGAGGGTCGTGATGATAAAGAATACATGCCGTTTGCTGCCGGGCGGGAACCCCGCCGTATCTGCCTGTTTCATCTAGAAGGCATCCCTCCCTTTCCCCCCTCGACGTCACGACCCTGCAAGAGTACAACACTGGAGAAAATGGCCGCCGCAGCACCCAACAATCGATAGGAGAGCCGACTACCACCGTTCTCTCCCTCATCACCAACTTATCTTTTTTCTCATTTTCAAACCTATTTCCTCTTGTTTTGTTTAGATATCATCCGTTTTTCAAGTTTTATTGCCATTTTCGTCTGTAGAAACAAACAGGTGTTAGCAATGCATAGAGTAAAACCTACCGAATCCCTTTTACTATTATTATTTTTATTTTTATTTTTTATTTATTTTATTTTTTTATTTTTTTTAAGGTTTAAGCCGCATCTCAACCAGAAGGGTCATTAGCGGCAGATTATTATTATTATTTTATTAATTCATTTTTGTGAAAGTGAGAAGCCTGATTTTACGTAGTCGCATTTATTTCTTTATTTACACGTGAATATTTTTTCATAATACCCAGGGGTTGAAGAAGAATTGAAAACTATTCAGTGAAGGAAAGTTGATGAATACATAACCGCCAAACAGGAATTTTACCACGAAATATATAATAAAATATTTATCCCAGAGTTGAATTATTAGGTATATGAGAGCATAATTGTAATATAGTTCGTTTAGTACAGTAGCAGGTGGTCATGCTAACGGGAGGATGGAGGAGTAACGAAGGATTCTGTATCAATTTACCGAATGATATTTATTTTATTCCCTACCTTTCGGAACCAATTTTGGTGGGCTATGTGACTTGATTTTGATTTAAAAAAACTTCTGAATAGGGATCCTAGAAACAGTCGGTATAGCTGAAGTGTGCCTGAAAGAAAGTTGGACATTTTCATGTTGAATGGAATTTCTTTAATACATTTGCTTTTTATTTGCATGAATTCAAAAAGTCCTAAACCTAGCGAACGAAGAACGGAAATGCATTGGCAGTTTCTCGTATCAACAGAATAGGCATAACTAATATGAATTTGAAACTCGGGGAGGCGGTTATATATGTATACAAATCAATATCGAGGCTAACAGTTGAAATTGAGGTTAACAATTAGCCATTAACGCGACACGTGAAATTTGTCACATATGTGACACGTGGGACTATGGCCAATTTCGTGAAACGTGGACGTGGAAGGCCCTGAGACACGTGGAATAATTGTAACCATGTGACCATAGAAGTAGAAGATCATCTAAGTCTATTCTTGTGACACGTAGGCCTCTCAGGCCCAACAACACGTGGATTATATGCTGTCTAATTCAACAGCGAACAAGAATTTTTCCCCCACATGAAAAATGTGTCATGACTTTGTTGGGTACTTTTACAAAATTAACGAAATATTGTTGCGCAGTGGCATGTGGGTCTTTCAGGTCCAACCAGTCAGGCACAAATATTAAAACAGACTGTGATAATATTATAACAGTCTGTAATACTGTTATTACAGACCGCAGCAGAAGCGAAAAGAAGACGCCCATGACTTTGGGAAGAACTGAAGGGAATTTACGTCTGGGGCTTACGAGTCAGTTTCCCAGGGTAGTGACAACAAAAATAAAAACTTTACATTAGGGTTCTAAGGCCTAGGTAACGCGTTATTGGTTAGCAATAAAGTGTTATTAGCCTTGATAGGAAACGTTCCACGCTAATATTATTCAACGAATCACCTATGAATTTAATTGAAAGAAGACAGAGACTACACTCTACCAACGGCCTTTTCCTTGCTCTTTCTAGACATCATTGCACCTGAAGATGATATGGGTCCAATCTCGGCGTGTCTGACACTGACAACCACACACCAGTCCGTACGACACGAAACGTAGGTACAGCTGACGGTTCCCGTCGGTCCCCAGGGCTTGTCAATCTGATGTCCTCACTGAAGAACTCCACCATCCACGAGAAGTAACAGCATTCATTATAAATATCAAAATAAATACTTTGGGAAAGAACAAAGAAAAAATTTTTTTTTTTGATAGGATATACCATTTTGAGACTTGCACCTAAGTCAAAATAACCCCCCCCCCCCCCCCCCCCCCCCCCAAATTTAAACGAAATCGGACCGATAATAGATCCTGATAAATCGACGTTTCGGGAAATTCATGTTAGCGCTGAAACGCAAAAATCATTGGGGATTTTGATTTTGGAGCCAAATATTTTTCGCCTTCATAAACGTGCACAAAGGTTCGCCTTCGGTAGGCAGGAAGTAAAACTACCCAATGGTTTATGGTCAGTTAGTTACCTAGCACCCTAGAATTAGATGTTTCATTGAATCTATGACATGAGAGACTATTACAAAATAAAATGAGATAATAAATCCAAGCAAATCGGATGAAACTGGACTAATTATAATTCAATTACTGATTTTTGTGGAATAACACGTATCTGCGCACACCATAAGTACCAATAGGTAAATCAGAATGCACTAACCAACAAAGACACTATAAAAAAAAATCTTCTGATAAAGTTGGACGTTTTGTTTGTTTGAAAATTAACATTACTTTTTAGGAGTACCTATAGAAGAGGTAAGTGAGTTAGGCCCGAAGGCACTATAGACGCGTTTTTTTGTGTATCCCGCAATTTCGTGGTTGAAGTACGGTGCCCATAATTCTCGTGCTGAACAATTAGATGATAAATAATAGGGTCCAGAGGTTTTGGGAAGAGCAAATCTAAAACGCAAAAAACCGTTGTTTTTCCTCGGGGGAATCAGCCATAAGAGTTCAGGCCTGGCGGATCGAAAGCACCCAGAACCCAAATCCGAGCTTCCTCCGCATAGTGATAAGTAGTGGATTCTCCTACCGCAGCCTCTTGAGTACTCGAACTCCATAGCAGTCATTAACATTTCGTGACGGATTATATATATATATATATATATATATATATATAATTTTTTAATTTTTTAATTTAGTAAGTATTTCTCCGGGCTTAGATATTTTTAAATGTGGATAATTTGCGTTTATACAATTTGCTAGTCTCGGAAACTGGCTACAATGTAATAATAAAATCAATTCGGTTCTGCTATTGACCTAATGGCCAGCTCTCTATTGGCAGAGTGGGCCACTGCATATCATCTCTCAAATCAGTTGACGTGCAACACGATGGCCTCGGATCATCGGCTAGCATGGAGCGGCGGTCGGACACCCGTTACACCGGAGCGTGCTCACGTTCGTTTTATTGATATCAACAAGAACACGTATTGACGGCAAATGTCAGGGAAAATTGATCAAGGTCGTTCATTGGAGGAAACCAAAACGACAAGAGGGTTCCACGATCTTCGCTTAAACCTGACTAAATTGGGATTTCTTTTGATACTTCGATCAAGGATTCTGAGTCTATTGCAAGTTAGGTACACTAATGATCCAGAGCCTTGGTTACGTACATCTCGAAAGATGATGAAGCGACTTGTAGAAATCACTCATCAAAGATACGAAGTACACAGCCGTCTGACTAGACTGAGTGACGGAGCAAAAAAAAAAAAAAAAAAAAAAAAAATTTTAATCTTTGACCGTATAATCATGTTCAGTGACTTTGTTGCGACTTCAGCTATTTAAGATAGGTAGGACTGCTAAAAGGATGTTTGATGTGAGTGTGAAAGTTATTTGGCTTCTTTTTTTTCAATTGCTTACTATTCGCAACTAGTTTCGTCCTATACCTGTGTTATGCATCATCAGGTGCTGCAATGAATAGTTAACAGGGGTAAGTATAAAAAGGGGGTATCCACTATGGCTGAAGGAGTAACTTAAATATAATTAATTGGATAAACTAGGTACTTATAAGTAGGTTGCTCACTTTTGCCATACAGTGTTTAGGTGTTGTATGTTGTCAATATGCATGTAATTCTATGTTACTCTCTAAGCATACGTTGGTGGTTGGCTGTTTGTTTTGAGCCAAGGGGGGGGTGTCTGGAATTACATTTATAAAAGTAAAATTTATTTTGGGAGGTAGCCAGGTTGAGCTGTGTGGTAGATATTTGGTGTGGTGAGGACAAAGTGGAGGCACAGAGACATCTTCTCTGTGTCGGGCTAGTGATCATGTGCTGTATGGCACCGTCTTCAGAAAATTGTACAGATGCACAGGTGCACAGACTTTGTCAAAGCGTCTATCCTACAGATGTTGGGTAGAGGTCCGTGGGAGTTGACTCGCAAGGGTGGGTTTCTTTCCGCGGACCTCAACATTTGGAGTTTTGTGGTTATCATAAAATCGGGCACCAACCTGCAATGGAAGGTAAAACGCATGCCTCAACCCGTAGGTTACAACGGGTACTTGGCATCTTCCAAGGACATCGACTGTGTACAGTCTCCTCTCAGGAGGATCTTCCCAGCATTTTTCTGGAGAGAGACCACAAGGCACAGTTGCCAAAGGACTCCCAAACACGACTTCCATTCTTAGAAGGAGATATTGGATTCTTCTGTGTGGTAGAGGTTTTTATTCTTACCATGTTGGGATAGTCCATATAAAAATAAGTCTTGTCATGAATAACGGAAGAATCTGTTTTATGTTAAGCACTAAGGTGACACTAGTTTTATAAGTTATGAGGATAAATTTGCATGAATTTCAAGATTAAAAATTACTTTGAATAAGTAGAGGGATGCTAATAACTGATGATAAAATTTATGGACATTATAACTTTCATCATTTGCTGGTGGATCTTCTATAGTGTTGGGCTGAGGTGTTCCATGTTGGGAGTTGAGGGTAGCTGGTGATTTTATTCTCATGTGGTGGCTGGGTTGGCGGAATCAGCAGGATGCAAGGAATATAGTATCTAAGGTACAGATAGTTATATAATTATTTACTGATATTCGTTATTAATATTGTTAATACTATTTGGTTCCTAATCTTACTTCTCTAGGTTTCTTAATGCTAACATATTGTATTATTGCGCACTATGATGGGAGAGGGTAAAATTATTCCGTTATTTTTATTAGGTTATTTTCCGTTCTTTTATTCATTAATTTATCTTTGTTTTTAATAATATGTTGATTTTCCAAAGTTGTTCTGTTAGATGTTATTGAGTGCTTGATAATAGATTTCACATTTTTGGAATCCAGTCGATGGTTCAATTTCAGCGAATAACTTCCACCCTCTCGTCAAACATTCTTTGAGAAACAAATGGCTACCACTACAAATACACAAGACTGCTAATTTCAAGCTCAAAACTCCATGGAGTTGGGACAAAATCGGATTTAATCAAGAATTAATAATCAACTGCTAGGATATGACGTCAATGTCTTCTTAGTTTTTTGACAACATACTTTTCCTCGGTATATTTCCAAAATACGCGTTTTTCGGTAGTTGAAGAATCGCAAAAAATCAATGATCACACCTCCAGAGCTCATTTGTGGTCTCATTCGACGCAAAAATAGTCCAAGTAATAACACAATATTTTTCAGGTCGCCAAGTGGTGTAATTTGTACAAAAACTATCAAAATAAACTTGCCTACCTTATTTACATAGTTAGCTATTAAATAGCACGTACCTAGGTACCGTTCTACATATTTCCTCGGTATATTTCCAAAATACGCGTGTTTTCGGTAGTTGAAGAATCGCAAAAAATCAATGATCACACCTCCAGAGCTCATTTGTGGTCTCATTCGACGCAAAAATAGTCCAAGTAAATAGCACAATATTTTTCAGGTCGCCAAGTGGTGTAATTTGTACAAAAACTATCAAAATAAACTTGCCTACCTTATTTACATAGTTAGCTATTAAATAGCACGTACCTAGGTACCGTTCTACATTGTAAACATAATTTCTCCCTTGAGAGGGAAAAACATTAAATCATGTTTAATGTTAACAAGCGGTTGCAATCATGTTCACAATATCAATTATTGAGAATGATCATAGTGTACACAATTATTCAAATAACCATGCTCATAACTCAGCTTGTTGGCCACGCACTTCGCAGTAGTTAACATAATATGGTTGGATAAATCGAGAGCTTTCGAACGAATGGTCAACGAATTTTGTGGGATGAAAAACGACGAAGTACCATTTCCCTAGCAACGACTCGGTTGTAAGCGGAAATCATCAGAAAAAAACGTTGCAGATTTGCGTGTCGGAATTCACAGAACGACCCCCAGCCCTAAAACATTAAACATGTTAAAACTGTAGAAAAATCGTCTAAAATTGGTGAAAAACCACTTTGTTTTGCAGTTTTAGGCAATAAACACGTATAGGAGTCATTTCAGACACATCGAATGAGGCATAGAGGTGTCCAACGTTTAATTTCTAACAAAAATAACACCTTTTAAATGAACATAAATTATCCCGAAATTTAAGAGATTTTTTCAAAAATGCAGGCGCCGTACCTCAAAAATTATACGTCTACGTGAAAAACGGACTTCGGATTCTTATTCAGCACCCTCGAAACCCCCCAAGACCAGTACCAGTTTCGTGAGGGCGTGACTTTGATTTTTTTTTTTTCCACCCATCTTGTTTATTACGCAAAAATACTGAGTACAAACAAAAATCTTGATGTAATTATTTGACCTGGTAAACGCTTTAATTCGAATCCTAGAATTTATATGAGGAGTGTAACATTAATTGATGACAATAATTTATTAATGGACGTGTATAACAACTTTTAATTATTATATTAATTACATTACTTGATGTTTCCTGGGTGAAAACTATAACTGCGCTGTTAATAGTTGTTCACTTATGCATATTACAAGCTACAGGTCGTGTGGCAAACGTACAAAATCAAACCGTCCTACAGTATTAATAGTAATTTTTGTAGCATGATAGACTACAGGATGGATGTGATGCCCACACAACTCTATTCGAAGTTTAATGAGCCGAGAACAACACCGATAAACAGGAAAGGAACGTTGAAACAAAGTTTATCGGGAGATTTACATCCTTATGATCAGAGGTGAAAATTATTTAACACCTGTCGGTAGCACTGTGGCGGCTGCCAGACAATTTAGGACCGCCGCCAGATACGTTCACAGCGTCCAACAGCGACGGCGATTAAACCTGGATCAGTCTTCGTCGATTTATAAACTAGATATCCACGAGTCCATCGACAGTCGTGATCGTGGCCGAGTGTTTTGAAACAATGTAAAGAAGAGAATTAAGTAATAAAAACTTAATCAGAGATCATGAATTACTTTAAGCACATAGAGCATGATCGTATGATGAACGAATTTTTGTAAATTTTCGTCATCATTATGCTACATTATTTTGAAATTTGAACACGTTGAGTGCAAATAAATTGTTTACTACCAATTTCATGGCAAAAATAAACCACCGTTCCAACCAATATTCTGCGGTTCAAAAAATATACATGATATTAAATATATATTATATATATATATATTGAAAAGCGTTAAACTCTAGGATTCCTTTCAGAATGTCTCAAAGCGGATTTCAATAAAGAATATTTTGATTTTAAATTTTTTGGAGCCACTGCAATAGCAGATTTTTCAAGAAAATTAGCTAAAATGAAGTGATTTCGTAAAAATTAGAAAATGTTCTATTCTCACCTGGATTTGTCTCGCTGAAAGAGCTTAAAACCGTTTACGAGGGTCAAATTCTGAAGGGAAATTTATGAACTTTTCAACGGTGTGCCAATTTTCGGTTTTACAGTGAACCTAAGGGGAGTTAACCAAGTTTATGATATGAAGTCAAAAACACGAAAAAAATCTTGAAAGTGAAATTACCCAAAAACAAAGTGTTTATACCTTTTTTGTTAGAAATTAGTCGTAAAACCGATCCCTGAAAGGTTTGAAACGAAAAGATCACCCTGTATATATGAGTACCTTGCGTTTTCAATAATAATATATTATGGAACGTTCACTCGTCAACTGTCTTCCGAATGCGGACCGAAAATGTGCAATTGGAAAGCAAGAAGCTGATCCGTTAACGCTGACATTCATTGGAAAACCATAACCTCTAAAAGTCACCATCAAACAACAAATTTGTGTGATTTGTTAAAAGGTTTTTTTTTTCAATTTTATTATGGAATTTGAGCACAACTGGGCACAGATATAGATAATACTCCAGTTTAAGGCACAAATATGTGTGATAAAATGACAAACGATTGCTTTTCCATATTAAGCTATATGTCATAGTCGTAATTTGCCACTTAAGAATGCAATGCCGTTTATATTTTTGCATTAAACCTACGAATAGCATTCCTGATTCAAATCTGCCTCGTTTACGATGTTCCTCAAGGAAATTAAAATGCCTATATGAAGTTCCTTACTTTGATTGTGTGAGTGAGGTCCTCCACGTGTTTGACAAGTTGATGATAAACCTACATGCGCTGGGATGATTCAACATTCAGAATTATGATTTTTGACTATTGGAAATTTTAGGGCTACTATGGTAAAAGTCAAAAACATTGTTTCACAAATATTTGTTGATAGATTGTCTAGGTACGATTATGGTACCTATTTATGAAAAGAATGAAACCTTTGAAGGGTTTTGTGTCATGATTGGGCGAAGTTCAGTATTTTGAGCTAATCATAAAGGACTCATTCCGTCTTCAAATGCTTCCATAGCCGAGTTGGCATAGCTCATTTTTGAAAATCGGGAACATGAACCGTTCAAAACTGGTTAAATATGAAATTTTTAAAGGAGATTTTAAAGCTATTCGACGTTGGAGCACTGGATTCAGCAAAAGCTAAGAGTAACTTTTACTGAATCCGGTTAGGAGACAAATTTTCATGTATTGTTGAACTTACACGAGTTTATGAATCCGATACTGTCCTCACCTCTAAAACTATCTAAATTACCAAGCAATTTCATATGGAATTTCATCTGATGAACAAGTAGTACACTACCTATGAAGCCCCTGGTAAGTAGTTTCAGATAAATATACATTTCGATATCATATGAACTGTACCCATGAATTGAAGTGCGGAATAAAAATTTTACAAGTGCACAAAATTCTAGTTATCTTCCGGTATCTCTACATTACACTTGCAATTACTGGATACAAATGATGTCTAGTACCATTACAAAGGTGGTAGAAACACGAGTCTATCTAGATTATCCAGTGTAATAATAGTGTAAACGCAGAATTCTTACGGATGCAATAGAGTGTGAAGAATTTTCTAATAAAATCTTATGAATCATTAGACAAGAGGCGAGGATGGTGTCATCCACCCGTCAAGGCCAGGAAATGTGATGGAAGGCAGCGGGCGGGTAACCTCATCACATGACTACCTACCGACCAACCACCGAAAATTACTAGTTGCAGGACGGCAGGAGGAAAGCCGAAGCTCCTCACTAACCGAAGGCATAAGATAATAGACTTCCGTAATTTCACATGTTGATACCATCCCCGCCGGAACATTGAAAACGTAATTACGTTCACTGCATCCCATTTTAATTGGTGACCCCAAAATGATCTTTCATAGCTACAGCAAGACGGCCATGACCTGGAGCCGGAACACAACACCACTATTTAAATCCATCAAACGACACAACCATCGATAACCTCTACAAAATATTGGTGGTTAGCCACTGCATACCTACTGCACGCTCTCATTGGGGGGGAAGAAAAAACTGCCAAGTTGGGTGGGCAACATAGCTTCCTCACATATTGTAACATGGACTATTAGAATTAGTTGAAATAAGAGTCGAAATAATTGAATGCAAAACATAACAGTATCTAATGCATATGTATACATACTAGAATGCAAATTAGCGTTACAATTCGTGTTTGCATGTGCGGAAATTGTCTAAAGGTTAACCCAAAAAATAATTGAAGATGTCATCGAAATCGATTCATTATTCTCGGAGTGTTGTCTAATATTGGTTTTCCGTAAGCGCAATAGTTACCGATTATTCAAGCAAATGTGATAAAACACCAAGGGCATCATTTTGGACCCAACAACTTCTCGAGTTCAAACAAAATCGGACCAATAGATGATAAGAAATTGAAGTTATAAGAAATTAACGTTTGCGCATGCATGCGCACTGAATACTATTTATCCAACTGCAATCAAATATATATAGGAACCGTCTAGCTAACTCGCACAATCCCTGAAAATTTCATCAAAATCGTTCATTAGACACGGAGTTTTGCCTGTGTCAATTGCTATTAGTTTTACGCATGCATAATGATTATTATTACGTGCGTGCCGACGCGGCATGTGTGTTGGGGGATGCCGCCCGGCTTCAATACCTAGTCATCGAGAATTTTCGTTGAAAATTGAGCTATTGCAATGGATCCAAAAATTTTAAAATAAAAATTGTAGTAAATTCTCCTCATTGAAATCCGATTTGAGAAATTCTGAATCGAATCCTTGAGTTTAACGCTTTTTCATACGTCCTTGCAGACAAAACCTCTCCTAAGGATTGAGATTAAAATTCTGTTCTTGAACCGATAAATCAAGCTTTTTATAGCGATAGAAGCAAAAATAGCGATAAAAAATCCATAAAATTGCTAAAATCGGCTAAAAACTTTAAATGTATGTAGGTACATTTTTTATGCAGAATTTCAATCCTAAAAAGCTTATGAACAATGAAATAGAACATTAAAAAATTATTAAAAAGCTTATGAACAATGAAATAGAACATTGAAAAATTATTAAAAAGCTTATGAACAATGAAATAGAACATTAAAAAATTATTAAAAAGCCTATGAACAATGAAATAGAACATTAAAAAATTATTAAAAAGCTTATGAACAATGAAATAGATCATTAAAAAATTATACACAATTTATTATGCCGAAAAATTTACTTGAATTTCATTAAAATTTGCTGAAAAATCGATAGAAATGCAAAAAAAAAAAAAAAAAGTAACAATCCAAAATCTAATTTGAATTGCAAAATCAGAATAAGATTTTTTTTTTTTTTTTTTGCCATGAAATTGCTAGTTAACCATTTATTTGCACTCAAAGTCCTAAGTTTCCAATATTATTCAACATTTGTTCACTTGTGATCATGGAGGAGTGGACCGATGGAGAAGTTCTAAAATAATTGAACTGTGCAAGGATAGTTCTTGGCTGTGGGACAACACCCACCACGATTATAAAGATTTATGATTATTATTGCAACCACAGCTGCGAGGGCGGCATCATCCCTGTCACTCATGATGAGACTAGCATGATTACCTGAAGAAGCTGTGCCGGCCAGGGCGGCATAGTGTGGACGTAGCAGTACGTGAGTTTGAATTGAGAACAATGAAAAAAGTTTGGTGGAAAGTTACACAATATTTTATCGGTATGAATTAGTTTTGAGTGGGAATTATCGATTTTTTTCCGCGTGAAAACAGAATATTCGCTGGCTTCCTAAGTTTCTTCGTAAAGTGCGGTCCTTTTGGTATTTCATTTGAGAGAAAAAACTGGAATGGGCGGGCTATTTAATAAGTCTCAGATTCGTATAAATGATGTAGGCTTCTTTTCATCAATTTCGTTTACTCAGATACGGTATTATCCATTTGAGATATCCAGCAGATTTTGAAATGTTTAAATATCGTACTGGTGTAGCTCGCCGTACTGCCGGCCGATGCCTCAACATTCTAAATAATGGTAGCCTCAACGCAAGCGGAAACGTAAAGAAAAGTTTGGATGAGGACAGGGACTTTTAGCTCCTTCAGTTCAAAAGGATTTTGTTACGGTTACAATTCATATCCATCAATCCTGAAGGGATGTTGTGAGAGTAAAAAGTTGGTTGGTAAGCAAGATATGCAAGTTCAGAAATAAAGTAGTGAGCTTGACTTTCTTTTCGCTCATAGGTAATAATTATATTTAATAGGTACCGAAGACAAAAAGCAATAATTATTTCAAGGCACACGCGAGAACTATTAGTATTGTTCATGCATAATCTGATTAGCTTCTCACTAATGATGGGTGAACTGTATCGAAAACCAACTCTGTGATTAGTCATAGTAAATTCATGGGTTATTCAGGTGAAGGCAATGCATGGCGATTGATTCAGTACTACACCTGAATGATTGTGAAATATTAATCGGTCTTCCGATCTGATGAATTAACTCCTGTCGGCTCCAACGCATGAAGAATTCAAGAACTGTTGTCTAGTGCTACGACACGGTCGGTAATTAAGACCGTTTCATGATAACGTAGGATCGGTGCTCATGACAATTTATAGCATTTTGAAAAACCTCGCTGTTTCCCAATAAAAACGCCGATGTTTTTCTTTACAAACCATGGGAGCAGCGAGGGTAACACAGAGATAGATTAATTGAAATGTGCAAAATTAAAAAGACATTAAACTGTACACGGTCACTAGTCCTATTGTAACTGTCAATGTATTCCAAATTCGAACATTTGATGATAATAATGATAGACGAATGTCTACAACTACTTAAAAAGTGGAGGGATTACTAATTTAGTTTAGGTAACGTTGATTTGAATAAACGAACGTTCGTTCTTTTCGTTGGTTTTGATTGTTCTTTTCGGCTAGCTTCCTCACAACTGAAAGGAAGCTCAGTAGGGAAGCTCCGTTGGGAAGCTTTGTGTTCGTAATTGAAGTCGAAAAAGTTTTTGTCCTACAAAATCAAAATTTCTACTTGCTGACCAATTTAGGTTCCGCGTCTATCTGTCTGTCTCTGTGGTAAATCTTTGTCACGCCCAAAACTATACCAAGTTTCAATCCGATTCCGATGAAATTTTAATGGATCGTGCGGGTTTGCCCCTACACGGTCTCCTATAATTCGCAATGCCATCGAATCAACAGTAGCCTATGCGCAAGCGCAATCGTTAATTACCATTACAAGCAGATACCATGTTACATGGATGTGTCTTTGATTGGGGATTTCATAACGGTTGTCCTCGAGAGTTGTAAAAAAATCCTTTAACTTTGGACTGTAGGCGACGAAATGTAGGATAAAGAATTTATTCTATAATTCTTGGAGACACAATAAGCATACTATACATACTAATAAAGTTATTTCTCCAATACAGGCGCTATCATTTTTATGTTCATGATAGCCTGATTTTTCATTAATAAATGAAATTATACCATTTATCGTTTCGTTCTCTCACTGAGGACATCTTCAGATCTTGCTTTTTTGACATTGAGTTGACTTGGTGAGCCACTGTTTTATTTGACAAATCCGTTATATTCGGATGTTTATAAATTTTATAAATTTTTTCCTGGACACACCAAGATCTGAAGATGTCCTCCGTAAGAGAACGAAACGTTATCAAATAAAACAATAAATGATATAATTTCATTTATCAATGAAAAATCAGGCTAACATGAACATGAAAATGATAGCGCCTGTATTGAAGAAATAACTTTAATAGTATGTATAGTATGCTTATTGTGTCTCCAACAAGAATTTATTCTATAATTGTAGCACAATTTGATTTGATTTGATGAATTTGATTTTTCAAATAAAACAGTGGCTCACCAAGTCAAAAAAGCAAGATCTGAAGATGTCCTCAGTGAGATAACGAAACGATAAATGATATAATTTCATTTATTAATGAAAAATCAGGCTATCATGAACATAAAAATGATAGCGCCTGTATTGGAGAAATAACTTTATTAGTATGTATAGTATGCTTATTGTGTCTCCAAGAATTATAGAATAAATTCTTTATCCTACATTTCGTCGCCTACAGTCCAAAGTTAAAGGATTTTTTCACAACTCTCGAGGACAACCGTTATGAAATCCCCAATCAAAGACACATCCATGTAAAATGGTATCTGCTTGTAAAGCAGATAGCGGAACTCGTTTACGAGTTTATAAGTAGGTATGTAGTTTATGTCTTTGCAATGGCACATAAACTAAAAATTTATGTGGAGGCAATCAAATCACAACCACGCCAATTTGTTTCAACAAATCCTCACCGACATCGGCAACTTCTGAAAACACGGTAATTATTTTTTTCCTTCTTTTATTTAAATAATATGATTTATTCCCACAGCTTGAAATTGTCACCAATTCTACGTAAATATGTAATCTCAGTAAGAAGGAATGCCTAGAAACATCGGGCGGGCGTGTTGAAGACAAATGAACTGGGGGGGGGGGGGGGGGGATAACGGAAAATACCGATATTTATTTTCTTGTACCGAAAAAAAAGTTATTTATTTAATTCGACCGAAAAGTTTCATAATCACATTTCACTGGTGGGTTTGAGCATATATGAACCAAAATACTTGTTGGCATGTAACACGTTTGATGTATTTATCATGTTGCTATGTAATTGAGTCATCCTTAAAGAACCAACGGTTCATGGGTTAAGTGTAAAATAGAAACCCAAAACGGGAATTAAGAAGTGCATACTTAATTGGAAGGTGTATGTCGTACTTGGACGCCCATATAGGTATGTGATTCTGATTCATTGACTTTTTAAATGCTTCATCAAAAAACTCGCTCCGCCCCTTGACCACGCCAGGGGGGCTTCGCCCCCCTGGACCCCCCTGGATGTTATTACTTTGAGCCTGACTGCTAAAATGAAAAAACATGGAATCATGTTTTAGCTCCTCGCTCTCACTTTAGTATAGAAATGATCACGACAATTGAGCTCTTGTGAGATGATGATCTCCTAATAGAAACTCGCGAGTAAACATTCACTTTATTATAGAAATGATCACGACGATTGAGCTCTTGTGAGATGATGATCTCCTAATAGAAACTCGCGAGTAAACATTCACTTTATTATAGAAAGAGGCTAAAGAGGCTACATACGAAATTACAGCTTCCTATAGTGTAAAGTATAGAAATTACCTATTAAAATGATTTAACCACCGCTTCACAAATCAAACCGTTCTCGCAATATTCGGATCACCTGCTATGAATCACATAATCGAACCACCAGCTCAATGAAATCATCAGAAATTAACAAGCGGTTGCAATCATGTTCACAATATCAATAATTGAGAATGATCACCTGAGTGTAAACAATTATTCATATAACCATGCTCATAACTCAACTTGTTGGCCACGCACTTCGCAGTAGTTAATATAGTATGGTTGGATAAATCGAGAGCTTTCGAACGAATGGTCAACGAATTTTGTGGGATGAAAAACGACGAAGTATCATATCCCTAGCAACGACTCGGTTCTAAGCGGAAATCATCACAATTATTGGCGCTACTTTCATTTCACTTTATAGTCTCACTTTTCGGCGGGGGATCCATCGCTAAAACATGATTCCATGTTAAAATATATATATATATACTGCATTACTATCTACATAACATTATACGGCTCGAGCAATTAAGTTATAAGTATTCCGGGGTCACGGTCATTTGACGCCAATATTAACAATAACGGATAAACTAAAAGCAATGTTAATTATCAATAATTATGAAAACAAAATATTAATCTAATGTATCTAACATCAGCTTATCCGTCGGAGGTAACTATAACATCAACCAGCAGCTTGACATACTTCAGCCATTGTCTTCAACAACCGAATGAGTACTCAAATTCTCCGAAAATTCGATGAAAAAGGGAATTAATTTCCTCAACCAATTCTCTTACATACTTCACGTCCATATTTGTTTGCTTCATCAATGTATCAAAGGTTTGATGTTGTTGGCAGAAACGGAGGATTTGAAAAAATGTAGACAGAAGAAAGAACATGCTAATTGCTGAATGGTTCAGCTCGGGATGGTGGGACAAGGACCACGTGAGAGGTAGACGGCAAAAATATTCCCTTTCGGCTTTGAAACAAAAAGAAGGAGGTAATATTAATGGAAACCAGCCTGAGGGGCGCCCATAAATCAATGGAATGGGCACACCTACCATTAATTCTTGTCTCCCTGCGGCCATGCTACTATTTAATTGGATGCAATAGCGCTCCTGTTGAAATGGTGTGCGCTATTACTTCCTCCACAAGGAGAGCGTCTCTAGGGAGCACAATGAGCGGGTTAATCCGTGAACAGGAGACTATTGTTGTATGTATCACCACTACTCAGAAGGGGCAGTGACCATGTTGCCAGGAGTCGTCCGGGCGAGGCACCTCACCCAACGCTTCACAACTTGCTTCTCCCTCGTCCTGGCGAACAGTCTAGACAATCAGGGATTTAAAAAAACTTCTGCGGTCTCGCAACGCTCATTCGCAAAGTGAAGTTCTTTATTTTCTGTTAATTTATTTAATTTATAATTTGGGAAAATAGTGGACTACATAAAAAATTGATCGAAAATATAATGCAAATGGAAGAACCTCCTAACAAAAGTCGGCCCTTCGGGCCTCGCAAGGGGCTCCGCCCCTTGACCCCGCCAGGGGGGCTTCGCCCCTCTGGACCCCCCTGGATGTTACTTTGAGCCTGACTGCTAAAATGTAAAAAACATGGAATCATGTTTTAGCTCCTTGCTCTCACTTTATTGTAGAAATGATCACGACGATTGAGCTCTTGTGAGATGATGATCTCCTAATAGAAACTCGCGAGTAAACATTCACTTTATTATAGAAAGAGGCTAAAGAGGCTACATACGAAATTACAGCTTCTTATAGTGTAAAGTATAGAAATGACCTATTAAAATGATTTAACCACCGCTTCACAAATCAAACCGTTCTCGCAATATTCGGATCACCTGTTATGAATCACATAATCGAAACACCAGCTCAATGAAATCATCAGAAATTAACAAGCGGTTGCAATCATGTTCACAATATCAATAATTGAGAATGATCACCTGTGTAAACAATTATTCATATAACCATGCTCATAACTCAGCTTGTTGGCCACGCACTTCGCAGTAGTTAATATAGTATGGTTGGATAAATCGAGAGCTTTCGAACGAATGGTCAACGAATTTTGTGGGATGAAAAACGACGAAGTATCATATCCCTAGCAACGGGATGTAAGCGGAAATCAACACAATTATTGGCGCTACTTTCATCTCACTTTATAGTCTTACTTTTCGGCGGGGGATCCATCGAAAAAACATGATTCCATGTTAAAACCTCGGTTTCGGTCGATTTAAATGTTGTTATTCACAAGATATGTTTTCAGCCACATAAATTCTATTCCTTAATCTTGTGGATTTAAATCAGAGAATTATGGACAAACATATTGCTGAGTAAAGCATGTATTGCAAGGACGTCCTTATGAATGGATTGTACACAATTTTGGTGAGAATTAAAATAAGAGAAAAAATATATACCAATAATGAGTTCTAGGAATTACTCTTCCCCCCCCCCTCCCATTTAGCCCCAGAGCGAATTTTTGAAGGAATCTTCGACGTTTCAGTCGCTTTTGATCGTGTTGAGAAATTTTAGTTCATGATTTTGATAGACAAACATGGAATCAAATTATTAACACATGCACAGAGTAAACTCATCAGTTGTGATTACATTTTTTTTTTAAAGCACCTACTACCTACGTTTTAAACAGCATGGTTCTAGGATTGGTTACAGGGAAACTTCCATAAGAGAAGTTCAATCTGAATTTGGACAATGTTTCATGCAAATATTGCCTACCTTTTTTTACAACTAGCGAACGGCATTATTTCGATTTTTGACTGATTTTTCAACTTTGGAATTTTTGAAAACTTGATACATATTCTTATAGAAAATTTTACGCTGATTCCGAATATACCACATGTTAGTATGCTGAAAAAATTATTTCGCACAACAAATCGCTAAAAACAGGCTATTTTGAAATTTTTGACTACATTTTTGAAAATTTCAACCCGAAGATGTAATCCGATCATGCTGGCCAACGAACTTGAACTTTCGTTTTGTGTCCTTAACATTTTAAAAATTTGTTTGAAGTTTGTAGCACAATTCTACGGACAGTTATCGTCTGGAATGACACATACATACATACATACATAAATGCATATATACATACATACATTAAAAAATGCGTTAAACTTCAGAATATGATTCAGAATAGCCTGAAACGGATTTCTGCATAACATTTTTCAAAAATTCACATTCTACAAATTTTGAGGCGAGAGCAATAGCTTAATTTTCTTCAAAAATTCGCTAATAAACACGATTTATTGCTATCACCTACTCCATCACCCTCTGCCATGGCTCCCGAAATTTCTAAATCGAAATTTTCGAAAACATATTGCATTGACATTTTTTTTTTACTTAAGACATTCCGAAACGAATCCTAGAGTTTAACGCTTTTTCATATCTATATTTATGTATGTTTTTCAAATTATTTATTTATTCATATTCAATTAGGGTGGAAGGGGAGAAGTGTCTAACAAACTTTTTGCCACATACAAAATATAGTGAAACCCTGCTAGAAAAGAGTCTTATCTCAATCAATTCGAAAATTACGAAGTATTTAAGGAAAAGTACAAAATGTATTTTCAAATAACAAAATCCCTTTTCAGTTTGTTATTTTTCCGAGGGCCGGTCACAATCTGCTCGCGGGCCGGATGTGGCCCCCTGGTCTACACCAATTGATGCTCCAAATGTTGAAGATTTGAACGGTTAACTTGTTCCAACGACTCATATTGTTTTAATTGAAATAGCTATTTCACTGCATATTGGGTAAATACTCGTATTTAAGGATGGACCGATGTGAGAATTTGAAAAATCGCAACTTCACAAAGAAGGGGGAAGAAGTGAAAAGTCAGATACAAATGTGAGAACGTGTGCGTAATAGATAGCAGCAGCGGCACTGACAGCCACACTCCCCCTCCCTTGTGATCTCATCTCGAGTTGGAGGCCCCCCTCACCCCCAACCGCCTCGCAGACGGTGAGGCCCTTTCAGAGCCGTCTGTTCTCCAGCATGTTACACGGTTCGCCGGGCCCCCGACATGTTTGTAGAAATATGAATATTAATGTGAACCCTTGCCGTCCCCATCAGTGTCATCCCAGAGATCTCCCTTCCTCCGCGCAGCAGGTAAACAACCTTCCGACTGACAGCCCCGGGCGTCAGAAGATGAGAAAAGGATGAGACAAAAAAAGGTTTGTCCGCAAAAATTCGTTTTGGATCCTCCTCTTCGGTCCCTGAAACCGCCTCAAAACCGTATATTATGATGTTTCCGAAGTCGAAGGAGGTAAAGGTAGAACAAAGAAAACGGGAACCCCAACGGTATTTTCTCTTCCAAGCACCCATCCATTCAACCGCGTATCTTAGCCGTCTCATAACAAAAGATTAGCCATTTATTTATTGCAAATGCAATTAAGGACGTCGATGAATGACCAATAGGCTCATCAAATCGAGTTGAGCTTTTAGGTTTGAATGAAAATCATAACTGAATATCTGAAATTAAAATATTTTGAAGGACTGAATAAATGAAGGTACTTTTCCGTTATACCCCCCCCCCCCCCCCCCCCCCCCCCCCCCCAGTCAATTTGTCTTCAACATGCCCGCCCGATGTTTCTAGGCATTACTTCTTACATAGATTATGTTATGTTATATTATGTATTTTTGAGATGCGAGCTTGCGAGCATCCAGACCACCAACCTATAAACAGCATTCTGATCTATTCGTGCGAATACGGATATAATCGCAGTTGACTCAGAGTCAACGAATAATTATTGCGATTACAATCGTATTCGAATTCGACGATAAGATTATGCCCAACACTGCCTTATGTATATGAGGAAACGGGCAGCACTCATCGCTTGAACACTCCTCTTGGTCAAGGGAAAATGTAGGTAGGCAAGATATCAAAAAAAGGAAGGAGGGCGTCAACAGTCTCATCAAACAACATTTGAATGCGTGTATCAAAATACCGATTCAAGACTACTGGAGGTTTGAGAAGTGTGATAGTATGGTTTGAAATCAATTTTAATAAATAATTTGCCACTCACAGTTAGAAGGCAAGGTATCGACTTATCTGTCGAATACGTATGATATAATCGCAGTTGACTCAGAGTCAACGAATAATTATTGCGATTACAATCGTATTCGAATTCGACGATAAGATTATGCCCAACACTGCCTTATGTATATGAGGAAACGGGCAGCACTCATCGCTTGCATCTCAAAATTTAAAAAAATATCCACTCCTCTGTGGTCAATGAGGAAATGTAAGGAGGGAAAAATGTGCCTGCGGTAGGCAAGATATCAAAAAAAGGATAGGAGGGCGTCAACAGTCGAAGTTAAAAGAAAGAGTTAAAAAAAGAGAGAAATGGGACATCAAATTCAATGTTAACATTTGAATGCGTGTATCAAAATACCGATTCAAGACTACTGGAGGTTTGAGAAGTGTGATAGTATGGTTTGAAATTAATTTTAATAAATAAATCTTCGATAAATGTTCAGTGTAGAGCTAGTGAGTAGAAAGACAATGATTTGTAGGTTTAATGAACGGTAGGAGACTCACGGGTACGCGAGGGGGAGGATGCCGGCCCTGATGTGACCACGAAATCTGTGATGTTACGCTCCTACCTAAAGAACTTTTCCCCGAAAGCCTGTCCATCCTTCTGATTCAGTGACACGAGTCAGAAATAAGTTAACAACTGAGCATACAGTATAGCACAAAATATTACCAATATTTTGTACTTGTATTTTGTATTTTATACTATTTTTACCAATCGAACGGCTCATACCGAAAAATCCCAGAATTAAGGCACTAAACAAAAACAAAACAAAACAAAAATGAAAATAACGTTGTCTACCTATATGTCAATAGGCAAATCTTACCTAACGCTCAAATCTTATTCAAGTTTATACAGAGTGTCCCACTAACTACGCCCTCCCTCCCCCCTACCTAACTTCCTTAGGGTAACACCCCCTTATTTTTTCCGTAGATTTCAAGTATGAGATTTTTGCGTACGTACGCATGCGCAAAGCGTAAGAAGTGCGTAACATTTGTTATTTTAGATGGGCAACCCTATTTTTTTATAGCAGATTCGAATTCTACGTGAAATTCCATGAAGAAATGACTCAATGTTTTGAGTGCACAAAATTGGATGCAATTTCGAGCTAAAACTGCGCAATTCCTCTGTAAAATCTCAAGCATGAGAAAAAATAACCGAATACAAATCCGTTTCCGACCATTGTAAGACGGTGTGTGTGTGCTTGTCGAAACAAGATTTTTGCGATTTTCCATAAAATTAAGAAGTTATTGTTTATTTCATGGGTTAGGTATATGATGAAGCAGCGTCAGCTTTAGTATGCAGATGGAGTCGTTCAACGATGTTTTTTAAAAGATAGGCGTTACCCGTAGTATCACCATCAGCTAGAGTTCTTGTGGTGTACATATTCGGATAGTTTTGGTAAGAACAATTAAAGCCAGTATAATTTGGTGATGACGTCTCAAAATATTTCAAACAAAATAACAGTGACTGAGTGTCGTTTGATCCTAACTTTCATTATTCACGACGAAGATGACTATTGAGGCAGGTACCTCGGGGAACTTGATGAGTCGATAATCTCGGAAATGAGTCGCTACCAGTTAATACGACGTGGTGTGAAAAGGAGTTCCGAAGGTGACATCCCATTTCCACAAGTAATAACGTCGTATGAAAAATCCCTGATTTATTGTACTGCGAAAGGTCATGGATGCAGCAGCTTTGTCATTCTTGCGTGGGGATCATTACTCATTTCCCTCAATAACGTCCTTTTGCTTAGCAACTACAGGATGATTTAGCGATCGACGGTTCCGGAGATCCTTGCTACTTCTGTGCTCTCACCGACATGCATACTGATAGGGCTACCTAATTTGCAGCATTTTTTCATTCAGGCTATTTCATAAGTATGAGTACATCTAGAGTAGGTAATTCAAGACGAGACTTTTTTATTTTTATTATGAACTTTTATTAAATGTCATTAATATATGCCAAACTTTTATATCTTCATCGTTCATTGTATGATCTCTTATAAGCCTAAAGGCCCTTTTACACGAGCGATTTTTTCCGGCAATAATTGCAGAAAAAAGTATTGCACAACTATTTCAAAAAAGTTGGACAACTATTCTCTCCTCGAAAAAGTTGCCGAAGATTGCAGGCAATTAATTGACGGGAGTTGTACAACATTTTAGGCCCACGAGCCCTCTCGGCAACTGTTGCATCGTGTTGAAATGAAGTCCAAGGGGTTTGGAAAATTATTGCACTATTGTGGCAATTTTTCGGCCTTGGGTCGGGAGAGGGAACGAAACAGCCAATCACATTGAGAGTTTATTTATGCAGCATGGCCTTATCAGCAAATATTGGCGTGAAACTGCACTGGTGGTGTTCAGCATTGCCTCATGAGAGAATTTTAACGTAGGAAAGATAGGAGTTTATATGTGCAGCATGGCCTTATGAGCAAATATTGTCGTGAAACTGCACTGGTGGGGTGCAGCATTGCCTCATGAGAGAATTTTAACGTAGCAAAGATAGGAGTTTATTTGTGCAGCATGGCCTTATGAGCAAATATTGACGTGAAAGAATTTCAGAGGTGAGAGCCAACCCACATTCTCTCTGGCTCAGAAACTGGCGCTGCCAAATTCCCCTCTTTTTCCTTTGGTTGGCAGCAGCAGCGACGACGACCACAGCAGCAGCGACGACCACCTCTTCACCATCCATGGCGCAAACTGTATTCGCCCGTGTAAACGAAACAATTGAGCAATTTCTATTGCTCAACTTTATTGGTGCAACACAGTGCAATTAATTCCTTGCAACATCTTGACGCAACACGAGGCAATTTTATTGCTTTGTGTTGCGTAAAACTTTTCTAGTGCAATTTTTTTGGAGTTGCGCAACTTTTGTTGCTCGTGTAATCGGCCCTTAACTGAAGTGCTGCTCCGTCTCCAAACCCAAGCTCCGCTCTTCTCCATCTTCTTCTTGTGCTTCTAAGACAAATGCTGGATGCAGCCATTGTGATGATGACTCTTAACCATCCTCGAACTACCGTCTGAGGTCGATTCCATATGTCAGCTAAGCGCTCACCCAATACTTTTACGAAGGCATAGTCCATCGACTGAACATACCAGTGGTGTGAATGAGGCATGCCTATCATCACATGCATTCAGATATTTACGCATCTTCTCTTGCTCTGCTGAGGATAATACAGAAGGGACGGGATGAGAACCATAAGAGTATGAAGTCCGTCTACGACACGGACGTCAAAAAACGCCTCCCTCTGTGGCTCCCTGATTCCTCGAAAAAAACGACGAAATGGCAAAAATGACAAAAGACGAGACTTTTTCGTCATGGAAATTCGGTTGCACTAGCACTGAATGATAATATCATCTATAATCACCATCATTATCATTTCTGAATGAAAGCCCTATGTTTGAAATAAGTTTTTCTCTGCTTAGAGAAATTTTCCCAAGTACCTAGTACCTACCTACCTCATTTTTAGTGCAACCTGTGAGCCTTGCAGGGTAAAATCACTCACATACTGTATAACATTAATGAGTGTTGCCCCACTGCAATTTTCATTTTTGATGGCTCTAGCCAACCAATGAATTTGGTATCTATGTTGCTCCCTCCAGTTCTGACGCTGCCCTCCTTGATGGTCACAATCTTCTCATGATGGTCACAGTGTGACCGAAACGTAAAGGACATAATATTAAAATGATTTCAAGGTTTTCGTTATTGTCTTCCCCTCTGGGCCGAATCCCGACTATACCCGATATAAATATTTAGTTTATAGTAAGTAGGCAATAGCTATAAATTGAGGAGTTTAGTTTAGAAACCAACTGTATATCCATATTGAGAGGAAGGGGGGAGGGAGGTGTGGGTAGCCGTTCTCGTTGTCTATATGGTATTGCACAGTACCTTGCATGGGTTTCATGTCAAAACCTATTTTATTTATAAGTGGTTTTAAGCCAATACGGAATGGTGGGTTTGCTTCTAAAAGCTACGATATCCTTCTATTTTTTTTTTTTTTTTTTTTTTTTTTTGAGTTCCCAGGCACTCCCTAAACTTGAAATTTCTTCGTAATGTTGATTAAGAGAACGAGTCGAATTGTATTATTCAAAAGTATGGTACCCACCTGCCTACCTGTAATACACCAAAGGTGAAATTTAAACAAGAGACTGAAATAATTATCCTCTTGTGTGGTAAAAATTATTGGAAGTACCTACTTTAAAAAGAGTTTGAAGGGCGATTTTACCTATATTTTCGTCAGATCAAAGATTCTTACAAGAGCTTTCCAAAAAGCTTAAACCATTTGGAGTTTCGCTTTGAAAATTTGCAGTGGGTGATTTTCAAGCGTACAGAATCCGATTCCTAGATCGAAAATGAGAAATTCCAACACACGAAAATTGCCAATCAGAGTCATACTAACCTATCAATCTTTCTACTGTTTATGGAATGAACATTGTTGGTAAATATAAACGTTTATCAGTAATTGTCCTTAACATTTTTCATCAAATCATAAATGTAGGTAATGTGCCAACACCTGCTATATCTAAAATTTTCTCACATTTTGTGTAAAAAATACACAGTCTGCATCCGATTTCACAATAAAATATCGAAAGTGCCTCAGTAACCGTTTGATCAAACAATGAACCACCCAAGTTGGAAAATAAAGTCGTAATTAAAAAATCACCTCTCCTGTGAAATTCACCAAATGGATTTATAGTAGGTTTTGGATAGAAACGCCTCAATTGCTGTTTCTACAACCACAGTTCATGCATTATTGAACACAATAATATAAAGTGTAAATCCAAAAATTTCAATTATTTCGAAATTCGCTTAAAAAAAAAAAAGTTTCACTGCTACTGGTTGTATGGTTACAATATCAAGGGTGTTCACATTTCAATAAAATCTAATGGAGTATCCTGCGATTTATATATCTACAAAAAGTAGGAATATGATTTTTTAAAATTTTAGTTGGATTTTTCAAGGTTTTGATTGTCTTAGCAAAAATAATTTATGGTCAGTATTGCAAGAAAAAACAAAGAAAAGGCAATCAAAACGATAACCTATGTTTTTCTAACCACACGAAGCCTTTAGCGAATTTTCTTAGAAAATGAAGCTATTGCAATGGCTCCAAAAATTGTAGAATGTGAATTTTTGAAAAATTTTTATGCAGAAATCCGTTTCAGGCTATTCTGAATCATATTCTGAAGTTTAACGCATTTTTTTATGTATGTATATATGTATGTATGTATGTGTCATTCCATACGATAACTGTCCGTAGAATTGTGCTAGAAACTTCAAACAAATTTTAAAATGTTAAGGACACAAAACTAAAGTTCAAGTTCGTTGGCCAGCATGATCGGATACATCTTCGGGTTGAATTTTCAAAAATGTAGTCAAAAATTTCAAAATAGCCTGTTTTTTGCGATTTGTTGTGCGAAATAATTTTTTCAGCATACTAACATGTGGTAAATTCGGAATCAGCGTAAAATTTCCTATAAGAATATGTATCAAGTTTTCAAAAATTTCAAAGTTGAAAAATCAGTCAAAAATCGAAATAATGCCGTTCGCTAGTTGAAAAATCGGTAATATTTGCATGAAACATTGTAAAAATTCAGATTGAACTACTCTTATGTACTTATCCCTGTATAACCAATCCTAGAACAATGCTGTTTAAAACGTAGGTAGTAGGTGCTTAAAAAAAAATAAATAAATAAATGTAATCACAACTGATGAGTTTACTCTGTGCATGTATTAATAATTTGATTCCATGTTTGTCTATCAAAATCATAAACTAAAATTTCTCAACACGATCAATAGCGACTGAAATATCGAAGATTTCTTCAAAAATTCGCTCATACGATCATGCTGCATGACTGGAACTTTACAATCCCTTCGAAATGAAATTTGTAGGAGTCCGAACTTGGACCTGTACTCCAACCAGAAAAAAAAAGCTGTACTCCCATGACTGTCCAGCAGTACGTCTGTAACTTCTGAAGGGTAGACATTCCCGCTTATTGGAACCACATAAAAATTTCTGTTTCGGGTTGGATTTTTATAATCAATAGTAAATCACTGCCATGAAATAAGCAGAACTCAGAATAGGCTAAATAAAGTACTTTAATGTTTTTTTCGAATCCTAACTCGAACACCCCTCAGTATTTTGCATGAGCGCTACACTGTTCAGGGGAAAACTTTAAGAATCAATTCCAGGAATGGTTTTGTCGTGAAAGAAACAATGCTGTGAGTAACAAAGAATTTTTGGAGTATTAGAGACACGACTACGAAATTAGCAAACCATAGGATACTTTTTCTATTACTGAATACTAGTTGTTACTGAACGTCTTGATAAAATAACATTGTATCGCAATCTGGTCAGTAAAGTCGGATTCATAAGATAAACTTGAAGAAAACTCGAAGCGTCAACGAAGTATTTTTATGAATCACTGAGATACTTTATCAGTTACGTGTGTATGAGTGAATGTTGTACCCTGTAGATATTCTGTGGTGCGAAATGATTTCATAATTACCCGTAAAGTTAATCAGTATCCAAATTTTACATGAAAATAACGATATTTCTCACCTTGCGACCCTTTCCCCGTCATGTAGTCTTCTTTACAGATGAATTTATTGTCATCTAAAACGTATAGCTCTTCTCCTGTGGACAGCTGCTTCCGACAAATCATGCACGTGAAGCAGTTGAGGTGGAAAACTTTGTCTCGCGCTTTCCTGACTAGATCCGAGGGGGAAATTCCTTGAAGGCAGCCACCGCATTTGGTCCCGTACCTCCTGAAACAAAGTAGATCCTTTACACACATTGGTTACGAAGGACTTGCATCAGACAAACCCTCCCTGAAGCAGGGCGTCGGACCCAGTGACCGGAAAGATGGAAGGTTCAATTGAAATTGTTCATAGCTAACTTTTTCATTTGTACAAAATATGAAATGGGATCGCTTGATGATGCTCCTGATCATGCTTGAGAAGCATACTCTAACTAAACGAAAATATAAAATAGGGATCCACAAGACTTTACTCACAGACCAATTCAGTACACGGAGAAAATAGAGAAGCAGAGAATTATGAAAGCGAGCTCATAACTGTGCGAACAAATACTGCTAAATATGCCAGACAGGTTGTGCAAGAGGTAGGATATTCATAACCTTCACTAAAAGCGATAACACTGATGAAGCCGGACTTTAGTTACGATGAGAAGAACAGTAAGTTATAAGCTGTGACGTCGATCGATTATGTCGTTGTGACTCCACTCAAAATATTGAAGAACCGCAAAGCAATTTTTTTGGGACAGAATCAAATAGTATTTAACCAAAACAAAATAATTGATTAAATTAGTCTACAGACGAATATACTAATCACTTTCGTTACATGAACCTACGGCCTATAGATCCTTCCAGGAACGCCTCTATCAGAATTCAATTAATTCTGCGGTATTTTAAACAAATATCAGATTTTATACAGAAATTATCTTATAAACATTAATCTTAGTTTTTTATATTTTTTTATATTCATTGCCAACATAATAATACTTCTATAATTGAAATTCAAATTTTAAACATTTCCGCAATAGTTTGTACACTTGACTGATCAATCCAAAATTTAAAGCTGGGTTTCTTGAAAATTTCTGTTTTGATCGAAATAATGTATAGGTAACCAGATTTGGAACATCACTTGTGACTTGTGCTATTAATTGTGCCAAAGAGAAAAAGTTTCAGTCAGAACTTTTCGAATAGGTACTTATCCAGCTATGATATATGGTTCAAATTTCAATAATCAAATCTATCCTGTACATAGACCAACAAAACAATCTTAATAATAAAAAAATTAATTAATAATTTAATAACAATAACCAAAGAATAAAAAAATACAAATAATAATAATTCACTAACAAAGTGAGTCTCTACTTTGAGTCGACCTGCATTGGTCTGTGTATCTGACTGTTCCGTAGTACAGGCCACAATTTTGGAGCTGTAGGTAGACTTGAAATTTGGAACGTTAGCTCCAAAGAGACCCGCAATATGCTGTATAGCATTTGGGGCCGATCAGGCATGATATGGCAGTGATATCCTCGACGAAGTCGAACGAAACATCTCAGAAATACATGTTTGGTATGGATTTGAAATTTTTGACGTGCTGAATCAATGCGGCTCGGAACATGAAAAGCTCGAGCTAGAGCGCAGCACCTTACCGATTTGCTCTTCTCTTGTTGCCTATAGAGGCAGTCGTGACGGATACAAGTTGTTTTTAACATAGAACATGTTTTTACGGGCGTGATTCGGTTTGGAGCCGTGGCCCTCCTGCCCCATCCTATGACTCATCAGCTTGTCTCCGAACTGTCTGTCTGTCTGTCCACGCTATGCACGGCCAAACCAAACCGCTCAACCGATTCCGTCTACGAGTGGGGGGGTTCTTCTTGGGTTTGTCCGAAAGGGTGCATATAAACAATTTTGTGCATAAACAATTTTAAAATGTTCTACCCCAACCTGAACTATGGGCTGGAGGGCGGAACCCCCATTTAATACGTGTTTTTTGGCCGAGTGCTGGATCTTCTATCGGCTGCCACATTCAAATTTGATCGAGAGCCCTTCTATTGCAGCGACAAAGTTACGTTCCTGGACGCACATCAAAATTGCCGGGAGATGCTGTATTCATGGAGAAATCACAAAAAATATGCAGAAAATAACAAAAGAATTTATTCCGGCTATGTTTGTTCGCGCCTTATACGGATGACGGGTGATAAACTTCATTACTATAGGAATATGCTTTAGTACAACGATTTCATCATCAATATAAGAAAATAGTTTCCTAATACCACAAAAATCAATGAGAGGTAGTAGAGAATGATACCTACTATTTAGCGTCCCCGACTGGGGTGAAGCCAGAGACTTAGATAGCGACAGAGGACAGTGATACCGTTTCCAACATCATCCCTGCTGAGAGTTGAAGCTTACTGATTTACGTACATGGTACACCAAAATATTTGTATTTAAATTCTCATCTTCTTTTCAACTTTTAAAAGCGAAAGCAGATAGAAGTGCAGTAATTCAGACGGTCCCATTTTTCATTGAAACGAAATCTTTAAAGATCAAACAGAAAAACTGGAAAGAGTTAATACTCCAAATGGGATAGTATTCAGTGCCATTGGGCAACCCAAGAGGTGGGCACATCACGTTTTTTGTTCGAATAAAGTTGTTTCCTTAAATTTAACCCCTTCAGTTTGACCGTAATGGATACCGAGTATGTATAGTGGTATTATTTTTACTAGAGGACTATACTTTCTAATACACTCAAACATAAATTAATATTCTCTCTAGTTAGGAGACGAAATACAAAACGTTATTACGAAAACAGGGAATTGGAGACCGACGTAGGAAACCGGTAGTCCAATCAGTGGTCCTACAACTCGGTATACCACCGCGTTTTCCAAGAGTGTATACTCATGAGAGATTCAGCGTTAAAAGCCCTGTAAATGAGTAGTTGGGTAGGCAACTACTATAATCATTGGGCGGCCTCTTCCGTCATCAGACTTGCTCTGATGGGCGCCTATTTACATAATCAATTCAGTCGACATTGGCTTCTACGCAAGTAAGACGTAAGGCATTATCTCATTATAGGGGTCGAGAGTTATTTTCAATTTCCCTATTGAGATAGTGTTTCGGTACTTTTCTCCAACGGAAAGTGGTGTTTTGATAGAATTCGATAAATAGAACGAATTTGACGTTTAACCATGAGTAAAAGATCGGGGGTCCAAAATATTGTTGCAACCCATTGGTGGAGCAAATTTCATGAAAGTTGGGGTGATTGTAGTGTGTTGCTCTCTGCAGATGGGTTTCACTTTTCTCCTCCTCCAGCTTTGATTGAAACAAGTTCCTTCAAAGTGGGGATATCTACCTTCTATGGCCATTCCATCATTCCCGCGAGCTTCACTCCTCTATTGCTGCGCCCACGAAAAACTCGGCGAGATTATTTCTCTTGCCAGTGTATAAGTTAGTCCCTCTGACGTTCCTCCCAGTATCCTCAGGATATATCCTGCGCGCAACTTAATAGTCTGCAGAAGGACTATGCCTTCCTGTCACCTGAAAAAGAAAAAAAAAACGTGGTGTTCGTCCGAGAAGACCAAACACCCAGCGAATAAAATAATATTGACAGGCTTCCACTGACTTGTGGCTCAATTAGCCCCACGCCTAAACCTATGAACCTTATCGCCGCATCAAAAAATTTGAATTTTGCTCTTATGGGACTCTGCTGCCCAGATGACCAGATCTCCACAGTTCACTGGTTGTATTGGGCCCTCTCATTTTCGAAATGGCAACAAAATCCAAATTTTTGAGAAAACCTCTAGGTATTTGTAGGAATTTACCACCTCAATATATTTGCCTCCAGGTCAGGTCTCTGAAACTGTCCTCCTACCACCTCTACTAAAGATGACTATCAAAGACTTCTTGATATTTGATTCTTAGATTTCACTTCTGTCAATAACATTCCAGATCTCTGATCATCAATTGCAGGGTAACTAGGGTCCGAAGCAACCAAAGCTAAATCATGTGCATAAGCCAGTACGTTGACTCGTATCCCTTTGATACCGATTCTCCCTGCAAGGTGATCCCACAAATCATTGAAAAATGTAGCAAAGAGGTAAGGCAAGAGCAAACAGCCTTGTCTCAATCTCTGAACAGACTGGAACCACTGGAATAATGCATTATCCAAAATTACAGCAACCAAATGGTCCCCGTACATTGCCTCCGCAAACCGAATAAGCCGGGTAGATAACCCCATGTGATCCATCGATCAAACCACAATCAAATGCTGAGAAAAAAAAGAAGGAAAAAACTGTACAACTTCGGCCCAGGCACCAGAAACTGGGGATCCATCAGGCTCTTCAAGACAAAGAAGCCTGCCATGCATTCATTGAGAAAACCATACTCCACCATTTTCTCCAGAACTAGACGAGGAATGATCTTTGCCATCAAATTTATACTGTATGCCTCTGATGTCATTTACACTGATAGCACCGATTTTTCTCCACCCATAATCAACCTACAATAAGAATAGCTAGAAAGGGGAAACTGGGAAATTCTATTGAAAAAATAAAAAAAATGAAAATAAATAAATAACTAAAATAGGAAAAAAAGTTTTTACTGTTGTATAAGTTTACACTGTTAAGAAAATATTTAATAGCCGAAAATCTGGACTTTACAAATTTTATAGTACGGATATGTGCTCGAAATCATATAACGTTCTTCGAAGTTTCCCAAAATTCTTAAGAACACGCAAATCATGGAGACTATAATTTAGAATCAATTTCATGTATATTCATGTTAATTTGAAGTAATTACCAAATCGCGGTAATTATGTCCAATTTCAGCAATTTTTTTGGAGACATCAAATCAAAATTTGGCTACATTCGTATATATTCAATACTGACAACATATACTTCAAGCGGAAACAAACAAATTCTAAATAATATTTTGCTAAGTATTAAAAGCAGTCTGCCAGCCAAGTTGGGTGAGGCACGTCGTAACCGCGTATATAATATATATATATATATATATATATATATATATATATATATATATATATATATATATATATATAATATATATATATATATGTTATTGAAGTGTTTTAAATAATCGTAAAACTTTAACTTTCAATCCCTAACGTAAAATCAATCGAGCATCATGTCCTAATTGTCTGATCTCGTCACATCCAGTGAGTAGTCGGGAAAGACGATTTAATCATCCTATATCAACAATTTAATCCCGATCGTATCAGTGGTAACTGTTGAGCATGCTCGAATGTAAGATCCTTTTGAATTGCATAATATCTACAGTTTTCAGTCAAGTTTGATGAAATGTTCTGAGAATATGAGGTTAAGACAGAGGGTGTTTCTCCATCAATTTCATTACTCAGAAATTGATAGTTTCTACTGCGTATGAGTAAACGTAACATCAATTAGACATTTTCTCAAGGCCTACTCTACTCCTCCTATCTCGCTCGAATTCGGAGGGTAGTTGGGAAATGACGATTCGATTACCCCTTATGAGTTTCACTACGGTTGCATCATTATTAGTTGCTACGCATGCGCGAAACCTCAAATCCTAGTACAATTATGGCCTCCACAGTTTTTTTTCGATTTCATAATTTTCAAATGGCCTAAATTGACCGATTGAGCGCTCAAACTCTAAAGGAATCGATTCTCTCTTTTATTAATGTTACAGATACGAGGAAGCTATGTGCTTTTTTTTTGAGAAAAAGGTGTTTTTCTGATTATTTAGGTTATTATATAATAAGACACTCGAATTCACGTTCATATGACTTTATTTGAAGAGATTATATCACAAGACTGCGAAATTTAGTCAGGTGGATATGCTAAATCGCAACACTTTGATAACTCTGTAGAGATAACAATAACACAACATTTTCCCTTCCATATATTTTGATGAAGTTGCCTAAAAATTAACTGGACATTTACTAAACCCATAAACAGTATAGGACAACAGAATAACGCATCCTAAAGGAAACATTATAAAGCAGTCTACGTAATTGCCTACCCGAAATAGCCTGTCAAACCTATAGTTAATATGACAGGCTGATTCATTAATTCATTAATTTGAAAAATAATACATTACAGGTATTATTAGTATATCCACTATTATAATGACACTACCTCATTACTTACTCACCACACATCGTACTTCCTTCATTTCTTTAAAAAACAGGATTTCCCCGGATACAGATGTCTACAGGATTTGTTTGTTATCCATCACATTTGATAATCCAACAATCAGATTCACAAAACTACCAGATCTGGTTTCATTGGGAGATATTATGGGCGTCTTCACTTCCTTAGGACTTCCTGGGTGTATTTTTATACTCTTGTGGTAATACCCTCGACGCATTTTTGAACTATATCATTCAGGTCGCATTCAAATTTCCCAACTCCCGACTAAGTACGTAGAATTCATTTTTTTATATATTTGCTCAAATTTTCTTTTACCTGACTTGGATTGCCTTATCTGAGGGACTATGAATTCCTCATTAACTATAGTTAGGTATAATAGTAATTAATGAAGAATTTCTGACAATCAAGTAAAAAACTATGTGGAAGTACTCCACTATATGGGAACTGTTCGTGCACATTGATCATGTTTTGCTTACCCATCGCATGCATTAGTATAGAGAATTTTATTATGCCCCTCCTCCCCTTGCCCGTCCTTTGAATCGAATGTACGACAGTTTAAATAAGTTCACCAGCTGTGTGAATTTCACCTGGAATATCCTGAAGCTCTTATCGATTCTCGTTCCCATGGCCACGGAGGTCTTCCGTTTCGAACGCCACACAATGGTCCAGAAACCATGAAAATTGGCCAAAACCTCTAGAATCCGCTTAAAAAATATGAAATTTTGCACAAAGGTTCTGTTTAGTTGCTAGTTGGTCCAAACATCTCGCCAGCTCGATTACTCCCACACCTAAGGGTGAAAAATGTGTGTAAAAGTGGGTTTTCATTGTTCTTTGTTACATAGGTACGTGGGGTGTCGTTTTCGATGTTATTTTGGACGTAGAATCGATTTAGGTGAGTCTTAAGTCGACCACTCCACACCCATGGGTGCTATAGATTAAAATGGGTACGAAAATGGGGGATTTTGAGGATTTCAGTTACATAGGCATGTGGGGTCTCGTGGAATATGTTTTGTAAAGTGGTAAATCCATTAGCTTTTCAACTGCGCGGTCAATGTTATTGTTACAGCAAAACTTAAAGGACAAAATGAAGTTTAACAGCGAAAATATCCTGAGTTTTGAACATTCTTCAGGAAAATTGTCGTTTCTTGGTTCGTTTATGCATGCGATCTCGAATAAATGCATTCGACTCAGCGTTGAAATATAGTGCAAAATCATGTGCCACGAAGGAGGTCTACTACCATATTTACTTATTATGCTGGATTTCACGGTTTTGTCTGCAATAATATGCGAAAACAAATACTGCAAACTGGTTGGCTGATGAAGGAAGGCTATTTTGAACTTTCAAGAGGCATCATCTGAATCTCAAATAGACTGGAAACTAATCTACTCCGAACATGGCTCATTAAAAGCTATTAGTAGGGGTGGTATCTCTCTGACGGGATGCTCTTTACTCTCCTCTACCTTTTTATGAGGATTTAGGCCCCCATTGCACCTCTGGGGGGGGGGGGGGGGGGCACCTAAATTCCTTATATGGTAGCAGAGCGTGGTTTGGATTATGCACGGCTGACGCCTAGTAGTCCAATCCACTATTTTTGGGGCGTTAATGTTTCAGAAGAAACATGGCCCGGGGTTCCAGAAGGAATTCCCATTATCATCCTTTGGTATATAAATAATTTCATTGGTCTTTGACTTATAATTTCTCTTTTATTCCCCATTTATATTTTATATTTTTTCAATTTTATGCCACCTGAGTATTGCTATATGTCAATTACCAGGTTAGAGCAAGCATTTAAGTCCCCATAGTTGGGCATATTAATTTAAAGTCCCCATAGTTGGGCATATTAATTTATATATATTTTTTATTTTCCTAAGGTATAAGTCTCCATAGTTGAGCCTCCGTTTTGTCCCGATTGTTCAATGAATACTTCTTATGAAGATTCATTGACAATCCTGTTTTAATTTCTATTTCCCCATCCACAATCGCCAATGCAGCTATTTATGAATGAATGAGCATCAGTTCTCAGCTATTAACTATTCCACCCAGTTAACATCCTTGATCTTCAATCAAGGATGTCTTTAAGGGGAGGAGTGTAACAGAGTTACCTCCTGTGAGGTCCATCGAGGTCCCGTCAGGGCACCAGAGATCGCGCTGTTCTCGATCATTTTAGCAGCTGGGTTTGGCAATGGATGGGATTCCAGGTGACTGGAAAACTAATCTACTCCGAACATGGCTCATTAAAAGCTATTAGTAGGAGTGGATATCTCTCTGACGGGATGCTCTTTACTCTCCTCTACCTTTTTATGAGGATTTAGGCCCCCATTGCACCTCTGGGGGGGGGGGGGGGGGGGGGGCACCTAAATTCCATATAATTTATTTATTTTTATTTTATATTTTTTTATATATATGCATTTTTTTAACTGCCAAATAAGTGGGTAAATCTATAAAAATTGAAAAATACACAGAGGAAATAATGTATTTGCTAACTTTTTCGACATGAATATCAATGCATCAGAACCAAGTGGAAGAGGATGAGGCCAAATAAAAATTTAAAAAAACCAGAGAGTCAGGAAGTGCATTAAATGTAAAGTGGATTTTTCACGCAGAAAGCACTCTTTTCGAGTTTTGCACCTATGTTGATGAACATTACCATAAGTTTTCTCTGATTACTGAATTCTACATCCTTCTCCCAAACCGGAAATATAATAAAATTGATGTAAACCTCACTCTGGATTTGATGGGGCTTTGCCGACCATTCATATTCGTAAAGGTACTTTAAAGTCATAAAATATTTGATCGTAGAAGGGTAGCTTTCTACAGTCCTCTGTCCCGTCATATTGGGGTTTAGATCTACAATAGATCTAGTGTTCTACAAGAACTTTTACTATACGAATGGCGTCACTTCTAAACATTCAGCTGGTGGCAGAATAATGTGTTACATCCTAAGACACGCAATAAATTTCGCTGCTCAGTTCAGTGACCAGATATTCAGAGAAGGCCAGCTATTTTAATACAGTGGAATCTGGATAATTCGAACTTCTCTAATTCGAAATCTTCTTTAATTCGAATATTTCTCTTGGTCCCTAGCATTTTGTATTTAAACAATGGTAAAAAATCGTGGATAATTCGAATTTTATTTTGGATAATACGAAATATCCGGCGTGCTAATAATTAAGGTATGGCCACTTTTCAACACGGCGGACAAATCGAGTCACTGCGTGATAACGCTGGTACTAATGCTCGAATTCACAAAATTTTTATTTTTATTTAACACCCCGAAAATTCTTTATTTCGCTCCGATATGATCTTTTTCAAAGCTCTCAAAATTTTCGAGTTATTCAGTGATGAAGGGCCGGATCGTCAGTTCTGTCACTGTCTCCAGGACACAAAGGTGAAGTGTACTTTAAAATATTTACTTTGAGCACTGAACTTCTGAATGTTTCTGATATACCGATAATATATTACATATGCCCTCTCTTAAATACAACAGAAAGTGGGCGAGGACTATTTTTTCCCCAATTTATATTAGGCTCGGAAGTGTTGTCACCCAAACGTTGAATTCAGGGGCAGCCCCTTTTTGGCGGCGCGTGTGGCGGTTCGGGAAATATCCGGAAGAGCGCCCTGCTGCTATCAACATCTTCAGTTGAATTTGAAGTTCCATCGAAAAATGCCGTAGGTAAGTCCAACAGCAGATTTTTCTCTTAATCAGGGTATAATAAACGCAAAACCGTTGCGTACCTTTATTGTTCATCATTCCTGTCACTTGTTTTTTCCATATTTAAGCATTACAAAAAAACGTTTTAAGCAGGGGAGGTAGTATTTCCATGGAGCACGAATTCAACCAGCGACTCAGAACAGTTGTAAAAACCAATATGGCTGCCAACTGAACAGTAATGTGCGAAAACGTCATTCCTGTCACGGTCAGTTCTGTCACGTGACAGGACCTGACAGTGTGTGACAGGAATGACGATTTTTATTCAGTTCTCTCGTTCATTCTTTTTGCTCCTTTTAACAAACATTATGAGCTTCGCAACTTTTAAATCCTCTGTAGAATTCATATTCCCAATACAAGATTAATTTCAAACTGGGGTTTCCATATTTTAGCCTTTTTTTTTTTTACGGGTTATTGAAATCTGTAACGACTGTTCGGAAACGTGCTTTTAGCGAATTTTCTTAGAAAATGATGCTATTGGAATGACTCCGAAAATTTTAAAATAAAAATGTTCTTCATCAAAATCTGTTTTGAGGCATTTGAAATAATTCCTGAATTTCAACACTTTTTTATTTTTATATAAATGTACATATGTGTCATTCCAGACGATAAGTCTAGATGGGATTGAGATAAAAACCTCGTTCTTCCACCAAAAATTAAGCATTCCAAAAGAAAGGATTAATTTGTTGGACAACACTTTTTGAAAACAGTAAATTGGTCAAATTTCAAAAAATGTACTAAAAAATCACAAAAATTACAGAACCGGCTAAAAATGGTTAAATTTTTATTTTTTTAGCAGAATATTACTCAAAAAAAGTTTATCAACCATGACCAAGGTCATTTAAAAATTGAAGCTCAAACTTTTGCTGAAAATTGTACTCAAATTTCATCATAAAGTGTGCTAAAAAGTCGATAAAAATTTTAAAAAATCTAAAAACTCAAAATCTTTGTATACAAGATTATTTTTTACAACAAGTTTTTTCACAATAAAATTAATTGGTAACAATTTCTTTGCGCACAAACTTCTCAAATTACAGCTTAATTTAACTGAAGTGTAATACGATAATTATGGGAAATTCGCTCATATGATCATGCTGGAAGACTGGAACTTTTTTTTCTGTTAGTAACCCATGTTCTACTTCAGTTCTTTGATATTAGGTATGGATATATAATTGGGCATTACATATTTTCCAGGTTTTCCTTTTTCTGCGCATCTTAATTCTCGTTTTTACAATTTTCAGTCTTCAGAATGGCCCCTCAGAAGAAGAAAGAAACAGCAGAAAAAATAAGAAGAAGAAGCGAAAAAAGATGTTTCCCCTTTGTTTTACTGGACAATGACACATTTTTGTTTGTTCTTTATACTCAGTAAAGTGTTCTATTTTTGATCTACCTATTAGGTGAGAATTTTTAAATGTTAAACAAGTTTGCTATCCTGTAATTTTTTTTGTCTATTTTTGATATTTTTGCGTTTTGTTCCTTTTTATAGTTCAGTTTCCTACATATTTCTCAGTAAATCTCTTTATAAATCTTGTTCCTAGGTAACTTATTTATATTTCTGCAAGAGAATAGATTCAGACTGATCTCTACAGTTGGTCGCATCTACTGTCCTTCCTATATGACTGAACTTCTCTTCGTCGTCAATAGTTGAAATATTTCAAGTGTTCTAAAGAATTTTGTAATAAATAAAATATTTTCTACGAACCTCCCGTGTACTTTGATCTCCTTTCAGGTCTTATTGTATGTGAATGCATACATTAAATTATGCTGGACACCCTCTTTAGTTCAGATCCGGTCATTTCTGTCACATGTTAGTCAGTTCTGTCACGCTGCATAAAACACTCATAAGTATTCTATAAAATGAAATTTCAAATGATCCCCTATCACATCTTCTTCCAAAAGATCTTCTTTTGTAGCTACCGTCTTTGAATGAAATGTCATCTTCTTTAATTGTACTCTATATGTAATATAAGATATGTGAGAATGAAATTGACCATCAAAACCGTAAAAAACTGAAAAATTCTTTAATTGAAAAATTATGCTCAGCAGACATTGCCGCAAGTAATACCAGACTTAAGCGAAAAACCAACAACGAGAACTTCAGAGTGACTTCATCATCAAATACAGGCGTGACAGGACTGACACTTCGCAACAACTTTTAGAGCTTCTACTTGGAGAAAAAAATTGAAAAACTCAAAATTCAGCTCGGCCGTTTTAGGGATGGGTTCCCAAACGTTTTCTTGAACGAAAAAAAGTTTTTCCAGCGGATTTTAATTACATTGGTTTGAAAATTTTTTCTTGAGTCAATTTGTCCGCCGTGTTGAAAAGTGGCCGTATACCTTTTAAGCTGCGACTCAAAATAATTCTAAATTTATCGGGAAATACGTTTTAGTAACGATATTCGGCAAAAGGTTTTGGTTAGACAAAATGCATGTAAGTCAGTGCCATCGTACAGTCTGATTGGCGGTTCGAGAGACGAGATCGCTGGATCATCACCAGAAGAAGTACCGGTACCGAGTGCAGATGACGCCATGAATCACGTACAAGAACTTGGAAGTTTTTTTGAAAGCCCAATTAATGTAAGTGATTCATACTTCAACTCTTTGAATGCGTTGGAATCTTTAATAATGGCCGAGAGACTTAATTCAAGGAAACAAGCCAAAATACCATTCTTTTTTGAAAAACAATAGATTGTTTTTTATGGTTGCAGTTAAATACAGTACCATTCCAGGTGTCTTTATATTTATTGTTCAATGTTCTGTTGTTCAATACAGTATTCAATGTTACTGTACGTACTCTACTTCGTACTGTAGTTTGTTAAAATATGATTTATTATAATTTATTAAAAACTTCTTTAATTCGAATTTTCGGTTAATTTGAAGTTTTTGACTGGTCCCTTGTGGTTCGAATTATCCAAGTTTCACTGTATTACAAAAGTTCATTATTGGAAATAATAATTAAATGCTAATCCATTGGGGGACGGTCAAAATTGAGTTGTGCAGCGGAGGGGGCGAAGGGTGTTCCCACTCCGAGCGGAGGGGAACGATCATGAGAGATTGCGCAAGCTTAGTTGTGATTTGAAGCGATTTCGCGCTGCTCTCTTGGTTATTTTGTTTTAAATTCTTTTGTTTTTTGATAATAGAATAGAATAGAATAGAATTTTGATTTATTTCCACAAATAATTATACATTATAATTGCGCATTTGACATGGTGGAAACTTCCCCCCTCATAGATCATTGATCTGTGCCAAGGGGGGGAGTTGCAAGTTGATCAATGTTCGACTTGTACGTTTAACAACATGGGAAAAATATAATATATAATTTTAAATACAAGATATATAGTTTTAAATATAAGAGGTGAAAACAATTTATAACAAATATAGAATTTAAAAATAGTAACAAAATTTTATGAAAAAGATGATTAACATATGGCAATAAGGAAGAATAATTAGATGCTATAGATGCTCGACGTCATAGCGTCGCAATCCGACGGGTTAGTAGAAATAAGGAATGAAAAAACTAATTTTTTATAGGAGGATCTGCTGATAGAAATGGGGCGGGCAAAGCAAGCTGGAAGGGATCGCAATATAAAATGGTAAATATGGTAGAGATGACGGGAGGTAGAAACTAGACGGCTCGAAGGAATGGGCAAGACTGCTCTGGTCGTCGGTCTCAAGATGCGGTCGTTTGTATTTAATTCAGATGGACTAACGGCCAAAGTACTTGGATGTTTATGGTAGTACATCAGAGCATGTTTAATATAAAGCTGCTTTATTGAGAAAACCTTAGCTTCGCTAAATAATTCAGCACTAGAGAACCTCTGTGATTTCTTGAGGAGAACCTTCAGAATTGCTTTTTGCATAACTATAATTGGATTTAGGACAGTATTACAAGCATTCCCCCACCAAAGAATACCAAAGCTAATCACTGACTGTACAAGCGCTTTATAAAGTGATATGAGCGAGGCCTTTGACAAGCAGTTCCTGATATTGTAGAAAATATTGACGAATTTCCTAGTTTTATTCACTAGAGACTTGACCTGCTCATTCCAGTCGAGGTTTTCATCCAATACAAGACCCAAGTACTTTGTGCTCTTCATAAACTATGAACATTGAAAAATTAATACACGGCGTTCGTCCAGCACTGTGGGATCAGAAAAACAAATTCTACCACAACAGGGACATACTTTTCTTCTGCCGGTATGGCCATCCTGAAATCGGTGTACTGCTTCTGTATTGCATTTGAAATTCGGGATAAAATGTTGTCAAAAGTAATTGTATTCATTCTGAAGTACCTAGCTCCAAAACCGCTCTTCAGCCTCTCGTAGGTGACGGTACAAATGGTGATATTCTCCTAACGTTTTTCTTGGCTGATTGACTTCATGCACCCACTTGCGTTTTCTTTTTCAATTTTTAGCGCACTGTTCTCCAACAAAAACGAATTAACGGGGTTGAATTGGCCAACTCGCCTGTAATCGCTAGCAATATGAACACATCATCGCATCTCATCGCTTGGGGATTTGCGCCTCCTTTCGCTTCGCGAGCAGTGTGAATCTCGCCTTACTTACATTATCATTTCATCATCCCCATGCCTTCTGAACAATGACACAAAGATGTAATGTTTCGTTATAATTTGATTAAATGTCTGTCTGAATAGGTTAGAATGATTGGTTGGAATGGCTGAAGTGCTAGAGTAGTTCTGGGGATCAATATTAGCAAAATAATACTCTTGAAATGACACTCCTTGATGCCAATCCTTGTCTTTTGAATTTCCGTTTCTTGCTCATTATCACTTGTATCGGAAAATCCCTCTACTTTTTTGACGTCCACGTCCTCTTTCCTCAGTTCTACTAAGCTATTGTGTGCCACTAATGGTATTCATGCCAAAAAGCTATTGATGACAACCAGCACACCAAAAACAGTAGGCCTAGGTGCGTATTAGTTTTGGAATGATGTATCTATACACTTAGCGTTGCGAGCACTTTGGGTAAGGGTGGCAGTTGTCACAATGGCACTTGAAACAACAGTTTCGCATTACTAGTTCATTATGGTTACTTAGCAATATTAGTTGATAACAGCGTAATAAATCAGCTTTCCTTGAACATTACAATGGTTTAGGGACCATGAGACGTTGTGCTATAAAATAACAGCATTCCAAAAAGGGAGTTACACTTCACTAGTAACGCATTGTATGTACGTGAAAATCAATATAAATTAAAGCTTCCTGTACACTTTTTCCGGCTTAAAAAAAAAAAAAAAAAAAAAAAAAAAAAAAACAATCTTCTCTCTGCTGGAAAACAAACAGTTCTCTCTGTTGGAGATGACGCTGAAACTGCAACTCGCAATCTACAGACGTCCACTAACAAGGTTGTCAATTTGACCAAGATGTGGAGAATGAAACTGAATGAAACAAAGTTAGTGCACATCAACTTTACTAATAGAAAAATCTCAGCCCCAGAAGTTGAGATCAATTTTAATAAAATTCCATACTCTGACACTGTAAAATACTGAGGGATGCACCTTGATTTAAAACTTAACTGGAAATACCGCATTGAAAAAAAGAATCAGGAAGTAAAAATCAAGTTCAGAAAGATGTACTGGATGATGGGAAGGAACTCCCTTCTCTCACTACACAATAAATTACTCATATATAAACAGATACTGCGCCCTATCTGGACCTATGGGATTCAGCTCTGGGGTTGTGCGAAAAAATCAAATATTAAAACAATCCAAACCCAACAAAATATAATACTGAGCGGTATAGTTCGGGCCCCCTGGTTCATGCGGGATGATGATATTTATCGAGACTTGAGGGTAGAAACGGTCACCGAAATTATCGCCAAATATGCAAGGAAGCACGAACATCGCCTCCACAAACACGAGAACCTGGAGATGCTCAACGTTTTAAACAACGAAGGAGAACTTCGGTGACTCAAGAGAAATAAACCTCTGGACCTAATTGTGCTGTGCAAATCCAGTGTTTTTAACTGTTCTTGATTCAAGTATAGGCCAGGTTTTGCTGTAAACCTCCCCCCTTAGTGAGCTTATCATGAAATGAAATATTGCTAGATGAATTGTACTATGTTTCAGTTGCAATAAATAAATCACGAAAAAAAAAAGTTACACAATTTTTTCAAATTCTGAAGCTAAAAGACATGTACGATTGGGGAGAAAATCAGAGGAGGGAATTTCGACGCGTAAGGAATACGTCCGAAAAGTTGGAATCCGCAATCAAGAGGTGCTTATCTTTCAAAAACATTAAATATTATTCTAGATGTGACTTGTGAGACCGACTTGACTTGACCTTTTTTTGTCAAATAAAAATTATTTCTCGTAATCATTTTATCCCTAGAACTCCATAGAAATCCCTAGAAATCCATAATTCAACACGGAATTATCGTATAGGGTGGCACATATCAAACATCATTGAAACCTCTGACAACATTGCAGAAATGTATATTGAAGGTATGCTTAAAAAAGCCCAAAACATTCAGTTCGGTGGAAGTATTCAATTTAAGCAAAAACTTCTCAATTAGGCAGTTGTTCGTTAAAAACCTGTTACTAGGTATATTATTATAAACATATTTATGTTACATATTTATGTTATATATTATTATAAACATCCTGAAATATTCTGCTGAAACAGGACACGCATACCAAACAAGATTTCTCTTGGATGGTAATGTTACAAACCCTCGCTATTTAATACATGTAGTGCACAAATCTTTACCAAGAGTTCTGAAATTACCTTTCAACAGTAACAGAGATGGGCACAAAAAGCTTGTATACTCTTGGGGTATTTCAGTTGGTTACATCCCCTTAGAAAATATTATGGCTAGTACCTATGTAACAAAATAACCTGGTTCCATGCTCCATTCCAATAATGTACCTACTTTAGTTTTTATAGAAATATTTTCTTATTTTTTTCTTTTTCAATTTTAACTTTTGACCACATTTTCGGAATCAGCATTAAATTTACTATAAGAATAGTGTACTTGAATTCTTAAAAAGTACCATCCAAAGGCCCTCACATCAGCTCAAACATTGACAATTTTGAAAAAAGAATATTTCTGAAAAATCTTTAAAACGAATCCTGGAAACTGGCAAATCTCATGAAAACTGCTTCGTCTAATACTCTTTCCAACGGTATAATCAAGTTTACTTTTATTTTGTTATTTAGTGGAGAAAATTATGTTTTAATGTTAAAAAATGTGGGGTTTTCAATGAAATTGTTGGTTTTCTCGAAAGATGACCCTCCATGAACCTACGAGTATGGGGTCGGTTTCTATGTATTTTTTCACGCTGTATCGAATAGTAACATTTGTAGATCTCTCCAACTCCGTTATAACCGAGTTTTACACTTAAAATCGCAAATGTTCAGTTTGTTTACGATTAAATGTATGTGTTATGGGGTAAAACTAGTTAATTAAAGTGTAAAACTCGATTATAACGTAGTTGAGAGATCTGCAAGAGTTTCCATTCGATCCAGCGAGAAAAAATACATAGAAACCGACCCCATACTCGTTGGTTCATGGAGGGTCATCTTTCGAGAAAACCAACAATTTCATTGAAAAACCCACATTCTTCAACATTAAAACATTATTTTCTCCCCTAAATAACAAAATAAAAGTAAAATTGATAATACCGTTGGAAAGCATATTAGATGAAGCAGTTTTCATGAGATTTGCCAGTTTCCAGGATTCTTTTTGAAAGAGTAGTAAAGTTTTAAAGATTTTCAGAAATATTCTTTTTTCAAAATCGTCAATGTTTGAGTTGATGTGAGGGTCTTCGGATAGTACTTTTTAAGAACCCAAGTACACTATTCTTATAGGAAATTTAATGCTGATACCGAAAATGAGGTTGAAAGTTAAAATTAAATGAGGAGAAGTGGAGAAATCCGAGTTTAAAATGAAAAAAACACGGTATTCCTGGAAAAACCTTTAAAAAATCATATCTCGAGTACGGATTGAGATAAAAATATGCGATTGGCGGCATTTTACTCCATTTTTGATGTAGTTTCACCCAAATTTTTTTTGAATTTGCGAGGGAATATCACCCTGTATAAATAATGTTGTGTTTAATTTCCTATTATTATGAAGTGTATTATTTTCATTTTATTTCTGTGATGTCAATAAATCATTTATCTATCTGTCTATCTATCTAACTTCAAGCAGATTTTCGCGCTTTCGCAGCTTATTTTTCGCGCTTTCCCAGGAAAGCTTATCCATGTTCCCAGGAAATTAGCGCTTTCGTACACCGTCCTTCAGCGTATTAGCGCTTATGCCATCCAGCCGGTGAGATAGGCCTAGTTCCCCACTTTATACGCAAACCCACCACCGGACTTAACCCTTGTAGATGTGGTGATAATGACCGTAGTAGGTAGTTGTAGTAGTCGTCGTCGTTGTATTATAGGTAGGCACCCAGGGACCCAGTAAGGTGTTCTTGCCCTGGATTCTCCCTCCCGCTCGAGGCTCGAGCTATTAATCCTATCCTAGGCTGCTCCGCTGTTTTTTGTCTGGAGGAGGTCCCGTGAAGGTCTCTTGTGCCGCGCGCCGCCGCTCCCCCCAGTGGGGCTCCCCCGCTGTGCGCCCTCATCTCTCAGCCTTCGTTCGTGCTCCGCCAGGCCCCACCGCCCCAAAGCTGGTTTATTATTGAGAAATGCCATTTCGCTGACCCCTTGTGATGCCGCGTTCTTTCTATATCCCAGCCCGTTCAATTTTTACCCAGAAAATAAAGGTCGAGGCATCTCAGGCAAAGTGGCTAGAAAATGCTTTCGCCTGGTCGCAGCAGTAAAAAAACTACCTCGACTCCTCAATTGAATGGTAAGAAACAATATACAGGGTGATTCCCTCGTAGATGCAAAAAAAATTTGGGTGAAACTACATCAAAAATGGAGTAAAATGCCGCCAACTGCATATTTTTATCTCAATCCGTTCTCAAGATATGATTTTTTAAAGGTTTTTTCGGGGAAACCGTGTTTTTTTCCTTTTAAACTTAAATTTCTCCACTCTACTTCTTTCAATTTGACCACGTTTTCGGAATCAGCATTAAATTTACTATAAGAATAGTGTACTTGGGTTCTTAAAAAGTACCATCCAAAGGCCCTCACATCAACTCAAACATTGACGATTTTGAAAGAATAATATTTCTGAAAATCTTTAAAACTTTACTACTCTTCCAAAACGAATAATGGAAACTGGCAAATCTCATGAAAACTGCTTCGTCTGATACTCTTTCCAACTGTATAATTAAGTTTACTTTTATTTTGTTATTTAGTGGAGAAAATTATGTTTTAATGTTAAAAAATGTGGGTTTTTCAATGAAATTGTTGGTTTTCTCCAAAGATGACCCTCCATGAACCTACGAGTATGGGGTCGGTTTCTATGTATTTTTTCACGCTGTATCGAATGGTAACATTTGTAGATCTCTCCAACTCCGTTATAACCGAGTTTTACACTTAAAATCGCAAATGTTTAGTTTGTTTGTTACGATTAAATGTATGTGTGTTATGGGGTAAAAGTAGTTAATTAAAGTGTAAAACTCGATTATAACGTAGTTGAGAGATCTGCAAGAGTTTCCATTTGATCCAGCGAGAAAAATACATAGAAACCGACCCCATACTCGTTGGTTCATGGAGGGTCATCTTTCGAGAAAACCAACAATTTCATTGAAAAACCCACATTTTTTAACATTAAAACATTATTTTCTCCCCTAAATAACAAAATAAAAGTAAAATTGATAATACCGTTGGAAAGCATGTTAGATGAAGCAGTTTTCATGAGATTTGCCAGTTTCCAGGATTCTTTTTAAAAGAGTAGTAAAGTTTTAAAGATTTTCAGAAATATTATTTTTTCAAAATCGTCAATTTTTGAGCTGATGTGAGGGTCTTCGGATGGTACTTTTTAAGAACCCAAGTACACTATTCTTATAGAAAATTGAATGCTGATACCGAAAATGAGGTTGAAAGTTAAAATTAAATGAGGCAAAGTGGAGAAATCTGAGTTTAAAATGAAAAAACACGGTATTCCTGAAAAAACCTTTAAAAAAATCATATCTCGAGTACGGATTGAGATAAAAATATGCGGTTGGCGGCATTTTACTCCATTTTTGATGTATTTTCACCCAAATCTTTTTCGCATCTGCGAGGGAATCACCCTATATAGCATTTACAAGTCAAATTAACCTTTTTACAAGTCAATTTAACCTTTTTACAAGTCAAATTAACCTTTTTACAAGTCAATATAACCTTTTTACGAATCAAAATAACCCTTTTACAAATCAAAAGAACCCTCCTTGAGCAATGCGCAGAAATCGTTGAAGGGCAAAGAAAAGAAACTGAATACATTGAATACGACAAAGTAGGTGTAATAATAATTCAAAAATATCAATTTTCCAACAAAAAATATATCAAAATTTTCCATCAAAAACTCAATCAACAAAAATATCGATTTTCCAACCAAAAATATATCAAAATTTTCCAACAAAAGAATGAGGTAGGTATTCTTGAAGATCACAGTGAGAAGGAATACTGGTGTAGAAATGCATGAAAAAGGAATGCCAGTTAAACCCGTACTCCTATTTCTTTGCCCTTTAACGATTTTCGCGCATTGCTCAAGGAGGGTTATTTTGATTTGTAAAAGGGTTATTTTGATTTGTAAAAGGGTTATTTTGATTTGTAAAAGGGTTATTTTGATTTGTTAAAAGGTTAAATTGACTTGTAAAAAGGTTAAATTGACTTGTAAAAAGGTTAATTTGACTTGTAAATGCTATAAATACACTGCCAAGGAAATGGCACATGAGCTTCCTCGTGACCTTCACAGTACGTCACCATTAAATTCCAGAAAACTAGAAACGACCGGTTCTGGCATCAGGGAATTAATAAGGTGGGAAATTGGAAGCTGAATGGTACATATAATAAATGAAATTAATAAGGTAGTACCGTACGATTCGTATGGCACCTCAAGGGACTCTACCGGGATCATCTCTGAAAATTTGAACAAAATCCGATAAAATTAACTAAGCTGTGACCGTAACAAAAACATCACTTTCGCGCATGCGCCTAGCGTACCGCTGCTGATGATCGCGAAGAATGTGATACGGGACCTCAAGAAACCTTGCCCGCATCATCCCTGAAAATCTGACCGAAATCCGTTCACAATTGCCTGAGTTATGACCGAAACAAGAAAATTTTGTTTGCGCCTGAAGAAAAAAGCTTATCCACTAGAATCGCTATAGTACAGGGTGGTCAGTATAAAACGGACACATTTTAAAATCCTGTAAAGTTCACAAATTCGATCGTAGGGATTAAAAAATAAGCAGAACGTGTAGAGAAAATCAGTAAGTTTTATTCACAATCGAAAAATCGGAAAAAAAATTATCAAGTTTTAAAAACTATGTCATTTAAATGACGACCCGGTTTTGTAACGCACAGTAGTTCAAGACGGTCCTTGAAGTTCTGCATCACCTCTTTGCACCATATCTTCCGGTATTTCCGCAGTTTCTCGTCTTATTGACTGCTTCAATGCTTGAATGGTTCGTGGTTTGTCCACGTACACTTTGGATTTCAGGTGGCCCCATAGAAAAAAGTCACAGGGGGTGAGGTCTGGGGAACGCGGAGGCCAGGGAACATCCCCATGCCGGGAGATCACGCGTCCGGGAAAAATCGTTCGCAAAAAGCCACCTGAAATCTAAAGTGTAGGTACGTGGACAAACCACGAACCATTCAAGCATTGAAGCAGTCAATAAGACGAGAAATCGCGGAAATACCGGAAGATATGGTGCAAAGAGTGATGCAGAACTTCAAGGACCGTCTTGAACTGTGCGTTACCAAACAGGGTCGTCATTTAAATGACATAATTTTTAAAACTTGATAATTTTGTAACGAATTTTTGGATTGTGAATAAAACTTACTGATTTTCTCTACACGTTCTGCTAATTTTTTAATCCCTATGGTCGAATTTGTGAATGTTACAGGATTTTAAAATGTGTCAGTTTATTACGGACCACCCTGTACTTCTCGTCACGTCGCAACTGACCTATCTCAACATTTTTATCCTCGCTTTTTCAAAGTTTCTGTAAATGCCGGCCGGCTCTGACCCATCCGCAAGTCCCTTTGTTCTGCTTCGTTCACGACGCGCAGACGTCGGTGCAGTTACCAAATACTCGCTGGAAAGGTGCGGATGGTTTGAGCAAACAACCCCAGACTTAGGTTACCTGGATTCTGTTCCCTAACTGGATTGAAACCGGTAAGATCTTACCATATTATCATCTCCTCTGACAATAAGGGAGAAATCATCATAATTACAGTTTTGGTGGTCGCACTCACCATAATTGTATTGAAATTGAGAACCAGGGTATCAACCCCTTCTTCTCCACCTATCTACCTCTTGGACTCTCCTCAAGGGCCTATATCTACCTACTTCTTCACCTGCTACTATCAACAATTAATTAGGTATATGAACTATTTACAGCCCAATCAACCATATCATTTATATCCTTATTGTCAATGACATCAATAGGTTCAGTGGCCACTGTGTTTTGTTTTCTATTATGCAAATTTTAAATGCCTTTCAATTATACTATTTATTCATTGAAATAATTGTCACAGTTTATTGCACTACCATAGTATCTCTCTGGTATTCCAGTGGTCCTTCGAAGAATATATTATTACCTATCAATTTCATTAATAATTAATACCAGCGATAGTGAGTCATATGTTGGGTAATTGTCCGAGTTACTTGATAGGTACATAAAGTGCCCACCTACATATGCACATTGAGCTGGAGTTTCGATGATTTGATTCATTCGGTGACCCGAATATTGCGAGAACGGTTTGATTTGTGAAGTGGTGGTTAAATAATTTTAAGAGGTACTTTATATACTTTACACTCTAGGAAGCTGTAATTTCGTATGTAGCCTCTCTAGAACATTTACTTGACGATGCCCAGGGTCCGGATCAGCTGAGTGGCTCTTAGAGCTTGCATAAGAGTCTGCAACTAAAGACAAAATGTTCCAATGTGTTGCAGACTCGTATGCAAGCGTTTCGTCTTCAAGTTCTTTGTGTTATCAACCCGATTCCATGCTAGAAAGCCTGCGATAGCAGCGGCTTTTAACAATGATTGTAGAAATTGACAGAAAACTCAATTTCATATATCAACATCATAGATTGAATACAGAAAAAATTTGTAATGGATATTTAGCTTCTATTGGCTACCCTTAGCTATGTGTGGTGTGTTGCGGGTTCATCTACGTCAACCTCCCTTTAGGCTCCATTGCTAATCGCCTTGTTGATAGTTTGTTTTTCCTTCAGTTTTTTTCTGTGCTGATTTATCCGAAATGAATGACCAGCACATCGAAAATCATTTGCTGCCTAAGGTTGAAGGAACCAATTGGTTTTGGATTGGGTTTTCTCACATCTTTTCCTTATTAGACCCATTTTTCTTATGGCCCTGGGCGAAAAATTCTTTCCTCTAGACCGAAAATGGCTCTAACCTAAAAACTCACTTTTTGGCCAAAATACGAACAAAAAAAGTCACCTAATTTTGTCTTGTAATGGCTTACTTGAAACTTTGAGTGAGGAAGGAAAAAAAAAAAAAACATTTTGGCTTGGTGGAAAATTTGCCTTTCTTTCTGGCTGCGTAACTCCAGCCCTGAACATGCGTCTGCTTTGTCATGTTACATATTTACTCTTAATTACCTAAACAAATTATAAACCTAAGATACACAATCTGAACTAATATTGCAATCATAATAAATCAAAAATAATCGACCGGATTCCTGAGAAATTATGCCGTCCAAAGTCACTCCTCCGATTCGGGTGCCAAGTCTATACGATCAAATTTTGCAAATATGTGATCTTCGAGCCAAGTTTCAATTTCATAGGTTAAGTAGGTCTCGAGAAAATTATTGCTAGCCGCTGCGCGGTAGTCAAAACGTTTTTGTATTTATTCATAATACACGTTCCTGTCTTGCTAGATTATACACCAACTTTTATGGAGGGGTTATACATATTATGTGCTTTATTTCACTTACAAAGGACTATTAACTACCTACTACTTTGAGTAATAAATAAGATTATAAACTGTCTGTGTGCTAAACAAAAATTAAAAGTCCAATTTCGGGTATGAGTTTCCATACTCCACAACAGTATATGAAAACAAAAGTTTTAATGATTCCATTGTTTCTAAATGAGGAACCTTGAGAAACTTCTGAAGGTTCTCTTTTAGAGAATTTTTGAAGAAAATTAAGCTATTGCTCTCGCCTCAAAATTTGTAGAATGTGAATTTTTGAAAAAATTTTATGCAGAAATCCGTTTCAGGCTATTCTGAATCATATTCTGAAGTTTAACGCATTTTTTCATGTACGTATGTATGTATGTATATATGTATGTATGTATGTATGTATGTATGTATGTATGTATATATGTATGTATGTGTCATTCCAGACGATAACTGTCCGTAGAATTGTGCTAGAAACTTCAAACAAAATTTTAAAATGTTAAGGACACAAAACGAAAGTTCAAGTTCGTTGGCCAGCATAATCGGATTACATCTTCGGGTTGAAATTTTCAAAAATGTAGTCAACATTTTCAAAATAGCCTGTTTTTTGCGATTTGTTGTGCGAAATAATTTTTTCAGCTTTTTCAATCATAAAATGTCCCAATGTGTTGCAAACTCGTATGCAAGCATTTCTGATGATTATCGAATAGAACTTTATCGTCCTTGGTCGATCCTTTAAATGGATCTTTCACAAACAGTGTAACATTATTTTCTAGTCGGTTTTTTGAAAACTTATTATTATTATTATTTTATTTTTTCGGTAGATACCTACCTATTTAAGGAAAGAGATGCAGTACTAGCACTCTCGACGCTGGTGTCATGACGTACATGACGCGCCGGTGCTCGCCGAGTACTGGCGTCATGACATCCATGGCAGGACCCTCTGTTCAACGTCACTTTCTTCGGACATCCAGATTTACTTTGGAAATCGTGGAATGGGGTCAGTTCCTGATGAAACCCATTCATTACATCCCCAGTTAGCCGCTAGAGTGCATCGTTTTCAAATCGAAGTGCTTATGAAAAAAAGTTGAAAAAAGTTGGGCCAGTCCTGGGGGTTGGCGCAGTGGCAGGGCCAGCGTCGAGAGTGCTAGGTAGTAATGAAAACCTACTCTTCGATAAATAGGTAAACCTTGATTTTCAGGACGAACTCTATGTTGATAAAGCGTGTTCTCGTAAAAAAGGAAACCAGGCAGCCGTAACGATCCTTAAAAATGTTTGAGGACGAAAAATCATTTCGAAAAAGAATGAGGAGAGGAAAAAAAGAATATAAAAACAAGAAAGAAAAACGTGTTGAGGAGTGAAATCACACTTAACCCGTGAGCACGAGTTGACCCGATGCCGCGAAAGAACGCTCCCGTTGTCCACATTGTTCGCGTTTTTTCATTTCTTTATTCTCGGGCGACAGTTTTGGTGTTTTTTCTTGGCCCGGGAGACGCCGCCCGCCCTCGCCTTCGCAACAATAGCGCTGCTTCCCCCCCAGAAAGAAAACTGATGGGATGATTAACTGAAAACCACTCATCCTCCGCCGGGCTTATGTGGTTAGCAGGTGCTCGGCGGTCGTTCCGCGTCATCCCCGTTCGGCTTAATCAAATATAGCACGTAGGTGATTTTTATCGAGGTTTACCACAATTGTGTGGTCGTTGTCTTATCAACGTATCGTGATGCGCTGTTTCCAGATAACAGTATTAGCGAATGAAAGATGCTCATCAGGAGACATACAGGGCGCGACTAGGGTTGCCAGATCTACTTTGATTTAAAGTATCCTACTTTGTTTTTGTTCAAAATACTGTATACTTTATAAAAAATTTGAAAGTAGACCAAAATACTTTATATTTGAAACGAAGAAGAACAGTTCAGCCCCCGCACCTACTTACTAGTCAAGGACAAGGTTCCCATACCTACCTAAACCAGAACTACCTACCTGCATGGACGAAAATTGGTCTAGGGTCGCTCACGTATACTCGAGAAGTTGAGGAGGCTGACCATCTCCCGCCGGGCGCTCAACCCCATACGCCACAACAACAGCAACGAACGGTTCAATGATTCTGTTTACTTTTTGGATGTCATCTTTCATGATAATGTGATACCCTGGGTCTTTTCTGTATGTGATACCTATTTGGTGAGGATTCCTTCAGCTATTTTGGTTATTTTTAATGAGTAGGTGCCAATATACAATGTTGTTTGCTTAAACTAGTGGAAAATGACTCCCAAAAGAAAGACTCGGTTTTTTTAGAACCTCTTCTTCATTAGCTGTGTCATCGGTACCACTGACCCATCATCCCCAAAAAATCTGTGGAAACGGCTGTGAAATTTGTTCAACGACTTCTCAACTTTGAGGTGAGTGGAACCCGAAGTCATAAATTCAGTTCTTCAGTTCAGGTGATTCCCGATTTCTGAGGGTTTCTGATGTTGATGATGTATCATACCAAAGACCTAACCTCCCTAAGGGCCACTTTCACCAACAACCTATTAAGTGGAGATTGGCCAAACTCGATTAAATATAATCTCGAGGATCAAACCGTGGCGTCTTTCACCAACCCAAAATTCGTTTAAACCAAGAGTGGAATAATCGAGTTTCCCTAACGGAGATTCCGAAAACTGTCCAATGAAAAATCGGAAAATTTGAAACGACAGTTTGAAAACCCACCATGTGTCCGACATATCAAGACAATAAAGCAGAGAAACACAACCTCGACCAATTATTACCCGCGCTGTTTTTATCTAGTTGCCTAGTTACTATCTAGTATATTAGAGCTAAACGTGAAACCTGTTATTTCTTTTTTTACTTCTTTTCAATATAATTAATATTTTTTCTATATTATAATTTATAGTATATTGTTTGTTTATAGTATATTGTTTATATTGTTTGTTGTTATTTTACTTTTTATAATATTTGGTGATTTCAATCGAGTTGACCTATCCATTCGTGTTCTTGGCTGGCGCTCAGTTTCAAGGTGAGTTGAGAAATACCATATTATACCCAGTAGAATATCTTTCTGAAGTAGAGGCACGTTTTTAAACTGTTGTTCATCATCAAACTTGATAACAACAAACTCAATAAACTCAATCAAACTTGAATAACAATTAACTACAACTGTGAAACAAACTGTAGAGGTATCAGCTGTTGGTGCGCGGCCATATTGCTCGATATCATTGTTATCACTAATCTGAGATTGGCAAGTGTAACTGGCCGGGGCTTGGGAGATTAACCTCAAGCCACCTCGTTAGGAGTTTAAACTCGTAAAGTGGTCTGGTGAAAGACGATTAGCTGGAATCTCCGTTATTTGTTAATCTTTTCTAACTTAATCTCGTTTATGTTGTTGGTGAAAGTGGCCCTTAGTGTGTAAGTTGAGTACGTTAACTTTAATGTATACTTCAACTTTCAGTGAAATACTTTACTTTTCCTTGGTTGCAGCCACGATATACTTTATATGATCCGAAAAAATCTGGCAACCCTAGGTGCGACAGAAAGAGCTTCCTGATAAGGAATGCTAATATACCTAAAAATAATGTTGCTAGATACAATTTTTTTTTAATTCCTAAATTCTGCATATGATTCAGTTTTATGTTACACGGTTTTAAAAATAATGTCACTTAAATGCTGCCCTCCACCAGCGATGCAAAAGTTTAGTCTTTCATGAATGTTTGCAATAGTCCATAGTGTCTATTATCTGATCGTTACTATGACATGCTGACAATTTTCTTGTGTCTTGAGACCTATTTGCTGACAATGGAGAGTAAAATGTGATCTGATTTTGGTTTATTATTTCCAATAATAAGCCTATGTGATCGTGTAGCAAACAAATTTTATAACCCCCCCTCAAACTTTGTCACTTTACGTTTCAAGGTGCGTAGAATCCAAATTTGAAATGTCCGTCCGCCGTCCGCCGTTCGCCGTCCGCCGTTCGCCGTCCGGACCATAAAAGGCCTAAGAATTGACTTAAAAAACCCATTCTTTCGCACATAGACTCCATTTGGGGTCTAGTTGATCCTAACGTTTAACCATCCCGATCGCTTTACTCGCATAGATGCTATGGGCCAAAAACGGGCGAAAAAGTGTCTTTTTCGAGACTTTGAGTGTTAGACTGACGTGTTAAAACTCCAACCTACTCAACCACAACTGCGCAAGCTAATATTCCACGGTTAGGATAACAATGGGCAGTAGGACTTCGCAACAGAACACTTTAGGACCAGATCATGCACGACCACAACTGCACGACCTAATAATTATTATTCTCATGTTAGGACAAAATTCACTCATCTCAAAATGCACAACTTTCAAATGAATGTTGATGGAAAAATATGAGTGATATGATAGTGTAAGCGTAATAGGGCGGTGAACCTCCGGTTGTGAGGTAACGAGACCTAGGGAGTACCTCCAGGGTGGTTTGGAAAACTTCCTACACTTGTGTTGCTTTCGAATTTCATGTTCCTTCGAGGCATGAATATACGTTTTTTTCTAGGTCATATTTGTGTGTTACTACCGATGCTTTGCCTACGCATATTTAATAACAAGTCCTCTCGACTTTTCGTACGTACTTAGATAATGATATTATTAAGGCAATGATTATTGGAATAGATAGGAGCTCAAATCGAGAAATATAAGCTGTGATCGAAAAGTGATTTCCGTTTTATGCTTTTGATATTTTGAACATTCTATTATTATTTTCACCGGCAGAAGCGAAAGGTACCTACCGTAGTTTCGCTGTGAGTTGTCAAGAAATATTCATTATTTGGGGAAAAATAACCAATTTTGTATTGTTTTGATTTCTCGAATTTTATAAAATAAGATCAATTTCAGAATGCTCCTGTGAGGACGCTAATACAATTTTTGACGTTCTCTTCTTCTCTTATTGTCTAGTTGACGTTTTTGAAGATTTTTCTCCCATACATTTTTGGTTTATTATTTCCAATAATAAGCCTATGTGATCGTGTAGCAAAAAATTTTTATAACCCCCCCTCAAACTTTGTCACTTTACGTTTCAAGGTGCGTAGAATTCAAATTTGAAATGTCCGTCCGCCGTCCGCCGTCCGCCGTTCGCCGTCCGGGCCATAAAAGGCCTAAGAATTGACTTAAAAACCCTGTTCTTTCGCACATAGACTCCATTTGGGGTCTAGTTGGTCCTAACGTTTAACCATCCCGATCGCTTTACTCGCATAGATGCTATGGGCAAAAACGGGCGAAAAAAGTGTATTTTTCGACGCGCGCACGCCTGGCACGCTTGGCAGGGGGTCACGGTGGGTGGGGATGGGGGGGGGGGTGAGCGGGGGGGGGGGGGGGGGGGAGGGAGAGGAGGCGCACAGTGGATGGAAGTGTGCAAAAACCTCAAAAAATGAAAGCATTAATAAAAATGTTTTTCCATTTTTATATTGTTCCTAGATACCTTCAGACACAAACTTAGCCCTTAGTTTCCCCATTCGGGCGTGTAGAAATTTTTGAGAAGGCATTGAGTGTGATAATTGGTCGTATGCTTGAAATTAAGGTTTTGGTGTAGCAGGTATTGACGATTTATTACGCCTCCAAAACTGGGGAAATTCCCCAAGACGAAATATACCATGTATTCTATACATGTTTAGGTGTACCTGATCATTTTTTCACATTTTTTTGGTGCATCACCAAGAGTAAGCCGTGATTATGAGGGTTTTTGGAATAATCATGTGATTATTTAACTTTGATAGAGTGCCAAAAGTGCAGGTCATCTCCGGTCGTCCTGGGACTGGAATAATCCGACTACGCAGTCATTCAAGTGTCTTGTGTATTAATTTGATCGCCGTTCTCCGCCGTCGGTGATCACAATGAACGAAAACGTTGAGGAAGGTATGTGACGGCACCCGCCTATCAACTCCTGCTATGACGAGTCAGAGTAAATAAACCACTAGGTGCGAACCTTGTCCCGAGAATGAATGTTACGATTCATTCTTCGTCTAGAAAAATAGTTCTTTGAGAGTAGTCTTCTATCACTATCAAATCATTCAACGTCAGCGGAAGCGTGGTACCTAACATTTGAACACACATTGTGGAAAAAGAAAATCGTAACATCGTGGTAAAAAAAATGTCTCTTGAAATTCCATATTCAGTGCTTTGCGAGATTTTATTCAAGAGTGGAAGTGATTTTGAGAAAGATCTGCGCGAACGATACCCAAATTTGGAAGAAACGGTTTTACATCAGGTGAATAAAAAATAATTAAGTACCTAACCCATTTCGGTTATACTTACGTTCCTTCAAAATAATTATTCAGCTTGATTTACTATTGATTCAGCTTTCGCGCTATGAAAAAAGAAAAAAGGTTCTCATTTGCCATTCATGGCCACACCTTTTTTTTTTTACTAGTTATCATTTTGGTAGTAGATACTTGGTGCAGTAATAAGGGATATGACTGGTTTCGGCTTTTCCAATGTAGAAAGCAGGGCATTCTTATATATACAAATATATGTACGTGTAAAAAAGCGTTAAAATCCAGGAATCGTTTCAGAATACTTCAAAACTGATTTCCATGATGAAAAATTTTTTTAATTTTTATTTTAAAAATTTTGGAGCCATTGCAATAGCTTCATTTTCTAAGAAAATTCGCTAAAACGTTGCTATCCGATTAGCCATTATAGTTAGCGAGTTGGGAATGGTTTCAATCGACTCAGCACTCCAAAAAACATAAAAATCCATATCAAGTTCAACCAATTGGCTCATCTAAGAGGTTTTTGCACAAAAACTGCTGTTTCCATCCACTGTGCGGCGTTCCTTCGAGGCATGAATATGTTTTTTTCAAGGTCATATTTGTGTATTAATACCAAAGCTTTTCCTACGCATATTTAATAACATATCCTCTCGACTTTTCGTACGTACTTAGATAATGATATTATTAAGGCAATAACTATTTGAATAGATAGATTGCTCAAATCGAGAAATATAAACATGCGTATATAATTATAGAAGTGTAGGTTGTGGCAACTCGAAGTAGGACACGCCGAGGAGTCTGGACGGGCCTAATGACGTACGCTAGCCAACTAAAACTACGATCATACTCAATTGAAAAAATAATAAACCTTTGTGAAATAATTTGCATCGTTTTTTAATGGGAATTGTCATTCTTTTGAATGAACAGAAAATATAATTTTTATTCAATCATCATTTTTGCTCAAAACGTTGCAATAAATCGAGCCATCATTAGAAATTGTTTATTCATTTTTGTTTTACTCCACAAACCCTCGTAAATTGAGAAAATTCATTTTTCTGCTTAGGGATGAGCTGAACAAATTTCATGATGAGAACCAGTTACTGGGGTGTTGGACATCCCACCCGTGTATCAGATGGTGCAAAAAACACCAGTGTCGTCTAGGGTCAAAACTAAGGTGTATGCGTGCATTCCATTTTTTAGGTAAAGATTGTAGAGGGATGGGCCCGATTCGACACTGCCTCCAAACTGACCATGGGCTCAATTAGACATCACCCTACGGCGAGTAGGGAGCGCGGGCCGGTATCAGGCAACGATTAGTGAACCCTTTTAGCGAATTTTTGAAGAAAATTAAGCTATTGCTCTCGCCTCAAAATTTGTAGAATGTGAATTTTTGAAAAACATTTTATGCAGAAATCCGTTTCAGGCTATTCTGAATCATATTCTGAAGTTTAACGCATTTTTTTATGTATGTATGTATATATGTATGTATGTATGTACCTATGTGTCATTCCAGACGATAACTGTCCGTAGAATTGTGCTAGAAACTATAAGAATATGTATCAAGTTTTCAAAAATTTTCAAGTTGAAAAATCAGTCAAAAATCGAAATAATGCCATTAGCTAGTTGTAGTTGTAAAAATCGGTAATATTTGCATGAAACATTGTCCAAATTCAGATTGAACTACTCTTATGGAAGTATCCCAGTATCACCAATCCTAGAACCAATCCTCATCATCGATGGGCTGTGGAAATACGTTTCTTTCATATGACGTCGGTATGTTATTTTATTTTATGTCAAGATTTGATGATGTTATGATACAATGCGTCTTTAAATCTACAAGATTAGTTTAATAATAATAAAGTATGAGTACCTCCTAATTATTTTTAATAATTTGATTCCATGTTTGTCTATCAAAATCATAAACTAAAATTTCTCTACATGATCAATAGCGACTGAAATGTCGAAAATTTCATGCTGCATGACTGGAATTTTTTTGGTTGGAGCCCAGTTCGAGTACATCGCAATGCTCTTCACCATCACATCACCAGACAGAGTCACAGACTGACAGACAACAAAACAAACATAGATTGCTCTGTTTCTTAATGATATGATTTCCACCCAAGCGTGTGTTTTGGGAGTTTCTCAAGAAAATGCGGGTCAATTATTTCATTCCTTATCCCTTCGGAGCATAATTCAATGGCCCACTTGAATAGAATGGCTTGAATGGAAATCATATAATTAAGAAACGAGGAATCTATGTTTATTTTATTTTCTATTGGGCCTCGACTCTGTCTGGTAATGTAATGTGTCATTAATATTTGCAACATCCCCAGCTTCCTGTTAATTTCATGTAGGGCTGAATCACTCCTTGCCTCCTCCTCCGAGTCACTATCCGAACCACTGACCTTCGTATTCACGTCCTTGCATTTATTACACTTCCATTTTTCTCTTGCCTCCTTATTCAGTTTTTTATAATTCTCTACCGTTTTAAAGTGAGTACAGGATGGGTGGTACGAGGAGTTGCACTTCGCACAAGTCGCTGTCTTCTTAGGAGAGTTTAGATCACTATTACACTTGGCGTAATCCATTTCAGGTCGAAACGTATCTATACAAACTATAGCACTTGAAACAGCAACCCGTAATAAGAGAGCGATGATACGGCTATTAGTCCCCACAAACAGAGACGGAAAAACAGAATGAAAAAAGACAGAGATAATAACGATAGCACGTGAGCAGTTTTAGATGTTTCCCCAACGAGGGTCAACTGTCAACTCTAAAACAATAGTTCTGCTATTCCTTAGGAAAAAACGTCTTATATCAAACTAGAGAATAAATCTCAGCGCCTACTTCAATCTTTTTACACTTATCTACTTACCGCTCCTTTACTATAAAATATTACGAGCTCTTTGTGTAGATGCATTGATGCACGCATCGAATTGTGCTTTTATCACTGCTACACTGGATATACTGGGGCTTAAAATCATTTAAGTTCCTAAACATGCACTAAATCTTTTAAAATTGGAGTAAGCAATCATCTTGTGACCTGATCAGTCACAAAAAAAAAGTTTGCCAAAAACCACGTAAAGGTCCTAGTTGGTCAAGAATCCATGGCATCACTTTCATAATCCTCAAGGGTAAAATTGAAGATTGAAATACTTAAAAATTGGCCGTGCAACTGATCTTTTTTCCACCATCAACAGAAACTCGAATAATTATTATCGTTGATCTTCACTGTGTAAATGCCCTTCCCTATAAACATAAATCAAGACGCCTTTACTGCCTTTATTTTTCCCTTGTTCTACTGTCTATAGTGTTATATTTACCACGATATTCAATCCTGCTTTTATCGCTTAGTATGATTGTATGACTCTGCTTGCGTATGGTTGTATTTGGACTTGATAGCGAATAAGTTAATCATTGTTATTATTACACATTAAATACATGGTTCTTCTCCACCCATGGGACGTTTCACGATGTTTTCGATGTGGCTCCTTAAGTCTGTTAGAGGTTGAGAACTGTTTTTTTGCATATCCCTGTAAAGCCACCAGTAAAAGAGGGGTATTATTAATTTAAGATGCTCTCAGCCATCATTTACATTACAGCGTCCCTGGCCGGATTAAGTAACAGTAAAATTCTTTATTAAAAACAAATCATTTTGCAAGTTTCTACATTCAAAATTTTCAATAAAATTTAACAAGAATCATAGACCGTTATATTTCTGGAAACATCAACAGTGAAACGAACATAAAGTATTCAAGATAACATTGTATTTAATTATGAATATTATGGCTTAATGCAAAATCAAAGCCACGAATTCAACTTACAAGAACAAAAGTTGATCTCAAAAATGTGAAAGAAAGTTTTACAGCTCATACCATTTCGTCACCATTACACTCCACAGATCATTAAAAGTCATTAAATGGCATATTGTATTCTACAGTTAAATTCGGAAGAGTTCTTCTGATATTAACACCGAAAATCCAATAACCGAATCAAGCCATGCGCGGTGAAATTTATTGCACTAGTTACCAAATGTTATTACATTCAAATAGCTCCTCTCAATATAAGTGAAAAGTTTTTGCGCGAGAACTACTGGTTATCAAAATTTATTGCATTCAAATAGACCCTCTCTATAAAAATGAAACAATATAAAAGAGAGAATGACTACGGAGTCAGATACCAACGCGAAACGTCAATATTCATACTGATGATTTTATAGCTGGTTCCAATCGACTGGATGATTTAATTAGAAAAGGAATTCAAAACGGTTTGACATTCGGTGTTCTTGGTTCTTTAAGGCAATATAATGTCTGGAAAAAATTGCACACCATAGGTTTGAGCGTATAGCGTTATATTATTGCTGTGCACAAAAATGTACTAAAAGTTTAGAATGAATGTGATAAAAACTCGTGGAAATCCATAACGAACAATCAAAGTTGCTGCTGCGAGATTGCAGTTATTTTACACTACTTGTAAAATTTCATATAGCTGATTGTCTATATTTTTTTTCAGTATAAGCAGGAAAGAGACAGATGCATACATATTTCTCATTCATGATGAAGTGTAAGTTTTCAGTTTGATAAATTTCATCTTTTACGATTTCTATTTAAGATCGACGATTATGTAAAAACAGTAATTTTCGTAGTGAAAAGTGTCAACTAGTAGATGTTTGAAACTCATAATAGTTAGGAAATAGTTGAATAGAGTTAACAGTTTGTACGTGTAAGGGGGAGAAAGATTTACAATTAAAATAGAAGCCCAGGACAATTGATTGTAGGCCGAGATTAGATCAGCCTCGCACCACAAATAAGTCAGTCAATTCTAATAAGTTTAGAATTATTCTGATTGTGCACAATCTAGACTGTTTATGAACTTGTTAATGAACTTTTTCCAAGTAAGTAATAATCTGTTAAAAAATAAAAAGAACAATTTTTTTTTAAAGAAAAAGCTTCATTTTCAATGAAAATGTGTCAATATGAATACGTGAGTAACACTCATTACGAAAAGGACGACACCGACAGCCATTGCTGAGTTAACAAGTAAACAGCTAAAGAGAGAGTATAACAAACGAAATAGGGAATGTGGGAATAAAAAAGAAAATTCTGTTCAGTTTAAAAAAATTTAGATAATTAATGGTTGTAATATTATTTTCAAGGTTACAATTTATTTAGTGGTTAGATAACATTATCCGGTTGTTATAGCATTTGCCGATTTAATTAAACCTTTTACCAAATGAATCAAACCTTTTGCCAAATGAGTTAAACCTTTTTCCAAAATAATTCACCCTTTTCCCAAAATAATTAAACCTTTTCCCAGTACAATTGAACTTTTTTCCAAAATGATTAAACCTTTTCCCGAAACAATTATACCTCTTGCGGGAAAGTATGACGTATGTACAGATACGAATTTCGAAAAAGTTTAATCCGATTAGGAACTACAGAAAACCTTGAAACGAGGTGTGCAATCTATGGGTCAATAAATAATCCAAATTTTACCCCCCCCCCCCCCCCCCCCCCCCCCCCCCCCCCCCACAATTTTTTGGCTAACATTTCAAGGTACGTAGATTCCAAAAATCTTGGAAAGTTGGAAAGTTCTTAATTAGATTTTAATTGGGATTATTCATTGACCCATAGATTGCACACCTCGTTTCAAGTTTTTCATTAGTTCCTAATCGATTAAACTTTTTCGAAATTCGTATCTGTACGTACGGCATACTTTCTCGCAAGAGGTTTAATTGTTTCGGGAAAAGGTTTAATTATTTGGAGAAAAAGTTTAATTGTACTGGGAAAAGGTTTAATTATTTTGGGAAAAGGGTGAATTATTTTGGAAAAAGGTTTAACTCATTTGGCAAAAGGTTTGATTCATTTGGTAAAAGGTTTAATTAAATCGGCAAATGCTATAAATCGGGAAGCCCCCCGAGTGCACCGGAGTGTCTGAAAAGTGACTCTACTGATCCCCCCTGTCCTGAGTAGTCCAACACACCTGAGTGATCCTTTAAGGAGAAACACGTTAAAGTGAGTTAACAGCCTGCCTGAGTAGTACATTAGTACTACTACATTGAGTTATATTACTCAGTACTAGATTAGTACTGAGTAGTACATTAGTACTGATTAGTACATGGTACTTCGGTTAATAAAATAACATAGGCTAATTATCAATCATTCGCTTCGATTCATTTGACAGAATTTGAAGCATACCTGTTACATCTTGGAGGAAAAAAAAAAAACTCTGAGGGTGTTTAAAATCCATTTCACACTCCGCGTCCAAAAATTCCGAGCTGTAGCTGAATGTACCATCAAAGTAGATAGTTGGACTTTTCATCAGAAATTTCAAGTTGCGATATAATAATTTCACGTACATTAGGTACAGTACATTATCAGGATTAGTTTATGATCGATTAATGCTGATTCAGAAGAACTGACGATTGTTGGCAGTGGGATCACTCAGGAAAATCGGTTTTTTCGCTATCGCAAAGTGAAGGGTGGTATCTCGCCTATCGCTCTTTGGACTTGACGGGAGCACTGGAGCCGTCGCCCGTTAAATCCTACCCACTTGCATCCCACTGAAAATGAACAGAAATTAGAGAAGAACGTTGTCTATCTCCACGAGAATAAAGAGTTAGATCGATTTCGACGGCTATGGCATCATCGGTAACAAACAATAAATGAGAATATATTAGAAAGGACACAGCTTATATATGCACAGGTGAAGAGAGATTGAATCCCATTGGTCGAGAGAAAGTTAAGCCAATGCCAATGAAGTGGAAACAAGTGAAGAGAAGGAAGTTACTCAAACTAGTTTTAATAACATGTGAAGGGGGTAATCCCAAGTTTTACAGGAACGGACTTATCAATGGTGAAATATATTGAGGGGTATCTTTATTTAAACATTTACAAGACCTGTCACTTATGATAATTTCGAATTTATCTCTCTTTGGACGAAAATTAAGAAATCCTACAAACTGTTTATCTTCAAAATCAAAATTGTTACTATGATTGGATACCCTGAGAGAATTCAGACTTACCTATATTTTCCCTGAAATCCTCAACAAGGGTGTCTATTATATCCCAGCATTTCCTTCCAGTTTGTCTAAAATAGTCATAGTTGCAAGAAATTTTTAGTTTAGAGCCCCACTTTTACCCTGAATACTTATTTCATGTTTAACGGACCCTAGTCCGTCTTGTGGTATATCTCTTGCTATTTTTGTTTTCAAAACTCACATCGTAACTCCTCAATGATAGAATTTTACCTACTTCATCAGAAATTTTCCCATAATATGGTATACTTATCCATTGTTTTTCTTTCAAAGTCGCATCCTCCCAAGCCAAATCGGAGAATTGATCCCTACTCCTGTTCCTCAGAGCATCCCATATATGCTATCAACGAGATCTCCTCCATACCTATTCATTACTTCTCGATATGCTTTTGATTGATTTTTCTCTTGATAAATGTTGTTGCACGGTCGATCATACTATGGAAGGCTGTATGTTTATGGACTAAAGGGGGATTGGGGGAAAGAGATGAACTATTGATAATTATATCGTTATATGTATATTTTCTATTAATTGAAAAATATGCTTTTTGTTCACCAAAGGTATGGACTTTTCGAGAAAATTGAGTTTACTCCCCCCGTATTGGAGGTTGAATTTGATGAAGGGATCTAACTGATGATGCCTAACCTTCGAAATCGATCTAACATTGTAACTCTTTATTTTCCTAGAGATAGACAACGTTCTTATTTAACTTCCGCTTTTATTGAAATGGGTTTGCACAACTTCGTTACGTGTGATTTAGTTCCTGTTCATCCCACAGCCACTAGGGCCTTTCTAAAAATTGGCTATGAAAGTGAACTCTAGATAATTGAAGGGCTTCAAGTATATTCATGGCATAAGTAGTGTCATATTCCATCACATCCAAATTTTATTTTTTCCAAGACACAAGTGATTTTTCTAGAATGAGCCAATGTGGCAGTTATCTGAAAATCGACGTGAAAGCCTTTTCAACTATGATAATTCAATTATTGTTACCATATATCCCAAAATGGTACCCAGTAGCTATGCGTTCTAAGCAGACTTTTTTTAAATTCCTTAACATTAAAATGACGTTGAAAGTAGAAATAATCCAGACCTTTTATGTCGATTTAAAAATATCGGATACTTTGGCCGTTTTTATAAAAATCACTATAGGTTTAGGAAAAATGAAAATGGGTGATTATAAAAAACGGAATTACGCCCTTTGTACCTAAAGCCCTTCAATTCAAGATTTACCCTCGACAACAAACATTGCTAATAACCCATAACAAAAGCAGCACCAAGTGGTGGCCTGACTGATTCGGGAATGAGGATGGCGTTGATGGTAGTGTATCACTTGGCCTCGAGTCAACCAGGGGTGAAAGAATCCATTAGCCACATATTAAGCACCCCATCATCATAAAATAATTGCTCACTGTTCCCAAGTGATGAGGAAAACGTTTCATGCTTCCTCATCTGGCAAGGTCACCAAGTTTCAACACGTGCAATACCATGGAAAACCATTTTACGTAGTTATGACGTTAAATTACTCGGTTTCCACTCGACTAACTTCAGGTTGCTTCCACGGAGATGGACAATCTGATTTTCAGGAACGAATTCACCGCTCGAGGTGAATTTAGACGTTAATGTTTCACAGGGTTTGAACGAAAACCACGTTCATGTGGAAGATTAAATGAAACAAAATTTCAATTACTGCAAACAGTCCTACTGCAGTATTTATAAATGTATATTGTTTGTGGTACACGTCAACTGATTTCTACATTTAATTGCGATTTAATTGCGGGCTGAGACATTAATAAAGTTTTCGGGGGCGATTTTATAAAAGGGAAGCAGTGCTTCCGAGGCGATCGACGAAGAGAAACCCTTGTGTTACGAACACTGTATTTCATTATTCAATACCGTACTGCTTGAGCAAAGATTTTGCTTCCTCACTACCGAAAGTAGGGAAGCATCATGTTCGAGATGTGGAAACAGTTCATGTCGCGTCCCAACATCTCATTCGAGGAAAAGATTAAGGTTTTTAAAGCGGTCGGTCGCTCAATTTTGTGTTATGCCGCACAGATTTGGGGCTATGTAAACAGTGATTGGGTAGAGTCGGTTGTGCGGTATTTCATTAAGATGGTTTTCTCTCTCCCGAGATGTACTCCCAACTACATGTTGTTTTTGGAAACAAATATGAAGCCGCTATTTTTGCACACTTTGCGTGTGCATTTTAATTACCATTCACAAAGTATTGAAGCTACCCTCCGATCGCTTGCCTAATTATCTAGCCAAAAAATGTATTGCATTAAATGTATATTAAGCCAAAGAATGGGACAACTTAAGAGCAAAATATTCAATCATTTTAGGAAAGAACGAGGATTTGAAGGAGTGGAAGCGGTTGATTGATACTAGTATTGAGAGTATTTCTGCAGCTGTGTATGCTGAGTTCATACAACAAGCCCTTGGTTCCCAGAACTACCCTCAATATGTGGTCCTGAGATCGGAAGGTGGTGTGACACCCTTGGATCAGGTGGATAATTTCCGATCTCGTAGATGGTTGTTTAAGGTGAGATGTGACCTTTTGGCATTAAAATTTCGACCTTACGACGCTGGAAACCAAAGTGTGATCTATGTAGTAGTGGGGAACTAGAAAATGCGTTTCATTTTGTAGGAAAGTGCAGGGCTTTACGTGAAGTAAGAAGAAGGTATTTGGGCAGGTCCGAGTTTGGTTGGGACGATTATCTGGAGTTGATTAGGGGTGTGAGTATCGGTCTGGTAAAGTATTGTACAGTTGCATGGGATATGAGATACAAAACCATGATTGAATACGGTTTCAATAATTAGATTATTAAGTTAGGTATTAAGTTAGGAATATAATATATATATATATATATATATATATATATATATATATATATATATATATATATATATATATATATATATATATATATATTAGTATTTAATATTATTAAATCTGTTAAATCTGTTATAAGATGTAGAGTAATTTATCATTGTTATCGTTACATAATATATATATTACATCAAGGTTTGCGATTGTTATATTTAATATCATATTTGCCACTGATTTGTTCTGTTTATTATGTGTTTTTCTTTTTCTTCGAAAAGTTACGGATGTGAACTCATCAGACGGTCTTTGCGACCATGATTATTACATGTATTGTTGATTTAAGTATAACTACTGTCATGATTATAAATAAAGCATGTTTTCATTCATTCATTCATTCATTCATGTTCGAGCAATAGGCTGCCAAAAAATTTAGCTCTCCAAAAAAAATGTCTATCATGCATTTTGCGACGTCCCTCTGAAGGCATGTCTTAAAGGCAAGGCTTCGTTAATAAGAGAAACGCCTATTGGGATTGATCCAGTGGGGTAGGGGACAACCCAAGCATGAGGAAAAAAACCGCATTCAAATCCGTTTCAGACCATTCAGTCTGAATTGAGCCAAATTTCATGAAAACTTTGATCCAGTAGTTTCGGAGAAAAGCTCAGGACCGAGTACGTTATTTTTTTTATTCATTTATTCATTTTTTAATTTAATTTATAGGTTTTTAGGATCTTGAAACGCAAACCAACGAATTTTGAAGGGGGGAGAGAAGGGTTACAATTTTTTATTTTTCTTGGTCGATTACAAAGGTTCATTAAACCAAAACCGCATTTGAATCGGACGTATATGTGTCATCCTTAGTTACACATAATAACACAAATCAATATTAGTGTAATCAGGCTGGGTTTTCTCGACCACTGAGTTAAAACTTAAATGTTTCGGGTTGCTTGAGAAACTATAACCAACCCTCAAGAAACCCAAAACGTTTTAATATTATTATTATTATGAATTATTTGCATAAGAAGTTGCAAGTATAAAGGCCCCATTGCGGGTTTATTGCTTAGCAATGAACCATTGTGGCTGCAGGGAAAAAATATTTCAAACCCCTTGACATTTGTAGGTTTATATTTGGAAGTTTATAAAACGAGAATAATATTCTTTGATCTCTCTCCAATATGCTTTATTGTACGTAGGTAACTTTTTCGAAACTCCATAGAGGACAGGTGTGATAGTTTGTCTCCAGGCAGATAGTGAGAATGGTTGCCTTCCCCGTTCAACATTCGCTCAATTTTTTTCAATGTCTCACACCCAATAAACTTTTTCAACGGTGCTGCATTCGAAAACTCATGAGCTTAGTCTGAAACGGTCTGAATCCGCGAAAAAAAAACATACGCGCGCGCTCGCGCGTATGTTTGTGTGTTTGACCAATTTTGTCGACGCTGCCCAGGCCACCATTTTCAACCGATTTTCTCTGTTCTTTTGTTTGTTGAATCCCTATTTGTGTTCTAGTTGTGCAGCAAAAACAGAAAATTTTGAATCCCACCCGTGATGGAAAAGGGGGAACGGAGAGGTAAAGCCGAAAAAACGGTTTTTTTTTTTTTTTTTTTTACAAATTTTTTTGACGCCACCGAGGCTACAGATCTCAACCGATTTTCGTGATTCTTATTTGGTTCGATTCTAATTTTAGTCTAGTTGTGCAAAAAACCTTGGGGACCTCTGATTCGCTGTCGAAGTGAGGGGCGGAGGGGATATTTACCGATTCTTTCAAGCGCTGCGTGAGCTACAAATATCGATCGATTGTCGAGATTCTTATTTTGTTCAATTACGAATTCGATATAATTTTTGGACCGATTTCAGGAGTTTCAAATTTCGATAAGTCAGGATATTTTAGTTTT